>JARYGA010016212.1:0-443200 GCA_030545235.1 Helianthus tuberosus
AAAAGCCTAACCCCCCCCCCCCAAAAAAAAAAACCTAAACCCTCCCACCCCCCACCCTCCCGAAAAACCTAAAACTAAACCTAAACATAAACCCGAAAAAAACCTAAACCCCCCACCCCCCAAAAACCTAAACCCCCCCTTCCCCCACACCCAAAAACCTAATCCTAATCCTAAACCTCCAAAAAACTAACCCTAAAAGCTAAACTAGACTCAAAAAGCTAATTTTAAGCATGTAATGCAATTGTAAACCTGAAAAAAACCTAAACCCCCTCCCCCCCCCCCCCCCCCACACCCAAAAACCTAATCCTAATCCTAAACCTCCAAAAAAACTAACTCTAAAAGCTAAACTAGACTCAAAAAGCTAATTTTAAGCATGTAATGCAATTGTAGTACAAGTTATATTGCACATGTGCGCTACTATAATAATAGTATTGAAAACAAGACGACACCATAAATCTTTTTTTATGTCATAAAAAATATGCTCGAATATACTTGAATGAAAGATACAAAAAATTGTGATCTTATGGTGCAATTTTTGTTTTAAAATGATAACGTATGGAGAAATGGGAAATGTTTGAAAAGTATATATATTTTTTTCCAATTTTACCCCTCCTTCATTAAAAGTCTCCCCCTCCTTCATTAAAAGTCTCCCCCCTCCTTTTTAGTGGTTTTTAGTTAGTTTTCTAGTTTTCTCATTTATATCTAGTTTTATCATGATCCTCTCCCTATATATATATATATATATATATATATAGGGGAAGGTTCAAATGAAAACCACTAGTTATTGTGAAAACTCGAAAACTAATTAAAAAAAGCCAAAAAAACATACCAATTTTTTTTTTTTTTGCAACCCAATTTTCGCAGCTTTTTCTATATAAAAAAAAAATTCAAAAAAAAAAAAAAAAAACAATTTTTGTGGTAGTGCACATGTGTAATACTACATATGTGTAAGTGTACTAAAAATTTTTTTTTTTTTGAAAAAAAGTTTTTTTATATATATAAAAACCAGCGATTTTTATAAAAAAATTGAAAAAAAAAAAAAAAAAATTTGTGTGTTTTTTAGGCTTTTTTTAGTTAGTTTTCGAGTTTCACAATAAAGTGGTTTTCATTTGAACCATCCCCTATATATATATATGATGGTCTCAATCTTAGCCAATAATGTTTGACATTATAAATGAGGCTAGGGAAATTCTTTTTTTCACTATAAGTTAAGACTAAATTACAAGTTTTGTCCTTTATGTATGTCCCAAATTGCAAGCGCTGTCCTTTAAACCAAAACTTGACAGGCGGTGTCCTTTGTGTTTTCAAAATCTTGCACGTTTTGTCCTTTAGGCCAAACTTAGTTAGATTTGTTAGTTAAATATGGTATCAAGGGGCTATTTTGTAAAAAAAATTTATTCAGGGACTAAATTGTACAAAACTTAATATTATAAAACCCCTAAATTAGGTCGTCTTCCCCATTTATCCCCATTCACCACCGCCCCCAAACACCTGCAACCACCACCGCCATTACCACCACACCCACCGCCCTCCGCCGCTCAACCATCACCTTCCCTCATCACGACCAAGGGGACCTACAATTGGTATCAGAGCATTAGGCTCTTGAAGGCTCGGTTCAGAATTGTGTTCTGCAGAAACAGGGAGTATTTTCGAAATTTCTTGAAACCTGACAATTAGGGTTTCGAAATTTTTTGTGTGTTTGATAAAAAATTTCGAATTTTATTGGCTGTTTTGATCTTCTGCATTGTTTGTTCGCTGTTTTTGCAGGTTTCGGATATAGTACTGGTTGATTGTTTGAAGATTTTGGCTGGAATTCGAAGACTGTTCTTCGTGTTTTTCGATCAGTTCTTGATATTCTTCGAAATTATTTTGCTGATTAGGTTTTCTGATTTTGCAGAAACTGTTAAGGAATCCGGAAGAATCTTCAGAATTTCGAGCAGATCAAGTTTCCAAGTTTAACTGGCGAATTAGAGTAATTTCGCAGTCAGAACCTGCGAAATTAACTGACCTGTGAAATTACCGGCGACGTTAAAATCCAAAGGCGACTTTGGTAACCGTATAATTTTCCTCAGCGAAATTATTACGGTTTTCGGCGACTTTACAGGTCGTCGTAATCGCGAAATTGACCGGCGAAGTTGACAGCGAATTTGTCCAGCAAAGATAACCAGCGAAATTGAACAAGTAATAGACCCTGCGAATTTAATCAGTGACCCAGCGAAATTAACTGAGGACTTAAAACCAGCATAATTAAAGTGGTGGAATTTTCGTTGGCAAGCGTCGATAAAATTTAAGTGTTTTGCAAATAGAAATTGATCCGTAGCTCGTTTGACTGAACCGTCTGCACCGTTAAATTCCTCATATTTTTAGGATAAAAAAAAAATTCGGTTTTTGACTCTGGAAATTGAACAAGTAACAGACTCTGGAAAATCCCGATTTCGGTTTTTGACATTAGATATCATTAGACTCGTCTCTTCGATACGATTCTAACGGTGTAATTTGGTAACCACTGTTTTCGGAAAAATTTTGTACGGTTTTATCAGTCTGTTACGTTAAAAATGTCGAACATGTCTAGTTTGAATGAGCTGTTGAGAATGGAGCATGAGGTTGGCACTACCAACAAACTGCCTAAGATGATGAAGGTGGAAAATTATCTGACATGGAAGGATCGTTTTCAATCTTTCATTGAATATCAGGATACTCGCATGTGGATATGCATTGAAGAAGGGTACATAGACCCAACACATGACTTTGAAGGCAGACCACGTAAAACTGCCTATGTGAACATGGACGATGCTGATAAAAAGATGTATGAGGCTGAAAAGAGAGCCTTGGCTGCAATCAAAATGTCCTTACCTGATAGCATCAAGCATACTTTCAAGAGGTACACAAATTCCAAGGATATGTGGGATGCATTGGAAAAGAGATATGCGGGAAATGCAGATGTCAAGAAAAACAAAGTTGATCTACTGAAGAAGCAGTTTGCTGTTTTCAAGTTCATGAAACATGAGTCACTTGAGGACATCATCACTCGCTACTATCATCTGATGTCAGAAATGGAAAATTATGAGATCGATTGCTATACTGACGTAGAGAAGAATGACAAGCTGCTCGATGCCTTACCTACTAAGTGGGATATCTACACTCTCATGATTAAGGGAGAGGCAGATTATGAGACAAAGGAGCTGGAAGAAGTAGTTGGCAAGCTGAGAGCTTATGAGCTCAGTATGAAGAAGAAAGACACTGGATATGATCAGGTTCAAGATCCAGCAATTTACAATGGGCTTACGTCTTCTTCATCTCACAACGCTTCTAGCGACTCTGCTACTGCGTTTCTATCGTGTGAAAATGAGCAGGTCACAGTGAATGAGGATGGTGATGTGTGTTTTGTAGCTGCTTCAGGAGGATCAACAGGAGCCAAGAAAACATCAGCTTCTAAGCAGAGTAGTGGTGTTAAGTCGATGCCTATGAGTGTGAAGTCTGCTGAAGAACATCTTGCTTTACTTGCTTCATTTGTTGCTTCCTATGAGAACTACATTCAGGGGAAGATATCTGATCCTGCCACTTTGGATGAAGATTATGATCAGATTGACCCTGATGATCTTGAAGAGATGGATTTGCAATGGCAAATGGCCATGATTTCTACGCGTGTGAAGAGGTTCATGAACAGAACAGGAAGGAAGTTTGTAGGGAGGAGTGTTGGTTTTGACAAGACCAAAGTGAGGTGCTTTAACTGTCAAAGTTATGGGCATTTCGCTAGGGAGTGTCAAAAACAAAAGCAAGAGACTTCTAGTCAGAGTTCAAACAACAGGAATGCATCAAACAATTCTAGCTCAAAGGCTTTGATCTCTACAGCACGAGAAGGTTCTTATGATTGGAGTATTCATCTTGAAGATAATGAGAATGCCACTCAGGCATTCATGGCAGAGATAACGCCAGTTGATGATGGTGAAGCTACAGTGGATGATGCTGAAGTTGAAAAGAAAAGTGAGGCTGAGGTGAAAATAGAGAGTAAAGCTGAAGAAAAGAAGAGTGATCAGACAACGGAAGCTGAAGAAAAGGATGCTAAATATAAGAGAATGGAAGCTCAACTTGCGGCTCTCATGGCCAACCTTGACAAACAAACAGGAGAGGTAAAGTCTAATTCTGTGTGTTTAAAATGTCATGAACTACAGGGTGAGGTTGACAGGTTGTCAACACAAAACCAAAGTCTGGTGAGCGAGATGTCTAACATAAAAGAAGCAAACTTTTTTGCTAAAAGAAATGAATCCTCATACTTGAAGAAGATAAAAGGTTATGAAAGTAAAATTGACTCATTAACCTGCAAACTAAACGAAAAACTTCAAGTCATAGACTTAGCTCATGAAATGATGGCTGAGAAAACAAAAGAGATTTCTGATAAATGCAAAGAGTTGTCAGATGCACAACTCAAAATTGTTGAACTTGAAAAGAAATTAGGTCAATTCAGGGACTCTACTTTTGTTATGAAACATATGATGGGTGGCTTGAAGAAAAGTAATGACAAAACCAGTGTGGGATTTCATGGTTTCAATGAAGTTCCACCTCCTGTTAGTCATGACTATTCTTTCTTGCCTGATGAAGATGAGCTCATGAACTTTGGGTCAACATCACCAAGTAGTTCCACGTCACGTCAAGGAAATGTTTATGAGAGTGCTGATGCTAAGAAGGATAATAACAGCAAACCTGTTTTGAAAAAGAACACATCACATCCTAAGAATAAAAATCCAACTTTTGTTAAAAGTGTTAATTTTGTTCAAGGAAGTGACATGAAAGATGAAACAGCTGTTATTGAAAACGAATCTAATGTAGAGTTTGCTAAAAATAAGAACATAGAAAATTCTGAAACTAAGCAAACTGAACCAAATCCTTCTAAGGCATCATCATCAAAACCCGAATCTAGTTCAAAGGCTTCAGATAAGAAGTATTCGAAAAAGAGATCGTGCTTCAAATGTCACACCAAGGGACATGTAGCTAGCTGCTGTCCTAACAAAAAGAGTGAAGCACAAGTTAGTGAGAGAAAGAGAGAGAAGTCACCAGAGAATAGTGGTGATAAACAGGAGAAGGAGTCTAACTCTCCAAAGAAATCTGCTCCTAAGCAACCAGAAATTGTTGCTGCTGGTGTAGATAGGGCTGAAAAAGGAACTCCACAAGTTCCTCGTTTTCAAAGAAATCAACAAAGATTTCAGCCTAGATCTCCACCAGGCAGATATGAAAGACCTAGAAGCAGTTCACCAAGAATGAACAATAATAATTCTAATAATTTCAGAAGTCAAGGTCAATATCAAAATCGATACCAAAATAATGGTGGTCGAACTTTTTATAACAATGGCTTTAGAAATTACAACAATAATGCTTCTTGGAATCAAAATTCAAGATACCCAAATCAAAATTTCCAAAGGTCAAATAGTCCAAATACATATAGGAACCCTCAGGACCAAAGACCTAGTGGAAATCAAAATCAAATTCCATCAACAGGTCTGAGATCCAAGACTCCAGTTAGGAGTAATGGATATTGGATGGATGTTCCAGTGGTTGGTGAATTTGGACGACCCAAGACCATTAAGGCTTGGGTCCCCCAATCTAACTAATTTCTTGGTTGGTGTGTGCAGGAGCTGCTAAGGAGGATTATCAACTTATGGTATGTTGATAGTGGCTGCTCCAGGCACATGACGGGGGATGCGAGATTGTTGACTGAGTTTGAAGATTATGATGGAGGAAATGTGAATTTTGCGGGTGCTAAAGGTGGTAGAATTACAGGACGAGGAAAAGTGACGAATGAGAAGATCACACTGGACAAAGTGAATTATGTTGAGCAGCTTAAACACAATCTAATGAGCGTGTCACAAGTCTGCAACAAGGGTCACTCGGTCCATTTTACCAAGAATGAAGCATTAGTGTTGAAACCAGGTTTGAAGATTCCGGACGATTGGATAGTGATGCGAGCGCCAAGGAGAAATGACACTTATGTCATGGACATGGGTGCTAAGGATCCAAATGCTGTGGTGGCGTGTTTACTATCAAAAGCATCTGAAGCTGAATCGATGTTGTGGCATAGACGCATGGCCCATATTCACTATCGAAAAATGAATTACCTCGTTAAAAATGAGCTAGTGAAAGGGGTTCCAATGCAGAGGTTTCAAGTGGAAGATAAATGTCTTCCATGTCAAAAGGGAAAACAACACAAGAAACCTCATAAGTCTAAAACAGTAAATTCCATAGATGCCCCTTATGACTTACTTCACATGGATTTATTCGGTCCAGTGAACGTGAGGACCATAGGTGGAAAGTACTATTGTCTTGTTGTTACTGATGATTACTCACGTTATTCATGGGTTTTCTTTTTAGGTACAAAAGATGAGACAGCTGAGATGTTGATAGATCTTTTTACAAAATTGGAAAATGTCCATGATGCAAAGATCAAGAGGATAAGAAGTGATAATGGCACGGAGTTCAAGAATCGTATTCTGGATCTCTATTGTCTTCGCAAGGGAATTGAACATCAATATTCTGCTCCTTATACACCTCAACAAAATGGAGTTGCTGAGAGGAAAAACAGGACGTTGATTGAAGCCGCTAGGACAATGCTTTCAGATTCAAAGCTACCAGTTCTTTTTTGGGGAGAAGCTGTGAATACAGCTTGCTACGTCCTGAACAAAGTTTTGACTGTTAAACGTTTTAACAAAACATGTCATGAATTAATGTTTAACAAAAAGCCAAACTTGGAAGGCTTTGAACCATTTGGATTACCCTGCACCATTGTGCGTAATAAAGATAAACACAAATTCGGTGAGGTGGCTGACGAAGGCTACTTTCTAGGTTACGTACCTGGCGCACCGAATAAAAGGGTTTTTAATCTAAAAACTGGTAAAATTGAGGTTGTGTTTAATGTGGAAATTACTTCATACAAACCTCAACAATCAACGAGTGGTCCTGCTATATTATATGATTATGAAAGCACTTTTAAATCATTTAATATTCCTGAGTTTCCAAATGCAGATGATTCTCAGTTGATTCAGACAATGATTGGTGGAGACGATGAAGGCGAGTTCATGCCTAGATCGAATGTTGATATGACAGATGCTCCGGAAAATTCCCAAGGTGCTGCTGATCCTGATTCAAGCGATAGTGACTCTGAACCCATTGAGGGGGAGGATTTCATTAATTCGTTTGCAAATCAGAACATTCAGGGGGAGGTTGGATCAAACCTGGGTGACAATTTAGAAGTTGATGCTGTTGCTACTACACGAGCAAATAGAGATCATCCAGTTGACATGATACTTGGGGATCCTACTGCAGGTGTTCAGACGAGAAGAAGCATAGCAGCGAATTCTGGTTTATTTGTGTCGATTGAGAAGACTGGGATTGTGAACGAGTGCTTGTATAGCTGTTTTATTTCCCAAGAGGAGCCGAAGAACATACATATGGCTCTTAAAGACAATTCATGGGTTGAAGCTATGCAAGAGGAATTGGCCCAGTTTGCAAAGTTGAAGGTTTGGGAGTTAGTTGACCTTCCTAAAGGTGAAAGAGAGATTGGCACTAAGTGGGTGTTTAAGTGCAAGAAAGATGACAGAGGGATAGTAACGCGAAACAAGGCTCGATTGGTGGTAAAAGGTTTCAATCAGCAAGAAGGGATTGATTATAATGAAGTGTTTGCACCAGTGGCAAGGTTGGAGGCAATTCGTTTGTTTCTAGCTTTCGCAATATTCAAGGGCTTCAAAGTTTACCAACTAGACGTGAAGAGTGCGTTTCTTTACGGGAAAGTCCAAGAAGTGGTGTATGTCTCACAACCAGATGGGTTCGTTGATCCAGATTATCCAGATCGAGTTTACAAACTTGATAAGGCTTTGTATGGGTTACATCAAGCTCCCAGGGCGTGGTACGAGACACTGTCTACACATCTGATCAAGAATGGTTTTGAAAGAGGTCAGATTGACAGTACACTGTTCATCAAGAGAAAGAAGGAAGATTTTCTGCTAGTACAGGTGTACGTGGATGACATCATCTTTGGGTCATCAGATGAGAGCATGTGTAAAGAGTTCGAGCAGGTGATGAAGAGCAAGTTCGAAATGAGCGCTATGGGTGAGCTGTCTTACTTTCTGGGATTACAAGTTGAACAGAAGGAGGATGGGATGTTCATTCATCAAACAAAGTATGTGTATGACATTTTGAGTCGGTTCAAAATGAATGATTGCTCTACTTTCAACACACCCATTTGTGAAAATCACAATCTTGGCCCAGATCATGAAAGTACTGAAGATGTTGATCCAACTCAATACAGGGCGATGATTGGTTCTCTGATGTACTTGACTGCTTCAAGACCTGACATTATGTTTGCAGTATGCTTGTGTGCCAGATATCAGGCTAATCCAAAGGAGTCACACATGAAGGCGGTGAAGCGTATTCTTCGTTACTTGAAGGGGAAACCTAAACTTGGGTTGTGGTATCCAGCTGATAGTGATATGAATTTTGTTGCTTACACTGACTCAGACTTTGGAGGATGCAAGTCGAACAGAAAGTCTACAACAGGTGGTTGTCAGTTCTTAGGAGGCAGGATCGTGTCTTGGCAATGCAAGAAGCAATCTTGTGTGTCTACATCTACGTGTGAAGCTGAATATATTGCTGCGGGTAGCTGCTGTTCTCAGGTTCTCTGGATTCAACAGCAAATGCGCGATTACGGTTTGGATTTCACTCGTACTCCTATTATGATAGACAATAATGCCACAATTTCTATAACTAATAATCCCGTGAAACACAGTCGCACAAAACATATTGACATTCGTCATCATTTTATACGGGATTGTGCTGAAAAACGACTAATTGAATTACATCGAGTCGACACACTAGATAACCTGGCAGATCTTTATACTAAAGCTTTTGACAGGGCTCGCTTTGAACATTTAGTCGAACTCAACGGGATGAGGAATCCTGAATAACTGGTTTTTCATAAGAATTTTGTAAATAGTTTACTGCTTTTCTAAAAAATCAAAAATACAAAAACATTGAAAAATGAAAAAAATATAAAAAATAGGAAATAAAAAAATGAGTTATCACTGTGTGAAAAAGAAGAAATGATAGTACATCAGCAAGTTAGACTGTCACACTGAAAATGAATTAAATTGCTTAAGTGTGATAGCAGCTTCATCATATGATGTACCAGTAGGCAAAAAGCATGAAATAATCAACTTACCAATGTGATATAAACCTAAATAAACTGTGTATGAGTGGGGAACACATCAGTGGTGTATGGTTTAATGATCTTAAATCTCGCGTTGATAGATTGCCAAAATCTGAAGTTTTGGGTCTTTATACTGATTTTTTTTCATCTGGGGATATCAGGGGTGTCCTTCTGCTGCATCCAGATATATGCTGACCTAGACACACCCAGGATATCTTAAAAGAGCTAAAAATGCCAAAACCCTGAAAATGAAGAAGCTCTCAAAGAGAGTTATTCAAATGTGCAAAATGCATAAATCGTACCAAAAATGGTATTTGTCTTAGCCCTCGTTAGATTTTTTGGTCTCTTTGCTGTACGGAAGTACTGACCTGTTCACCAATTATCTAAACATTGAAAAATAAAACGGATGAATTCAGTATACTCACCTACTACGATGAATCTTTGTGCATACCTTGTTCGCGGGGGTATATCCTGAAGTGGGACACACTAGTATATCAGTATTAAAATTACCTTAACGTATCATACGGTAATGGTACTTGAAATGTTCATGCATTTTGTTTAAGTGGACAAACATACTGGTAATCGTCTTGGACTGTTTTTCACGAAAAATTAAATAAAGAATTATCTAATTGTGTGAAACAGTTTGATTGTGTTGATATGATCTTCTTACCAGTGATTCTCACAAAAATAGAGTGTTTATTGCTTTTGTTATTTACTTGCTTTCAGAAAATATAAAAATCCAAAAATAGTGTCTTTTTCTGTTTAAAATTCTTAATGTTCGGAAAACTGTTATTCTTGGAGGAATTGTTACTGATAGGGGGAGACGGTGTTGGAAAGTGAGTTCAAAATTTTAAATCATGTGGGTTATAGGGTGTGTGATTAAAAAGTTTTGTGTGTTAATGATAAGTTGAAAATGCTTAATCTGTGATACAATTTAACTATCTCTTGAATAATAATAATTTATTCAACTGTGTTGAAAAATTCTTATGGTTTCTCGAGATGTTTGTTTTATAGTATACAGATTGAAGCAGTGTGTTGCTGAGAAGTTAAAGTGATGAGTTGCTGTGAAGATGAGAGTTTGATTGGATGCATGGTAGAACCTCCTTTCTACATTGCAGACAAGTTGAAGAGTTTGAAGATTGCTATACATATGCTGAACTGGAGTTTACTCAAACGCTAAAGTTTTGAAGATTTGGTGATTGGATGCATCAGCTTAGGGGGAGTCATTTGTTGCTGACAGAAGCTGTTGAAGCTGAAGCTATCCAAAGACCAAAGACAGTGCAAGACTACATGAAGATTGCAAGATGACTAAAGACAAAGTTATTTTATGAAGCTATTGTCAAGGGGGAGTTTGTTGGTGCATGTTTGTGACAACAGCTTAGATTTGGTCTTTGGATATCTTGTAATTTGTTAAACGATAAACAGTTAGCGGGTTTAGCTTTGTATTAGTGAATTAATAGAGTTTGGGCTAAACAAAACCCAGTTTGGGTCTAGGGGACGAATTGGGCTTGCCCATGTAGAAAACTCTAGCCCATGTAGCAAACCTTGTGTTATATAAACAAGGTTAGGCTTTAGGGTTTAGGTTAATCAACCAAAACAGTTTGTAAGAGGAATTTCGTGAGAGCTTTAGGGTTTGGACGAAATTTAGAGAGTTAGGGTTTTAATTGATTGTAATTCAGTTTGATTGATAATCAATAGAAAACCCGGATTGAAAGTGTCTTGCTGTTCCTACACGTTTTCTGCTTATTCTGATCAAGAGGATTCCGCACTCTTGATTGGAAAGACAATTCTGTGAAAGATCCATACACATCAAGGGGACCTACACAAAACGTGCAAGATTTTGAAAACACAAAGGACACCGCCTGTCAAGTTTTGGTTTAAAGGACAGCGCCTGCAATTTGGGACATACATAAAGGACAAAACTTGTAATTTAGTCATAAGTTAAATAATCTAATGGGATGGTGATCCATTGACAAAGACAAAAGTTTTACACACCCAGATTTAGGGACGACAGAAATTAAAAGAAATTTACCTTTAAATAAATAAATAAATACACTCTATTTGTTATGTAAGAAAACAATTGCCCAATAATGTTTGACACTAAATTTGAATTTAAATGAGACTAGGGAAATATTTTTTACTATGAGTTTAATAAACACACTCTTTGTTACGTAAGAAAACAATAAAATTCAGAGGAAACAATTCTTGAAACGCGAAAAAAAAAACACAGACATGACCCATTTAAAATGGGTCGTGTTCGGAACGACCCATTTAAAATGCACGTTGGATTCGGGTTGATCCATATAAAAGTGGGTTGACTCGCTAATCCGTTCAAGTAATTTAACAAAAAAACTTTCATACTTATTTTTTCCATTTAAATATTATATGGTTAGTCATAATAAGTTTAGTTTTGTCACACAATATTATCTACTTCTTAGACTCATACTTACTCATTATTCATTAAACACGTTATCGATAACCTTTATAACCCAACAACCCACTTCTAACTCGTCAACATGTTTGACTCTTTAAAAGAATGGGTTAAACAAGTCGCATCTGGGTTGACCAAATTAATGTATTTGTAGGTTAAGGTTGAAATCTTTGACATGATTAAGAATATGAGTCGTGTTTGGGTTGCGCATTTCAACCCGCCAACTCGCAATTCATCAACCTTATACAATACGGTATATGATACATGGTGTGGAGCAAGGTATATATAAGATCCTTTTCTCACATAATCTGGGATTTTAAATGGAATCACCATACTAAACCACACAACACGTCAAGTATACCGGTCGTGAAGTTTGTAAAGTCAGTAAGACCGAGTATCAATTCATCGACACTACTATGCAACCCTCGATACTAAACCTTTGTCGAATCCTAGTAAGGATAAAATAGCTTGATGTTAATTAATTAACTAATAAAGCAGTAAACAAAAAGAGAGGGTAAATGGGGTAAAAAGAAAATAAGCAGGAGAAAAGCTGAGAACAAAACACACGAACGCAAAATCAGGAATGGGAGGAATGATTGTCTAGTCGGGGAATCCTAGTGATAAAGTTGAATGCTACAGGAAATGGAAATTCGGTTATGAACCGAAATCTAAAGATACGGATGGAACAGGGTTCACTAAGAAGCCCTAAATCTCCTCCCAGTCTCAATAGGAATAACAAAGCTAATCCAAAAGGTCGTGTAAAGATCACTGGGCAGTGGAAGGATCTCCTGTCGGTCTCTCCTAACACTAGATGTTTTCACGCCTTAAGGTTTGCTCTCTTCTTGGTCTCACAAATCACTAGACACGAAATGATGTAAAGAGGAATCAAAACTAAATGGTAAATGTTTGGGGAGGCGGTCAAAAACGAATAATATATATGAATCTCACTCTCATGCCAATTCTCGCTTAAGTTTGGGAAAACCTAACCAACCCACAACCTCTCACCTCTTAGTCTCAAGGTAGGTGATAAGCAGGTATGCAGTCTAAACACGCAAGATTCTAGATCTAAAGTCAACAAGTCAACCTAATCGATAGTGAACACCAAGTTAACCATAAATTAATGCGATTTCTAGTCCTAAACAAAATGTCAAGAAACTGAGAAAGAATGTATATCTGAAAACATATCCCAAACATTAACCAAGTTATAAATCACAACAAAAACCGATAAAGTTTCAACCTTTATATAAAAAGAAAACATCAATTCCAAGTCCAAATCCCATAAAGATTCATTGTATCGATAATTACCCCTAATAACTAGACAATCACAAATAAACTAGCCTATCATCATCAAAAAATAAGTATCAAAATTAGATCTCAAGACAATCATCATTGTTACATAGTTACAAATCCAAAAACTAGCTAGAAAACAAGTAAAAACACCAACCTATCAAAACCGATCTTCGCACGCACTCCCCAATGCAATCCTAAGGCTCTCCCAACGTTTCGTCATCGTTTTTTACAGTGTTTTGTAGGGATGGGTGCAACAAAAATCGGCTAAACGGGCATATGTAGGTGATGTGCTATAAATTATACATATTTTATATACATATTTACCCCTATTTTATGGTACTTTTAGGACTTTATCATTGGAAATACTGTCACACCCTGACTTTTGCAAAAGCGTATTATGTGTGACTTGCTTAATATCATTGCATTTAATTATAATAAACAACTATATGATAGAAACCATGATGTTCATCCATTACTAAGTTTCAAAATATTACAACCCACATTGTTTAATACCAAACAAAGACTTCGAGTTTAAAATACAAACCAACCATATGTTTTAAGTTCTGTAACGGACTTTAACAAAAGACATAAGTAGAACAAGGCTTTGATTCATATATCTTATCAAAGATAAAATATACGATTCAAACCCCTTCTAGAATGGGATGATATCAATTCTTGAAAACTTTAACGCCCGCCTGATCCATATCAATTTCCTAAAATACATGCAGTTTGAAAACATCAACAAAATTTGAGCGAGTTCATGTGTTTTATATGTGAGCTAGTAATAAACTAGTAATCATTGTAAGTATGTATTTATAAAACGGTATGAAAGCATCTATGAACATATCAATTAATGATTTCCAAGGTCATTAATATGTGTGCAATGGTGCAGGAAGGCTCGAACCTAGCGGATTTTGTACCGGGTTTCCGGCTGGAAGACATAGTCACCACCTTCGGCCACTTCCGGCCCAGGGGTGGGGCTCGCAACACCCAAATATGTGACAACTGTCAAAAATCCAAGTATCCGTACAATTAATTAACCATGATTAGTGCCTAATGACTGTGCTGAAATACAATTAACTGCTTTCTGATTACTGCCATATACATACATGTGCATCATACATTGTTTAATATCATACCAATATTGCATGAAAGCTGTATTGCCTTAAAAGATGCATTAAGTATAGTTAGCATAGTTATCTGATAAATCAGGAAAATGTTGGTAGAACTCAGCACATAGACAGACAGTGCATTGAGACACATAATGAGCCAGAAACTAAGTATTACAATAGTATAGTGTATAGGAAAGTAAGGATCACAAAACTGCTTTGCTAGTGATAGTTTAAGTGCCGGAAAGTGCCTAAAACTCACCCAAAGTGCTAAATTCAGCAAAATTCAGCATTTTAACACACTAATATTACGCAGAAATATGGTTAAATAGTCCTGAATGCTTTCCTAAGTGTCGGAAATCAAAAGTGTCACAAAAAGATACATAAAGCACACTAAAATGGAAAGTTTGGCACCTTAACGAACCAGTAACCAACCGAACAACCGGACACTACCCGAAACATCAAATTTACACTAGAAGCACTGTTTTAACATTTCCAAGCTAGTTATGGTCCCCAAACATCAAAACACCTCCTAAAATATCTAGTAACTAACTTAACTAACTAGATACTTACATTTCAACCTTAATGAAACTAACTTGGTTAAAGCCTAATCTAGACCCCCCCCCCACTATTTACGGCCAATATGGCCCCCACCTTGTGGATTTTATTTCAATATTATAATGGATATGCATGAACTTTCCTAAACATATTACACACAAGATAACACATGAACTTAGTTATAAGTAAGACTTGTAGGATTCTTGATTTCATTCTCACACACACTAACACAAACTTACTCTCCTCTCTTCTCCTCTTCTTGTTCTCGGCCGAAACACACCACACCCACCTACACCATCATTCAAACTTCATCATTCGTTCTACATACTCACAAAGGTGTTAAAGATCATACAAAGAAGCTAGGAGCTTGTGGAAGTAGAAGGACCTCTCTTGTTTGCTTTTATCCATCTCATAACTTCTCTTGATCATCCCTAGCCTTGAGCTAGTGGTAAGAACCTTGTACACTCCATTTTACTTCCATTTTAAGTGGTTAAAGAAGAATCATAATCAAAAACTTGAAGAACACTAAAGATCATAAGAAGTAAACTTGAACATAAGCATGTTTAATGAAGTAATCTTGATGAATATGAGTTGTTATGCTTGTTGATCATTGATTGTTTGTAGAAATGATGTTGATCATCATAATATTTTGCTAGATCATGATTAAAAACATAATCTAGCAAGATGAGAAAGAAGAAATATGGTAGGACGATGGATCATCCACATATGAATCATGAACTTGAATGACTAAATGGTTTTCTTGAAAAATAATGAACAAAGTGAGTAGTAACACTTGTAGATCTAAAGATTTATGAATGGTCTTTCAAAGAAACCAAGTCAAAAATATAAGTTTTATTAAATCTTGGTTCTTACAAAAACAAACTCTATTTTTAGTGGTTAAACAAGTGTAGAAACACTTGTGAAACAAGAAAATTTCATAAAGAAACATTTTTAGAAAATATGACAAGAAGTTGTAAACATCTAACTTCTTTAAAAATGAAGTTTTTAAAGAACTAATCACATTTTAAAGGATAACAAGACTTACTAAGAACACTAGTGAGTTACTACAAATTTTTACAAATATTCAAGTTCATGAAGTAGTAGTTATTACTTGTTTTTGGCAAAATTGGTAAGTAAAGGTTGTTTGTTGATGATTGTGAATTGATTGTGATGATTTTTACAAAAGAAAATGATATGCTTGAAAGCATGGAAACCTCCATTTTTAGGGGAAACTATGGCAAAATTTTCTAAAAATACAAACACTTAGAAAAATATTTATTAACCTACACTTACAAGTGTATTTTAAACCATGAGTTTCTTACAAAAACTTTGCCATAATTTTTGTTAAAAAAATATGATTATTGGAGGTTGATTTTCATAAATAAAAGTGACTAAATATGTATTTTGGAAATATATATTTAGAAGACACCATGTGTGTGATTATTTGTATATTTTGTGTATTAGTTATATTATATTAGGACATGAAATATGTAACACACCAAAATACCAAGAATTACAATCCAAAATATTACCAAAATTCCAAAGAATGAATATACACATTTACACAACAAAATTGGTGGAAACCGAACTATGGAATAAGACTTACAAAAATATTCCGGAATTTATTCACAAAGTATATTTTGGTAAATAATATTTTGGACACCAAGGGAACAAAAATATGATTTTTACAATTACTACAAAAATATATCATATTTTTGACAAGGAAAAATATATTATTTTTGACAAGTACGAAATATATATTTTTATTGAAATTTTTAGAAGATATATTATTTTTAAGAAATATATATTTTCTTACAAACATGAAATACAATATTTTTGGGTAAAATATATATTTTTTCTCAAATAAATATGAAATATATCATTTTTGGAGAAAAATGAGTTTATATATATATATATATTCCAAGTTGGACTTGGAAATATATTAAGTTTTGAACTTATGAGAAATTACAAATATTTTTGCCAAAGAAAAATTATAAATAATTTTTCTAAGTAGTATTCTTTAATATATATATATTGGAAATATATATATATATTGAATCCTTATTAAAGAAAATATTCCGGAATAATTAATACGAAATTAAATATAAAGAATACTTAATGAATACAATAAAAATACGTATTCTCGTACGTATGAATACACACCGGAATACGACCCTAATACATGGCAAAATATACAAGTATAAGAATACAAATACAAATACCCTTATCCTTGGGAAGGTTATACATGTATAAATACCCGAAGTGTATCAAGTCAAAAATATATTATTATTCCAAAATTTAATAAATATAGTTTAAGTTAAAATATTAATTATTTTAACAAATAATTATATAACTTGGAATAATATCGAAGACAAAAAAGAAACGTAACTCAAAGACATTAACACTAAGTCAAGGCACAGCCCGTTCTTCTAATAGACATTAGTACGTTGTAGGTAGTCGTGTTTGTCCGAAGAAGCTTGAGTTACGGTGACTGAAGACGCAAGACTGTGAGTTCGTGACCCCCTTTTTCTTTTAACTATTTTCAGTTTTATAACTTCGGGGGTGAAGTACATGTTATAACTGTTTACAAACGTTATTATTTGGTATGGTTAGCTAAGGAAGGGTACTTCTAGATCATGTGAGTGGTGGGTATAACGCTTAAGGCCATCAATCCTCGTTGTAGGACTGAAGGACATGAGTGATAGATCTATTTGGGTGTAGCGATTCCCGCCCGTGGTGGACCAGGGTGGCCCATGGGTTGACTATGTCTTACAGCCGGAGGCCCGGTGCAAAGTCTGCTAGGTTTGAGCTTTCCTGCATCACGTCACACATACTAATGGCTTTGCAAACGATTAATGATCTGTGTTTTCCTTGATGCTTTCATACCGGGATTTACAAACTTACATACAAACTTACAATGTTTTTCAAAGGTTTATTCATACACACAAACAATCGCACGAACTCGCTCAACTTTTATTGATGTTTTCAAAACACATGTATTTCAGGGAATTAGTTGTGGATCTGGTGGGCGTTCGGAAGTACCAAGTGTGGTTTAAGAATAAAAGATGTCATCCATGGTCTTCGGGTTTGGTCAGGGTGTCTTACTCCTGGACGAGACGCTTCTTCCAAATCCTGGTTTTTATTTAATGTCATCTGTCGAGTCTTTGTGAACTCTTAAACAAGTTGCATGGTTTGTACTCGAATTTGAATTTCTATGTTTTAAGACAATGTTGTTATGTTTTTTTTAAACTTAATTAATGGATGACCATCTATCGTTTATATCATATAGTTGTTGCTATGATTGAATGCAATGGTATTAAGAAAGTCACACCATAATCACGCTTCCGCAAAAGTCAGGGTGTGACAGCTTGGTATCAGAGCTTCGATTGTAGTGAACTAGGATTCCTTCTCGAGTCTAGACTACAATCATTAGGGCTCTCACGAAAATGTTTTTACAAAATGTTTTCATTGCATACACGAAACGCCCAGATCCCAGGGAAACAAACATTTTTACAAAATAAAAAGAAACACAATGCACAGACACTTTGTTGGTTCAGTCTGAGAGAGTGGGTGGTTTAGTCTGGGAGACTAGGTGGTTCAGTCTGAGAGACTGGGTGGTGTAGTCTAGGAGACTAGGTGGTTCAGTCTGAGAGACTGGGTGGTTAATCTGGGAGACTAGATGGTCTAGTCTGGGAGACTAGGTGGGTTAGTCTGGGAGACTAAGAAGGATACTTGATTACATTGTTATTGATTGCATGTTTAATGTTAGTCGTTGATATATGTTGTGATTATTTTGTTACAGACACTATGTCATCATCTGAGAGTGGTTTGTCCGATACCGATGACCCCATGGCTGTAGTCTCAGATGATGAGATTGCACCTGAGCTAGAGATCTTTACTTCTGACACCGAGAGTGACCCGTAGATGATGTCCGACGATGATGACGACTTTCAGACCTTTGCGCTACCCGATTTCGGAGATGATTTACCGCTCGCTGATGGTATCCCAGACGAGGATTTGTTTGTTATTCCTATTCCTGTGCACGATCATCTTATCATCGGTCATCCGGATGGTGAGCATATTGTGGCACCGATCCTCGCTCCAGTTCCCTTAGTGGTCATTCCTCCTGAGGATTGGCCATTCGATGATCTTTTCGACGATGATTTTGATCTTTTTATTGATGGTCCTCCTGATGATGCTCAGGGTGATGGAGAGCTCGATGAGGACGTTGTTGCTATTCCACTTCTAGGGATTCCCGTTATCGAGATTTCTTTTGATTCTAGTTTACATTCTGTCCCCGATTCTTTTGAGTCTGTGTCATCTTCCGCCTTAGAGGCAGCTGGTTTGCAACGATACGCCACTGATTTCGACGATGATACAGCTATGTCAGCTGCACCGTTACCTCCATACGACTTTGAGCTTGATCTTGAGCCTGATTTCATTCCTGATGATCAGCCTATTGATGCATCTGCTGATCATGAGCCGATACCTGCACCTGAGCCTTTACCTGACTTTGATCCTATTCCATTTGGCATACCTGACATTGCACCACTTATACCAGATCCAGTTCCTGCACCCGCTGACCCTCCAGTTACTGAGCCAGTCATTCCCCCACTTGCACCCGCACCTATAGATGTTGCTCCTTTTCATCCAGTAGAGTCAGATGTGCACCGTGTCGACCTACCTATCACTTTCTTGCAGGACATACCCGCACCTCGTCAAGGGGAAGGCACTTCTAGCCAGCAGCCTAGCCATGACCCGCATGTATCAGCAGCTTTCCCTCACATGCCTCAGTCTGCACCTACTGATCATTTTACTTCTTCACCACTAGATGAGCCACTCAGATGGTTCCCACCTTATACCATGCCGATTTCTGACCCCTACCATCTCTCACATTTTACTGGTTATACACGGGATGAGTTACTCCTATCCTTGCAGCTTCAGTTCGAGATCTTGAGTCGCGGGATCTTAGAGCTTGAGATAACACCGCGACCCTTGCCATGTCCATGTCAGCCATCTTTTGTTCCCCCTCGTTCATCATCGTCCCCGTTTTCGCATCCTCCTGCACCACTTACTCCATTTCCCAAGTTTGACACTCGATTTCTTACCGTTGAGCAGCAGATTAGTTATCTGTTGCGTCATGTTTATGATCTTGAGGAGGAGCTAGCGCATGTGCGCAGCTTACTTTTTGTTCCTCCACCTCCTCCCCCACCACCATCAGCATAGCCGGTTTTTGGTTTTGTGTAGGTAGCATGCTTTTGATGAGAGCACCGCTATTGAGCCTAGCTAGTGAAGCCTTTTGGAGACCACCTTTTGACTGTATGACTTATGGTAGATTGATATGTGACACCTGGCCTCTCAGGCCATACCAGACATTAGTAATCTGTATAGTAGACATGTAACATGACTATTTGTGACTAAATGTGATGTTAATATATGATATTTGATGTGTTGATAAATTTAGATGTGTATAAAAATTATGTTGGCAACGATAAAACTAACGCTTATCGCGTAACGTTTAAAATGCGAAACGAACGTCGGTGACCACCCGATCAGTGTTAAAATACTAAAAATAGTCTGTTATGATTTGAATAATAATTTTAATCATATCCGTGTGGAAAAATAATTTAAAACATTGAGAAACTCTATTTTTCGAGTTTGAGCGCGTACAGCGCGATACTGCGCGAATTAAACAAGATACCGTCAACGCAGCCAGTCAAGGCAACTGGTAATTATTTCAGTAATAATTTTGAGTAATTATTTTTATATAATGATAAAAATAATTTAAAACGCACTAAAACGGGATTAAAACGCTAGACAAAATACCCGGTATTCAGTAAAATACCCGTTTTTGCACTAATATACATATAATATATGAATATATATATAAATGTGTGTGAGAGAGGGGTATGTGGCGGCACATATGGCTGCCCACATTCTCTTGTTTCACTCAATTTGGACACTTGTAACACCTAGGGAGTGTAAGGTGATAATTAATCTTGAACATGCATCCATAAACTTCCATTCTTTCAAGAAACCATTTCAAAACTTACTCTCTCTCTCTCCCTTGAATAATCTCGGCCGAACACCCCTATTACACTATCACTTTCATTTTCAAATCCAAATCTTGGAGAATCATGTCCATTCCAAGGTGATTTCAAGCTTGCAAGAAGGTTTGGAAGTGATTTCGAGCAAGATTCAAGCAAGAACAAGCCTCATATCACCATCTTTTCTCAAAAACCCACTTTGAAAACTTGAAGGTATAAAATATTTCTTTAAACATTGTTCTTGATTCATATTGATAATGAAGTTAGTAAGAAGTTTCTCTTGATTCTTGAAATCTAAACATAAACTTGAAACTAACAAACAAATGAGTTTTGAATAAAATGAAAATGAGTGTGTGCATGTATGTATACATGGCTGAAAATGATGTGTGTGTATGTGTATATTGCATTTTGAATTTTTGATGAAAGATTTCTTGATTATTTGATTTCTTGAAAAATAAGATGATTAAAGTAAGTGTTAGTTGTCATACAAGAATGTTTTAAAATGATATGTGTTATATTTTAAAAACATGATGTTAATATGTTCTAGAATAAGATTGGAACATAAATGATGATGATAAAATTGTAGAAGTGCATTAGATGCACAAATGTAAACATGCATGATGATATATGAACTTAAAAAGACGATTTGAACATGATATGATAAAAATCCATTTTGATCAGAATATAAACACTAAAATAAAGTTATTTTGAAGTGTTTAATGGTATATAACTTTGTCATAATGTTTGCTAGCTTTGCATGTGGTACTTGGTGCACACAAAGTTGTAAAATACGTGAAATCGCATGATTTATGTGACTTATATAAAAACTGAACTAATCTGATTATAATCACTATTTTAATCAGTAAATAACATGTATTGTGTTAAAATATCAAGTCGTTTCGAGTTGGGATGGTTACGGTAACGTTTAACGCAAAACTATGCGTTAAAACGGTCAAAAATCGGCTTTTCGGGTGATTTCTGTAAAACTGAATTAGATCAGTAAATAAACTGATATTTTTAGTTTAAAAATAAGTATTTTAACTAATTTTAAGTTTACTTGGTGTTTGGTTGGTCATACGTGACTTCCGACGCCCGAAAACGTTACCGAAATCGCTAAAATACACATTTTTCAATGAACATGAGTATGGGTGAAATTTTGAGTGAATCTTATGTGATAAAATGTATTAAGTGATTTGAACATGTAAATGTGATTATATGTTAAGTGTTAATTCGATAATGGGAAAATTAGACTATGCATGTATGCATGTATGTTTTGTGCGGTAGAAATGATAAAATTGCGTTAAATGTGCAACTTGTTTGTCGAGCATGAAATTTAGTATATATGAGATGTTTTATGTATATTTGCTTTAAAAATGACAAAATAGTTAAGTTAGTAATGTTTCGTGTGTTTCGGTGTTAAATTATATGAACGTTTATGTATATATGTTACGGCGCACAAATCATAGATATATTGCGTATAAACGGAAGAGGTAACGGATTTACACAATAATGGTAACCAATAAAATCGTTCAAAACGAAAAATCATAAATATATATATATATATATATATATATATATATATATATATATGGACTCATATATATTAACACGCCAACATAATAAAAAAATGACAACTTTTCAAGAAAATCTCAAAGTTATGTGATAATTCTAAGAAACGGAGAAACTTAGGATTTTTGGTTTGAATACGTATATTGATTTAGAATTGTTCCTATATTAGGACGTATATAAAAATCAATCTCTAGGATTGCGGTATTAAAATACGCACCCAAAGGTGAGTGTCACTAAACCCCTCTTTTTACTGTTTTGGGGGTGGAACACGTTGTTAAAAGGGTTTAATAATGTTTTCGAAATAAAACATACCTTTTACTATAAAATATATATTTTCACTGAAAATATATGAAGTTTGATAAGTTATACGTTTCGAAGTAAAACGTTTTTGATGAATAAATATTGGATGTACGGTATTTGTTAAGTGATACAAGACCGTACAGTTGGGGTACGGATACCGGCCTGGGTCTTGAATGATGGAGATTCAGGGGATTCGTACACATCGTGTATTAAATTGTCATATTAGTAGGATATATATATTGTACGCGAGGCAGACATCATATTGTTCTTCGAGAAAGAACCCTGCGCCCATGATGTCGTTTAATCATTTAAGTATTGCACGCGATGAATTGTTGGTAGATCTATCAGGTTGACAACCCCGTCGTGACCGGTCGCCCCGTGTCAATGTCAAACGACGAATTAATATTCTGTTTATTATCTAGCATTGATTATCCCTGCATGGTTAATATATAGTTCGTATCGTCTAGCTAACATACGAGTCTGAAAATTGACGCTATAATTTAATATACAAAACCTGTGCAGTATTACTGTTGTCGGAGTAATGAACCGATGGAAGGCCCATGGATTTTATTAAGGAAGTAAAATGGACTTTCTAAAAATTACCTGAATTGTTTTCAAATAAACACCTAATTAGAAAGTTTTCCTTGGAATAAAATTTGTTAGTAAACGAATAAGTGAACTCACCTTCCTTTGTGTTGACACTTGATTTTAACGTGTTCTACAGGTACTTGAGTTCGGCTTCGGGAAATCATGGCGTATCTTGTGTTTGATGATACATGTCGTTTCTTTTAAATATGTTGGACATCTTTTAAACTATCTGGGACGTTTGTAATAAGATCCGCAAGGATCAAAACAACTAAACTTATGTGGTTGTGTCGTGACTTTTAAAAAATGTAATGTTTAATATTATGTTTTAAAATATGTCAAAATGTCCAACAAAAGAGTGCATCTTCCGACAAGGTATAAATGGGCACCAACTTCCGTCTCCACTACGTTTAAATATTCCGCTGCGACGTTTTTGGGGTGTGACATGATAGACATTATGGACAAGGGTAGTGTGACCCTGTGTTCCTTTTGATATGATACTTTTGTAAAACATGTAACTGTATTTGTGGTCGATGATTAATGAAGGCTCAATCGTAATGTTCTCATTAAACACGTTGTTAGATTATTTGTTTATGCTATGATTGCATGCTTATTTGTTATGACAAATACTACTATATATGTACTACTTACTATATACATAAGACCTGACCTATACAATCTTCTCTTAGAAGATGCCTCCTCGAAGGAACAACCAATTGCCCACAACAGAGGCAGAACTGCAAGAACGGATTTCACAAGCAATCGCACAACATGAGGCCTTACGCTCTGAACACAGCGGAGGTACCACAGGAAATAACCCACTTCACGGTAATGTTTAAGTCAGTTAAGACACATTACGATACGTTTGGAATTTCCGTGTGCAATTGCTAATGCTTACTGTGAATGATGTTGCCTGTGCAGGCTGTACTTACAAGCAGTTCCTAGACTGCAAGCCTCTGAATTTTGACGGCACTAGAGGTGCTGTAGGTTTCATTAGAAGGGCAGAGAAAACCGACTCTGTGCTGCGGATGAGCAAAGTGTGCGCCAGAGCACCAGGTCACCTACATTTCTTGACTTTTCCTAGACGGAGCTCTATCATGGTGGAACCTTCAGGTTCAGACTCTGGGAGAAGAGGATGCGTATGCTATGACTTGGGATGAGATGAAAGAGCTGATGCACTAGAAGTACTGCTTGAGGACAGAAATTCAGAAGCTGGAAACCGAGTTCTGGAATCTGAAGATGGATGGCCTGAAGATTGCTGAGTATGTGCAGAGATTCCATGACCTGTCTCGCGTTGTCCCCTACATGGTAGAACCGGAGTTCAAGCGAATCGAACGTTTCATTTATGGATTGGCACCCCAAATCATGTGCATGGTGACGACATCCAAGCCTCCAACCATCACTGAGGCCATTAATTTGAGCGTAGCACTGACTGAAGAAGCGATTAGGCTGAACATGTTTTCGGTTTCAGAGGGAAAGAAGAAGGAGACTCATGTCGAGTCGTCAGGAGAGAATAAGAGGAAGTTCTCGAACTTCAAGAAGGGTACCCAAGGAAACAACAGTGGTACTAACAATAAAAGAGATGCGAACCCACCGGCTGAAGTCAGGACTGGTGTTGCAAGTGCGGAAAGTAAAGGGAAAGGTTACATGGGCACTTTGCCTAAGTGTGATGTGTGCCAGTTCCATCATGCCAGCCAGTGTAGGTTTAGGAAGTGTGAAAGCTGTGGAAAGAATGGTCATTCGAAGGACACATGCTGGGCTAGTACTGGTCGTGGAAATGGTGGCCAGAGAGGCAGTGGTAATGGCAGTGGAAACCGTGGTAGCAACGGTTATGGCAATAGAAACCAAGGTGGAAACAACAATCAAGGAGGAAATGGTGGTAATGTGAACCGAGGTGGTTCTGGAAACCAAGCCGGTAATGGAAACCACAACCAAAACAACAACCAGGGTGGTACTGGAAACAAGCAAGGATGCTTTAGCTGCGGAGATGTCGGGCATTTCAAGAGAGATTGCCCAAAGAACAACCAAGCCCAGGGGAGAGTCTTTAACATTGGAGCTAGGGAAGCTCGCCAGGATCCGAACGTAGTTACGGGTACGTTCCCTATCAATCAACACTTTGCATCTGTGTTATTTGATACTAGTGCCGATTATAGCTTATCCCTAGAATTTAAGAATACACTTGAGTTAGTTGCCAGTAAGCTAGATATTCCATACTTGATAGAACTCTCTAATGGAAAGCTAGTAGAGGCAAACAAAGTGATTAGAGGTTGTGTAATAGAACTTGGAGAGCATGAGTTTACGCTAGATCTTCTACCAGTTGAATTGGGAAGTTTTGACGTGGTAGTCGGGATGGATTAGTTGTCGAGAAACCGAGCTGAGATCGTATGCCACGAGAAGATCATTCGCATCCCGATGTGAATGGAGAGACGATTGTAGTGCATGGAGAAAAGCATGATACGCCTCTAAGGATTATCAGCTGTTTGAAGGCATGAAAGTTTTTGCAGAAAGGATGTGTTGCCTTTTTGGATCACATTGTTGATAAGGAAGCTGAAGAGTCGAAGCTGGAAAATATCCCGGTGGTGAGGGAATATCCTAAAGTCTTCCCTGAAGACTTGCCAGGATTGCCGCCCCCGTGAAAATTCGAATTCCACATTGACTTGGTTCCAAGCGCCGCGCCTGTAGCCAAGGCACCTTATCGACTTGCTCCTTCCGAAATGCAAGAGTCGTCGACGCAACTTCAAGAGCTTTTGGACAAGGGATTTATTAGACCAAGCTTCTCGCCTTGGGGAGCTCCAGTACTGTTTGTCAAGAAGAAGGACGGTAGTTTTCGCATGTGCATTGACTACCGAGAACTGAACAAGTTGACCATCAAGAATCGGTACCCCTTGCCGAGGATTGATGATCTCTTTGATCAACTTCAAGGTTCGAGTTATTACTCCAAGTTCGACCTTCGATCCGGTTATCACCAGCTGCGGATTCAAGAAGAAAGTATACCGAAGACTGCTTTTAGGACTCGTTATGGACATTACGAGTTTCTAGTGATGCTGTTTGGTCTGACAAACGCGCCAGCAGTGTTTATGGATTTGATGAACCGAGTCTGCAAGCCATATCTCGATAAATTCGTGATTGTATTTATCGATGATATTTTGATTTATTCAAAGACGAAGAAAGAACATGAGCAACACCTTAGAGCTATTTTAGAGCTGCTCAAGAAGGAGAAACTGTACGCAAAGTTCTCAAAGTGCGAGTTCTGGTTGCGTGAGGTACAGTTCCTTGGTCATGTAGTGAATGAAGATGGAATCCATGTGGAGCCCGCCAAGATCGAGGCGATTAAGAATTGGGAAACTCCAAAAATGCCGACCGAGATCCGACAGTTTCTAGGTTTAGCTTGGTATTATCGCCGATTCATTGAGGATTTTTCAAAAATTGCTCAACCGCTGACCTCCCTTACTCAAAAGGACAAGAAGTATGGATGGGGAGAAAAACAAGAAGAAGCTTTTCAGTTGCTAAAGAACAAGCTTTGCGATGCACCTATTTTATCCCTACCCGAAGGCACCGATGACTTCGTGGTAAACTGTGACGCCTCGCGTCAGGGATTAGGTTGTGTGCTTATGCAGCGACAGAAGGTTATCGCTTATGCTTCGTGGTAGTTGAAAGTTCATGAGAAGAACTACACCACGCATGACTTGGAGTTAGGCGCAGTGGTATTTGCATTGAAGATTTGGCGACATTATTTGTATGGTACCAGATGAACGATCTTTACAAATCACAAGAGCCTCCAGCACATATTCGACCAGAAAGAGCTTAATATGAGACAGAGACGATGGATTGAGTTATTAAACGATTATGATTGTGAAATCAAATATCACCCAGGAAAGGCGAATGTGGTGGCAGATGCATTGAGTCGAAATGAGAGGATTAAGCCCATAAGGGTTAGGGCTTTGGAGATGATCATTCAAACAGACCTCTCGTTGCGCATTCGTGCTGCGCAGAGAGAATCTCTTAAGAAGGAAAACTTGAAGGATGAATACCTCCGTGGGATGGAGAAAAAGTTGGTACCCAATAAGGAAGGAACCTTGTGTTTTATGGAACGAATTTGGGTTCCGCTTTTTGGAGGTCTTAGAGACGTGATCTTCAATGAAGCTCACAAATCAAGGTAGTCGATCCACCCAGGATCGGATAAGATGTACCAAGATTTGAAAGATTTCTACTGGTGGCCGAGATTGAAAGGTGATGTTGCAACTTATGTTGGAAAGTGTTTAACTTGTGCCAAAGTGAAGGCCGAGTATTAGAAGCCTTCAGGTCTTTTGCAGCAGCCTGAGATACCCATGTGGAAGTGGGAGCAGATCTCAATGGACTTTATAACGAAGTTGCCCAAGACACCCAAAGGTCATGATACGATTTGGGTAATCGTGGACCGTTTAACAAAATCTGCACACATTTTGCCTATCAGAGAGAAGGATAACACTGGTAAGCTAGCCGAGCTATACTTAAGGGAGATAGTCGCACGTCATGGAGTGACTATCTTAATTATATCTGATAGAGATGGGAGATTTGTGTCAAGGATTTGGCAATCTTTCCAAGAAGCGTTTGGTTCACAGTTGAATCTGAGCACCGCATTTCACCCACAAACAGACGGTCAAAGTGAGAGAACAATTCAGACATTAGAAGATATGTTGCGAGCTTGTGTAATGGAGTTGGGTGGTAGTTGGGACACTCACCTGCCTTTGGTAGAGTTCTCCTATAACAACAGCTACCATACAAGCATTCAAGCTGCACCGTTTGAAGCTCTCTACGGACGAAAGTGTCGATCGCCGTTATGCTGGGCAGATGCAGGCGATAGACAACTAGTTGGTCCCGAATTGGTCCAAGAGACGACAGATAAGATCATGCAGATCCAAGAGCGCATCAAGGCGGCTCGCGATCGACAAAAGAGCTATGCGGGCCAAAGAAAGAAACCTTTGGAATTTGAAGTGGGAGATATGGTTTTGTTAAAAGTCTCACCTTGGAAAGGTGTGACACGCTTTGGGAAGCGTGGTAAGTTAAACCCACGATTTATTGGACCGTTCAAAATCCTGGAAGGGATTGGTCCTGTGGCATATTAGTTGGAACTACCAGCAGAATTTAATGGTGTTCATGATACATTCCATGTATCTAATCTAAAGAAGAGTCCAACTCAAGAAACGGTGATCATCCCTGCTGACGAAGTTCACATTGACGACACACTCCACTTTACCGAAGAACCTGTTGTGGTTACTGACTAGAAAGTTAACAAAACTCGGAAGAGTAGTGTTAAGGTTGTCAATGTTAGATGGAATGCGCGTCATGGCCCAGAGTTTACCTGGGAGCGTGAGGACCGCATGAAAGCTAAATACCCACATTTATTCCCTAACACCCCTGCAGCTAGTAGTAAAGCTTAAAATTTCGGGACGAAATTTTCTTAACAGGGGGAGAATGTGACAACTGTCAAAAATCCAGGTATTCGTACAATTAATTAACCATGATTAGTGCCTAATGACTGTGCTGAATTACAATTTACTGCTTTCTGATTACTGCCATATATACATACATGTGCATCAAACATTGTTTAATATCATACCAATATTGCATGAAAGCTGTATTGCCTTAAAAGATGCATTAAGTATAGTTAGCATAGTTATCTGATAAATCAGGAAAATGCTGGTAGAACTCAGCACATAGACAAACTGTGCATTGAGACACAGAATGAGCCAGAAACTAAGTATTACACTAGTATAGTGTATAAGAAAGTAAGGATCACAAAACTGCTTTGCTAGTGATAGTTTAAGTGCCGGAAAGTGCCTAAAACTCACCCAAAGTGCTGAATTCAGTAAAATTCAGCAAAAATCAGCATTTTAACACACTAATATTATGCAGAAATATGGTTAAATAGTCCTGAATGCTTTCCTAAGTGTCGGGAATCAAAAGTGTCACAAAAAGATTCATAAAGCACACTAAACTGCAAAGTTTAGCACCTTAACGAACCAGTAACCAACCGAACAACCGGACACTACCCAAAACATCAAATTTACACTAGAAGCACTGTTTTAACATTTCCAAGCTAGTTATGGCCCCTGAACATCAAAACACCTCCTAAAATATCTAGTAACTAACTTAACTAACTAGATACTTACATTTCAACCTTAATGAAACTAACTTGGTTAAAGCCTAATCTAGACCCCCCCCCCCCCCACCAATTTACGGCCAACATGGCCCCCACCTTGTGGATTTTATTTCAATATTATAATGGATATGCATGAACTTTCCTAAACATATTACACACAAGATAACACATGAACTTGGTTATAAGTAAGACTTGTAGGATTCTTGATTTCATTCTCACACACTTACTCTCCTCTCTTCTCCTCTTCTTGTTCTCGGCCGAAACACACCACACCCACCTCCACCATCATTCAACCTTCATCATTCATTCTACATACTCACAAAGGTGTTAAAGATCATACAAAGAAGCTAGGAGCTTGTGGAAGTGGAATTACCTCTCTTGTTTGCTTTTATCCATCTCATAACTTCTCTTGATCATCCCTAGCCTTGAGCTAGTGGTAAGAACCTTGTACACTTCATTTTACTTCCATTTTAAGTGGTTAAAGAAGAATCATAATCAAAAACTTGAAGAACACTAAAGATCATAAGAAGTAAACTTGAACATAAGCATGTTTAATGAAGTAATCTTGATGAATATGAGTTGTTATGCTTGTTGATCATTGATTGTTTGTAGAAATGATGTTGATCATCATACGATCTTGCTAGATCATGATTAAAAACATAATCTAGCAAGATGAGAATGAATAAATATGGTAGGATGATGGATCATCCACATATGAATCATGAACTTGAATGACTAAATGGTTTTCTTGAAAAATAATGAACAAAGTGAGTAGTAACACTTGTAGATCTAAAGATTTATGAATGGTCTTTCAAAGAAACCAAATAAAAAATATAAGTTTTATTAAATCTTGGTTCTTACAAAAATAAACTCTATTTTTAGTGGTTAAACAAGTATAGAAACACTTGTGAAACAAGAAAATTTCATAACGAAACATTTTTAGAAAATGTGACAAGAAGTTGTAAACATCTAACTTCTTTAAAAATGAAGTTTTTAAAGAACTAATCACATTTTAAAGGATAACAAGACTTACTAAGAACACTAGTGAGTTACTACAAATTTTTACAAATATTCAAGTTCATGAAGTAGTAATTATTACTTGTTTTTGGCAAAATTGGTAAGTAAAGGTTGTTTGTTGATGATTGTGAATTGATTGTGATGATTTTTACAAAAGAAAATGATATGCTTGAAAGCATGGAAACCTTCATTTTTAGGGGAAACTATGGCAAAATTTTCTAAAAATACAAACACTTAGAAAAATATTTATTAACCTAGACTTACAAGTGTATTTTAAACCATGAGTTTCTTACAAAAACTTTGCCATAATTTTTGTTACAAAAATATGATTATTGGAGGTTGATTTTCATAAATAAAAGTGACTAAATATGTATTTAGGAAATATATATTTAGAAGACACAATGTGTGTGATTATTTGTATATTTTGTGTATTAGTTATATTATTTTAGGACATGAAATAATGTAACACACCAAAATACCAAAAATTACAATCCAAAATATTACCAAAATTCCAAAGAATGAATATACACATTTACACAACAAAATTGGTGGAAACCGAACTATGGAATAGGACTTACAAAAATATTCCGGAATTTATTCACAAAGTATATTTTGGTAAATAATATTTTGGACACCAAGGGAACAAAAATATGATTTTTACAATTACTACAAAAATATATCATATTTTTGAAAAGGAAAAATATATTATTTTTGACAAGTATAGAATATATATTTTTCTTGGAATTTTTAGAAGATATATTGTTTTTAGAAATATATATTTTCTTACAAACACGAAATACAATATTTTTGAGTAAAATATATATTTTTTCTCAAATAAATATGAAATATATCATTTTTGGAGAAAAATGAGTTTATATATATATATATATATATATATATATATATATATATATATATATATATATATATATATATATATATATATATATATATATTCCTAGTTGGACTTGGAAATATATTAAGTTTTGACCTTATGAGAAATTACAAATATTTTTGCCAAAGAAAAATTATAAATAATTTTTCTAAGTAATATTCCTTAATATATATATATTGAATCCTTATTAAAGAAAATATTCTGGAATAATTAATACGAAATTAAGTATAAAGAATACTTAATGAATACAATAAAAATACGTATTCTCGTACCTATGAATACACACCGGAATACGACCCTAATACATGGCAAAATATACAACTATAAGAATACAAATACAAATACCCCCATCCTTGGGAAGGTTATACATGTATAAATACCCGAAGTGTATCAAGTCAAAAATATATTATTATTCCAAAATTTAATAAATATAGTTTAAGTTAAAATATTAATTATTTTAACAAATAATTATATAACTTGGAATAATATCGAAGACACAAAAGAAACGTAACTCAAAGACATTAACACTAAGTCAAGGCACGGCCCGTTCGTCTAATAGACATTAGTATGTTGTAGGTAGTCGTGTTTGTCCGAAGAAGCTTGAGTTACGGTGACTGAAGACGCAAGACTGTGAGTTCGTGACCCCTTTTTTCTTTTAACTGTTTTTAGTTATATAACTTCGGGGGTGAAGTACATGCTATAACTGTTTACAAACGTTATTATTTGGCATGGTTAGCTAAGGAAGGGTACTTCTAGATCATGTGAGTGGTGGGTATAACGCTTAAGGCCATTAATCCTCGTTGTAGGATCGAGGGACATGAGTGATAGATCTATTTAGGTGTAGCGAGCCTCGCCCATGGTGGACCAGGGTGGCCCATGGGTTGACTATGTCTTACAGCCAGAGGCCCGGTGCAAAGTCTGCTAGGTTTGAGCTTTCCTGCATCACGTCACACATATTAATGGCCTTGCAAACCATTAATGATCGGTTTTTCCTTGTTGCTTTCATACCGGGATTTACAAACTTACATACATACTTACAATGTTTTTCAAAGGTTTATTCATACACACAAACAAACACACGAACTCACTCAACTTTTGTTGATGTTTTCAAAACACATGTATTTTAGGGAATTAGTTGTGGATCTGGTGGGCGTTCGGAAGTTCCAAGTGTGGTTTAAGAATAAAAGATGTCATCCATGGTCTTCGGGTTTGGTCAGGGTGTCTTACTCCTGGACGAGACGCTTCTTCCAAATCCTGGTTTTTATTTAATGTCATCTGTCGAGTCTTTGTGAACTCTTAAGCAAGTTGCATGGTTTGTACTCGAATTTGAATTTCTATGTTTTAAGACAATGTTGTTATGTTTTTTTTAAACTTAATTAATGGATGACCATCTATGGTTTATATCATATAGTTGTTGTTTTGATTGAATGCAATGGTATTAAGAAAGTCACACCGTAATCACGCTTCCGCAAAAGTCAGGGTGTGACAAAATAGATCTATCACTCATGTCCCTCGGTCCTTATACGAGGATTAATGGTCTTAAGTGTTGTACCCACCACTCACATGATCTAACAGTTCATTCCTTAGCTAACCATACCATTTGTAAACGTTCAAAACATTTGTAACATGTATTTCACCCCCGAAGTTATAAACCGAAAACAGTTAAAAGAAAAGGGGGACATGAACTCACAATCTTGCGTCCTGCTGTCCGATGTAACTCAAAGGTCCTGTCCCGAAGTCGTGTAACTACCTACACACGTGATATGGTTTATTAGACGGCTAGGTCGTGTAACGACTCTCAGTTTTAGTTGTTATGACTTATCATTCTTTGAGTTACGTATTTGGTGTACTTTATATTATTCCAAAGTATATAATTATTGGTTAAAATAATAATATTTTAACTTAAATTATATTTATTAACTTTTGGAATATTTGTTAAAATAATATATTCTAACTTGGTATATTATGTATTTATACATATGTATTTTCCCAAGGATGGGTATACTTATGCTTGTATTTTTAGTCTTGTGTATTTTTGCCAAGTATTGGTGGCGTATTCCGGTGTGTATTTTGTGACAACTCGTAATTTAGAACCCTTCGTAGTATCTTGATGTAACATGCTTGAACGTTATGTGACTAATTGACTTGTTGGTTTAAGGAATGATATAAGCGAATTTATGTGATTATGTGTCGTGCTTGTATGTATGTGTGTATCTATATGACCCGAGACACAAGGACCTGACTCGAGACCATGCGATCTCTAGTGAACAGTGCAATAGTTGGGCCGGTTGGGCCATACACCTCATTTAGTCCACCCGAAAGCCCACTTAGAGTGCACCACATTGTATAAAACCCAAAACCTACACTCATCCTCACACACACACTCCCCTACACTCTCTCTCTAGAAAACCTTAAACCCTAAAGATCAAACATCACCTCCCCTCTCCTCTCTCTCAGATCAAATCGGTATCAACAAGGAGACTCGGTCAAGCTCATCATCAACACTCGGACACTCCATTTTACTCGTCTTCTTTACTATCTTGGTGCCTCTTCACAACCGGTTAGTGAATCACGCTAAGTGCTTCTATTTCGGTTGATGATGTGTGATGAGATTGGATGATAATATGCAATTGCTTGTTAAGTTTTATACATCCTTCTTGAAGTGCCGATATTAAGATTGTTGTTAACCATGATGAATGCATTATGACTATTGTTGGTGTTTGATAAAGGTGTTTGTTTGATTTGGAATGCACATGTTCATGCTTGTTATGTGGAATGTGTTTAGATAACATAAAAATGGTTGAATGTTGATGATAAATCCTATAGATGCATGTATTGATCGGATATGGATGACTAGGTTGTATAACCATTGTGGTTTATGCTTATTTTGATTAATCAAGTGTGCAAGATGAAAACTCTAATGAAGAACATGATGAATATGTGAAGAACTTGTTGAATGTGATATGGATATTTGAAAATTGATATGTTTGATCCATTTTAGTTAATTATTAGACAACAAAACATGTTTGTATGGATAGTACACTGTTGCATGAAATCGGATTTCCATTGGATAGTACAATTGCCGGCTATTAACAGGTGTGCCAGTCGAGACCCTTGGTCTCGACTCGAGACCATGAAGATGACAACTCGAGATCCACGGTTGCGACCCAGGTTGCGAGTCGAGAACCCCTAGTCTCGACTCGAGACCACACCACATCAGCATGAAAACAGCATGACTTGAGATCATGGTTGCGGGTCTTGTTGCGACTCGAGACATGACTCGAGACCGTCTAGTCTCGACTAGTGCTGGTATAATTCGAAACCGCACAGTCTCGACTCGAGATCTCTAGTCTCGACTCGAGACCACCTGATTACACGTTCTGTTTGGGCCTGCATGGTTACGGGCCTAAGTCATTGGGCCGAATATATGGACTTCACGTGTATTGCTAATTGTGTATGTTGTGCACTGTTGTTTGGGCTGCCATGAATAATACTTGTATGCAATGTGCTAGTATACGTGTAGAAACATACGTGCACTACTTGATTACGAACCTGACTTGAATGGTATCTATGTTAGGACGTAGTTGACCACTTACAACTTGATTGACCTTTCTGTGTATCTGCCGAGCAAACCAAGGTGAGTTCACACCCTCTACAAAGGATGGGATTCCCAGGGGTTGGGAATGGGGTTAAGGAACATGGGTTCCTCGTCCTCCTTGGGTAGGACAGTATTGGTTCAGGAATGTAATTCCTCATCCTCCGGGACAGATAACTCGTACTAGACCAAAACTCTATCACGAAGTCCCTCCTTTTTATATCGACTTAATCACCGGGCCAATGGCGAGCGGGTCATTAGTTAGATAGCGCTATTTAGGTTTGACAAACCTCACACCGTGCCGCAGAGGACGGGCGTGAACTAATGGACTATGGCACGTCGGTGATGATAGACACCGACGCTAAGGGCACATAAACATGACTAACGTCAGTAGTCGATATGGTAACGAGTCTAGTGTATACATGGGGTAGCCCCCACGGCCGAAATGCTAGAGAACTAACATGGGGTAGCCCCCACGGCCGAAATGCCAGATAACTAACAAGGGGTAGCCCCCACGGCTGGATTGCCAGAGTAACCGGGAATAAACAAGTCACGTTTTCAACTATGGGGTAACCCCCACGGCAGGATGCCAGATAAAGGAAACTGTTTTCGAAACAACTTAAAACGAACACCCAACTGTGAACTCACTCAACTTGTTGTTGACTCGTTACTACATGCTTTGCAGGTCAATAGGTACTTAGCTGGAGCTTGCATGGAAGAGAGTCGTTGTGGGACATGGACGGCTGTGTGCCATGTTAAACTATGAAACAATTAAACTTATGTTTTGGTTTTAAACATTATGCTTCCGCTTGCAACTTAACTATGTTTTGTTTGGACACCAATTGTATTGGTTGGACTTTTATAATCACTTACATGCTCGTTCAATATGATTGGTGGCTGGATCCTGGTCAGTCACGCCTCCAAGCGGTGGTATTCCGCAGGTGGATTTTGGGGGTGTGACATATTGGTATCAGAGCCATTGGTTATAGTGAACTTGGTTTTAATAAAGGGGAAAAAGTTTTATTAAAATCAGACTATAACCTGTACAGTGCTCTACGATCCACAACGACGCTTCACTCCACATGCAAGGCTCGACATTCTAGGTGATATGATCTATGTATATATTTCCTACTTGTTAGTTACTTAGTACGTTGCTCATGGTATGCTTGGTTAGTATAACTACTGTTGCTCGAACACGTGTGTGCTTACTCCCCTCTGTCATCGCACTTTCACGAACCTCCCTCACTCATGTTTCCCTCTTATATGAAGATCATGAGTGGACGCGTTAACATGACTCAAGCCCAGTTGACGGCTCTGATTAACGAACGAGTTGCTGCGGCACTCGCAGCTGCACACGCAGGAGGTATATCCTGCAGTCCAAACTCATTCTAGGATCTTTAGATCCTACCCTCGTGAACCAACCTTTGTGTTAAACTCTGTCCTTTCTTCCACCCACAACAGGTCAACATGCTCAGTCACCTGTGTGCACTTTTAAAACTTTTATGGACTGCCGGCCAACTACTTTTAGCGGCACTGAAGGAGCGGTAGGCCTCCTCCACTAGTTTGAGAAACTCGAGTCAGTTTTCGAAATGTGTGAATGCCCTGAGGCGCGCAGGGTGAAGTATGCTACCGGTACTCTAGAGGGTTTGGCGCTCACGTGGTGGAACGCTCAGGTTCAAATGTTGGGGTTGGTTGCTGCTAACGCCACCCCGTGGAACAACTTCAAGGAAATGATCAAAGAGGAGTATTGCAATCGTGATGAGATTCACAAACTGGAGGTAGAATTCTTCAACCTCAAGATGACGGGGTCAGAAATTGAAGCTTATGTGAAGAGGTCGAACGAACTGGCAATTCTGTGTCCTACTATGGTGGATCCTCCCATCAAACGCATCGAACTATTTCTCAAAGGCCTAGTGCCAGAAATCCAAAGTCATGTGACTTTAGCAAACCTCGCCACCATCCAGCAAGTTGTCCAATTGGCTCACCGCCTCACGGATCAGGCGGTGGAGCAGAACAGGTTACCAAAGCGCATAGGTGCTGCAACTGCTTCAGGTGCTCTTAACGACAACAAACGGAAATGGGATGGAACTCCAAGTAAGGGTTCGACTTCTGTTCAGTCTCAGTCTCAGCAGAGAAAGACTGAAGACTACAAGAGCCCTAATCAGCAATCATCTGGTGGTCAAAGTCATGGTGGGTACAAAGGGAATCACCCCAAATGCAATCGCTGCAGCCTACACCACAGCGGGCCATGCAACAGGGGTAACTGTCATCGGTGCAACAAGCCAGGTCACGCTGCAAAGGATTGCAGGAGCTTATATCCCGCCAACCAGAATCGTCATCAAGCTCAACAGAACCAACGCCAGCAGCAGCAGCAAGGTGACAACAAAGGGTGCTTTCAGTGTGGAGCTGAAGGCCATTTCAAGAAAGATTGCCCCCAACTGAACAGGAACCAGAACTACAACCACAACAACAACAATAATCAGGGGAATGGTAACAATGGGAACAACAACAACAATAATGGAGCCAGGGGGCGGGCGTTCGTGATTGGTCAAGGTGAAGCAAGGAACGACCCCAATGTTGTGGCGGGTAAGTTCCTTCTCGACGACTTTTATGTTACAGTTTTATTTGATTCGGGTGCCGATACTAGCTACATGTCACTAGAAGTTAGTCGAATGCTTAAGCGTATTCCAACACCTTTGAACAACAAGCACACTGTAGAGCTAGCAAATGGTAAGAGTTTAGAGGCCACACACATAGTCAAGGGTTGTAAACTTGTTCTTGCTAACCAGACCTTCTCTATCGACCTTATTCCTATCGTCTTGGGTAGTTTCGACGTTGTTATTGGGATGGATTGGTTATCCCAACACCGGGCAGAGATCCTTTGCAACGAGAAGATTGTTCGTATTCCTAGTTCCGGTAATGAACCTCTCATGATTCGTGGCGACAAGAGGAGTGCTGTTGAGAACATCATCTCTCTCCTTAAGGCCCAGAAGTGCTTGCGAAAGGGCCACATTGCTATGTTGGCTCTCGTTACTAACATCTCGGAGAAAGAGAAGAAGATAGAAGATTTTCCAGTTGTACGCGACTATCCTGAGGTATTTCCTGAGGAATTACCTGGCCTCCCGCCTCATCGTCAAGTCGAGTTTCAGATTGAACTAGCTCCTGGAGCTGCGCCTATAGCTCGTGCACCTTATCGTTTAGCTCCATCAGAGTTGGAAGAACTCTCTACGCAACTGCAAGAACTCTTGGATAAGGGTTTTATTCGTCCAGCTCATCGCCCTGGGGAGCTCCAGTGCTATTTGTGAAGAAGAAAGACGGTACCTTCAGAATGTGCATCGACTACCGGGAACTCAACAAGGTGACGGTGAAGAATCGTTATCCTCTTCCACATATTGACGACTTGTTCGACCAGCTGCAAGGGTCGAGCTACTATTCAAAGATTGATTTGAGGTCGGGATATCACCAGGTGAGAGTCCGAGAAGAGGACGTCTCCAAAACAGCTTTTAGAACCCGTTATGGACACTATGAGTTTTTGGTCATGCCTTTTGGGCTAACAAACGCACCTGCGATTTTCATGGACTTGATGAATCGAGTGTGCAAGCCTTACCTGGACAAGTTCGTTATAGTCTTCATCGACGACATCCTGATCTATTCCAAGAGTCAGGAGGAACACGAGCAACATCTACGACTTATTCTGGAACTCCTTCGAACAGAACAACTTTACGCGAAGTTCTCGAAATGCGACTTCTGGCTTCGTGAAGTCCATTTCCTAGGCCACGTGGTAAACAAGGATGGGATTCACGTTGATCCATCCAAGGTAGACTCGATTAAGCACTGGCCTGCACCTCGTACACCAACGGAAATTCGCCAATTCTTGGGCTTGGCGGGTTACTATAGGAGATTCATTAAGGATTTTTCCAAGATTGCACAGCCTCTCACCTCACTAACGCAGAAAGGCGTTGTTTATCGATGGGGAAATGCACAGGATTTAGCATTTCAGCATTTAAAGGATAGACTTTGCAGCGCACCTATCCTTTCATTGCCAGAGGGCACAGGCGATTTTGTGGTTTACTGCGACGCATCAATTCAAGGTCTTGGTTGTGTATTGATGCAACGAGACAAGGTTATAGCCTACGCCTCACGCCAACTTAAAGTTCACGAGAAGAACTACACTACACACGATTTAGAGCTGGGAGCTGTTGTTTTTGCACTTAAGATATGGCGACATTACCTGTACGGTACAAAGTGTACCATTTACACCGATCACAGGAGTCTTGAGCGCATCTTCAAACAGAAGGAACTGAATATGCGACAACGACGATGGGTCGAGCTACTGAATGATTACGAATGTGCAATCAAGTACCATCCTGGCAAAGCCAATGTGGTGGCTGATGCCCTTAGTCGAAAGGACACTACGCCTAAGCGCGTGCGAGCATTGCAGCTCACTATACATTCTAGTCTTCCTTCCCAGATACGAGATGCTCAGATAGAAGCATTGAAACCAGAAAATGTCAGGGCTGAAGCCCTACGCGGCTCAAGGCAACGCTTAGAACAAAAGGAAGACGGTGCTTACTACGTAACGGGACGCATTTGGGTCCCACTCTATGACAACTTACGAGAGCTTGTGATGGATGAAGCACACAAATCTCGCTACTCGGTACATCCTGGCTCGGATAAGATGTACCACGATATCAAAACTACATATTGGTGGCCTAGCATGAAGGCCCACATAGCAACTTACGTCAGCAAGTGTTTGACTTGTGCGAGAGTCAAGACGGAATACCAGAAACCCTCAGGCCTACTCCAACAACCAGAGATACCACAATGGAAATGGGAGCAAATTTCCATGGATTTCGTTACCGGCCTACCTAGATCTCAGCGCGGAAATGATACTATTTGGGTGATCGTGGATCGACTCACAAAGTCTGCTCACTTCTTGGCTATCAAGGAAACGGATAAGTTCTCCACACTAGCAGACGTATATCTCAAGGAAGTCGTCTCGAGGCACGGGGTGCCCACCTCTATTATCTTGGATCGAGATGCGCGTTTTACTTCAGAACTGTGGCAAGCAATACACAAATCCTTTGGCTCACGGTTAGACATGAGCACAGCATATCACCCTCAGACGGACGGGCAGTCCGAGCGCACTATTCAAACCTTAGAAGACATGCTTCGTGCATGTGTGATCGAATTTGGCAACAGCTGGGAAAAGCATCTGCCACTTGTGGAATTCTCGTACAATAACAGCTACCACACCAGCATTAAAGCTGCTCCGTTTGAGGCATTGTACGGGCGTAAATGCCGGTCACCTCTTTGTTGGGCAGAGGTGGGGGATAGTCAGATCACTGGTCCAGAACTTGTGGTAGACACAACCGAGCGGATTGCTCAAATACGACAACGCATGGCGGCAGCTCGTGACCGCCAAAAGGTCTACACCGATAAGGGCAGGAAACCACTTGAGCTCCAGGTTGGGGAGCGGGTATTACTCAAAGTTTCACCCTGGAAGGGTGTGGTTCGTTTTGGTAAACGAGGCAAACTTAACCCACGATACGTCGGACCTTTTGAAATCATCGAGAAAATAGGCAGGGTGGCCTACAGACTGAACTTACCAGCAGAACTCAGTGCAGTTCACAACGTTTTCCACGTGTCGAATCTGAAGAAGTGTCTGTCAGATGAGACCACGTAGTTCCTCTAAAGGAGCTCACCATCGACGAGCAGTTACGATTCGTCGAGGAACCAGTTGAAATCACGGACCAGGATGTTAAGGTCCTCAAGAACACTAGAGTACCTCTCGTTCGAGTTCGTTGGAACTCACGTCGCGGCCCAGAGTTCACCTGGGAGCGCGAAGATCGGATGAAACAAAAGTATCCCCAACTGTTCGCAAACAGTACAACCACTACTGAGGCTGAAGCTACGGAATTTCGGGACGAAATTCCAGATCAACGGGGGGTGGATGTGACACCCCGGGAAAACCAGGAAAACCATACAACTTAACTAGCTTCTTCAGTGAGTACGTACCAAATTTCGGGAGGAAATTTCTTTCAACTTGGGGATAATGTGACAACTCGTAATTTAGAACCCTTCGTAGTATCTTGATGTAACATGCTTGAACGTTATGTGACTAATTGACTTGTTGGTTTAAGGAATGATATAAGCGAATTTATGTGATTATGTGTCGTGCTTGTATGTATGTGTGTATCTATATGACCCGAGACACAAGGACCTGACTCGAGACCATGCGGTCTCGAGTGAACAGTGCAATAGTTGGGCCGGTTGGGCCATACACCTCATTTAGTCCACCCGAAAGCCCACTTAGAGTGCACCACCTTGTATAAAACCCAAAACCTACACTCATCCTCACACACACACTCCCCTACACTCTCTCTCTAGAAAACCTTAAACCCTAAAGATCAAACATCACCTCCCCTCTCCTCTCTCTCGGATCAAATCGGTATCAACAAGGAGACTCGGTCAAGCTCATCATCAACACTCGGACACTCCATTTTACTCGTCTTCTTTACTATCTTGGTGCCTCTTCACAACCGGTTAGTGATTCACGCTAAGTGCTTCTATTTCGGTTGATGATGTGTGATGAGATTGGATGATAATATGCAATTGCTTGTTAAGTTTTATACATCCTTCTTGAAGTGCCGATATTAAGATTGTTGTTAACCATGATGAATGCATTATGACTATTGTTGGTGTTTGATAAAGGTGTTTGTTTGATTTGGAATGCACATGTTCATGCTTGTTATGTGGAATGTGTTTAGATAACATAAAAATGGTTGAATGTTGATGATAAATCCTATAGATGCATGTATTGATCGGATATGGATGACTAGGTTGTATAACCATTGTGGTTTATGCTTATTTTGATTAATCAAGTGTGCAAGATGAAAACTCTAATGAAGAACATGATGAATATGTGAAGAACTTGTTGAATGTGATATGGATATTTGAAAATTGATATGTTTGATCCATTTTAGTTAATTATTAGACAACAAAACATGTTTGTATGGATAGTACACTGTTGCATGAAATCGGATTTCCATTGGATAGTACAATTGCCGGCTATTAACAGGTGTGCCAGTCGAGACCCTTGGTCTCGACTCGAGACCATGAAGATGACAACTCGAGATCCACGGTTGCGACCCAGGTTGCGAGTCGAGAACCCCTAGTCTCGACTCGAGACCACACCACATCAGCATGAAAACAACATGACTCGAGATCATGGTTGCGGGTCTTATTGCAACTCGAGACATGACTCGAGAACGTCTAGTCTCAACTAGTGCTGGTATAATTCGAAACCGCACAGTCTCGACTCGAGATCTCTAGTCTCGACTCGAGACCACCTGATTACACGTTCTGTTTGGGCCTGCATGGTTACGGGCCTAAGTCATTGGGCCGAATATATGGACTTCACGTGTATTGCTAATTGTGTATGTTGTGCACTGTTGTTTGGGCTGCCATGAATAATACTTGTATGCAATGTGCTAGTATACGTGTAGAAACATACGTGCACTACTTGATTACGAACCTGACTTGAATGGTATCTATGTTAGGACGTAGTTGACCACTTACAACTTGATTGACCTTTCTGTGTATCTGCCGAGCAAACCAAGGTGAGTTCACACCCTCTACAAAGCATGGGATTCCCAGGGGTTGGGAATGGGGTTAAGGAACATGGGTTCCTCGTCCTCCTTGGGTAGGACAGTATTGGTTCAGGAATGTAATTCCTCGTCCTCCGGGACAGATAACTCGTACTAGACCAAAACTCTATCACGAAGTCCCTCCTTTTTATATCGACTTAATCGCCGGGCCAATGGCGAGCGGGTCATTAGTTAGATAGCGCTATTTAGGTTTGACAAACCTCACACCGTGCCGCAGAGGACGGGCGTGAACTAATGGACTATGGCACGTCGGTGATGATAGACACCGACGCTAAGGGCACATAAACATGACTAACGTCAGTAGTCGATATGGTAACGAGTCTAGTGTATACATGGGGTAGCCCCCACGGCCGAAATGCTAGAGAACTAACATGGGGTAGCCCCCACGGCCGAAATGCCAGATAACTAACAAGGGGTAGCCCCCACGGCTGGATTGCCAGAGTAACCGGGAATAAACAAGTCACGTTTTCAACTATGGGGTAACCCCCACGACAGGATGCCAGATAAAGGAAACTGTTTTCGAAACAACTTAAAACGAACACCCAACTGTGAACTCACTCAACTTGTTGTTGACTCGTTACTACATGCTTTGCAGGTCAATAGGTACTTAGCTGGAGCTTGCATGGAAGAGAGTCGTTGTGGGACATGGACAGCTGTGTGCCATGTTAAACTATGAAACAATTAAACTTATGTTTTGGTTTTAAACATTATGCTTCCGCTTGCAACTTAACTATGTTTTGTTTGGACACCAATTGTATTGGTTGGACTTTTATAATCACTTACATGCTCGTTCAATATGATTGGTGGCTGGATCCTGGTCAGTCACGCCTCCAAGCGGTGGTATTCCGCAGGTGGATTTTGGGGGTGTGACATATTGGTATCAGAGCCATTGGTTATAGTGAACTTGGTTTTAATAAAGGGGAAAAAGTTTTATTAAAATCAGACTATAACCTGTACAGTGCTCTACGATCCACAACGACGCTTCACTCCACATGCAAGGCTCGACATTCTAGGTGATATGATCTATGTATATATTGCCTACTTGTTAGTTACTTAGTACGTTGCTCATGGTATGCTTGGTTAGTATAACTACTGTTGCTCGAACACGTGTGTGCTTACTCCCCTCTGTCATCGCACTTTCACGAACCTCCCTCACTCATGTTTCCCTCTTATATGAAGATCATGAGTGGACGCGTTAACATGACTCAAGCCCAGTTGACGGCTCTGATTAACGAACGAGTTGCTGCGGCACTCGCAGCTGCACACGCAGGAGGTATATCCTGCAGTCCAAACTCATTCTAGGATCTTTAGATCCTACCCTCGTGAACCAACCTTTGTGTTAAACTCTGTCCTTTCTTCCACCCACAACAGGTCAACATGCTCATCAAGTGATGCAGATGTAAATGGTGTAAAAGGTGTGGTCTGCGGGATCGGAGGGAAGTCGGCTGAAGCAAACATATCAAAACTCGGGGGCTGTCCCGAGGTGCCTTCCCTTGGTCGGGGAGCAGGGATCTCCTGTAAAAATACAATCGGAAGATCGGTACGATGAGCATCAAACACGAAAGGAGATGGGGGAGTAATGTCAGCAGGTGGAGGCGGGGGAATAAATGGGTCAACAGGTGGAAGCTCGAGTGGTGCGGTAATCGGCTCAGGGATAAGTGGTGCAACATCAGACAAACCAAACGGAACAGGGTCTGGATCAGGAATGTGCTCTAGGACGTGAGGGGTGTAGGGATTTGAACGGGAGATGACGGTGCAGCAGACATCGCATCAACATCGTCTAAATCAGTGGCGTAGAGCTGAAGTCCTGCCGCCCGCAGGGCTGAGGAAGTCACAGACTCAAAGGAGTCTGCAACTGAGTGCAAGCTAGAGTCGGAAGATATCTCAATAACAGGTATGACAGGAGGGGGTACATCCAGCACAACAACATCGTTAACCTCCCCATCACCCTGAGCATCAGCTGGGGTACCATCCAAAAATAGATCAACGTCATAGTCAAAAAGGTCATCGAAGGGCCAATCCTCAGGGGGGAATGACCACTAGAGGTACTGCATCGAGAATGGGTGCGACAATATGCTCACCATCGGGGTGACTGATGATGAGGTGGTCATGGATAGGAGCGAGAAGGGCAAAAATGTCCTCAACAGGAATGCCATCAGCTATAGGTGCGTCATCTCCAAAGTCCGGTAGGGCGAAAGGCTGAAAATCATCCTCATCGTCGGAAAACATGTCTGGATCACTCTCGGTATCCGACGTGAAAATCTCCGGCTCTGGTACAATCTCATCGTCTGAAACGATGGCCATAGGGTCGTGAGCGTCAGACAATCCGCTCTCTGACGATGACATAGTACCTGTAACATAATAATAATGACATATGCACATATGTTAACCACTAACACTCGGTGTATGTAAACAAAGACAGTCATCACTTAATCATGTATTCACGTTATCCCTACGTGAGACTTTTTCTATCCTAACTAGTCTACCCCATCTAAACTAAACCACCAACTGTGACCTTGCTCGTGTTTCTTGTCTTTCCTTTGTAAAATGTTTGTTCCATGGATCTTGGCATTTTGTAAAGGCAATGAAAAATATTTTGTAAAAATATTTTCGTGAGAGAGCCCTAATGATTGTAGTCTAGACTCGAGAAGAAATCCTAGTTCACTACAATCGAAGCTCTGATACCAAACTGTCACACCCTGACTTTTGCGGAAGCGTATTATGTGTGACTTGCTTAATATCATTGCATTCAATTATAATAAACAACTATATGATTGAAACCATGATGTTCATCCATTACTAAGTTTCAAAATATTACAACCCACATTGTTTAATACCAAACAAAGACTTCGAGTTTAAAATACAAACCAACCATATGTTTTAAGTTTCATAACGGACTTTAACAAAAGACATAAGTAGAACAAGGCTTTGATTCATATATCTTATCAAAGATAAAATATACGATTCAAACCCCTTCCAAAATGGGATGACATCAATTCTTGAAAATACTTCTTGAAAACTTTAACGCCCGCCTAATCCATATCAATTTCCTGAAATACATGCACTTTGAAAACATCAACAAAATTTGAGCGAGTTCATGTGTTTTGTATGTGAGCTTGTAATAAACTTGTAATCATTGTAAGTATGTATTTGTAAACTAGTATGAAAGCGTCTATGAACAGATCAATTAATGATTTACAAGGTCATTAATATGTGTACAATGGTGCAGGAAGGCTCAAACCTAGCGGATTTTGTACCGGGCTTTCGACTGGAAGACATAGTCACCACCTTCGGCCACTTCCGGCCCAGGGGTGGGGCTCGCAACACCCAAATAGATCTATCACTCATGTCCCTCGGTCCTTATACAAGGATTAATGGTCTTAAGTGTTGTACCCACCACTCACATGATCTAACAGTTAATTCCTTAGCTAACCATACCATTTGTAAACGTTCGAAACATTTGTAACATGTATTTCACCCCCGAAGTTATAAACCGAAAACAGTTAAAAGAAAAGGGGGACATGAACTCACAATCTTGCGTCCTGCTGTCCGATGTAACTCAAAGGTCCTGTCCCGAAGTCGTGCAACTACCTACACACGTGCTATGGTTTATTAGACGGCTAGGTCGTGTAACGACTCTCAGTTTTAGTTGTTATTGTTATGGGTGGTTCTTTGAACATATATCCTGGATTATATTCTGACTGTATTACTTTTAATTATGATCAGGATACCGGATCAGGATATCAGTAGTATCCTGATGCAGTATCCTGGTAATAGCTAATTATTTCACGTGCAGATTAGTGAAGCATGCCTATAACAGTCAAGAAGACTGCTTCTCCTGAAGACTCGCACTAAGTGGATGGGAAGAGAACGTTGAAGCCACAAAGAAAGGGTCTCCAACGTTCAAAGGGGAATATTCGGAGTATCCCCCATTTGTAGGATAGGTTGTTATTTCATTTGCTATATAAGGGAATGATCGGATCAGTAGGAACACACAACTTTTTCCGTACACTTCTGCTCTCTACTAGCTACAATCACTCACAAACACTTACACTTGTACTCGAATCTCTTTGTAACACTTAGTTGATCTGCATCATATCCTGCACTGTATCCTGAAGTTTGAAGGAATAAGAAGAACAAGGCAGCTGCGATTGTCAGCTCCTGAGGTTTTGTGCCGGCGATCTAGATTGATCAAGGGCTTTCCTCGTATATCTCGTGTCACTCTTTACTTTTTTGCTCATTGTTTGATTATTGATATAGCTCGATATCCTGAGCTATATCCTGAAACAGTTTTCGTAAACAATCATACCAGGATATTTTCAATACACATTGTTAGCACACTACCTCACAAAACTAATTTGATCACTTAATTGCTTCGGTAGTTTTTGACCAAAACAATTTGGCGCCCACCGTGGGGCAAGTGGTGCTATTTCTACTAAAAGCTTTCGCAAAATCATTACTTGGTTTTCTATTTTCAAAGCTTTTTGCACAACTATTTTCAATGGCCTCAAAATCAAACATGAGCTCTTCTACCATGTACGCTACAACCTCTGCAACAATTGGCTCGGTGCTTCCACCACCTCCAAGGACGCAAGCTTCATCTCAGCCTCAAGCTCCTCCAAGGAGGACCGAAACTCACGTCGCTCGGGATATTATCCCTACTCAGAATATTCAAGGATCCGCTGTTATGGCTTCTAATGATGAAATTCTAACTTTGTTTGGTAGTATACAAGATCAGATGAAGCAACAGCAGGAGACCAACCAAATACTGATAAGAGAGATACAACTCTTGAAATCCAGCTCAAGCAGGCCTGCTGAGGATACTGTCACTCCCTTGCAGCCCAGAGCATTGAACTTCAGTTCGGAAGTATATACTGAGGACAACAGGGGCAATATTGTACCGAGTCATTCCCAGAGTCATACTCCTAAGATACCCTCATCAGTTAGGGTGTCAACTATGAGAAGTTTAGGATATGCTCCAGGATATGGCCAGAATCCTCAGGCTGGTAACATGTCTAATAATACTAATACTCTTGCTACTAATGGTATTGGATCTTTGCAGGATGCAGGTATGACGTCAGCATTCTCTAGGGAGCTTCAGAAGTTAAAGGATATGATATCCAGTGTACCTGGGGTGGTCCAGCCAATTCCAGAAGTGTCCCAGGATAGCCACAGAATATCCCGGTTTGCATATCCTATTTGTGATGCTGAAATCCCGAAAAGATTTCAAACCCCCAACATGAAGCTCTATGACGGAACCACGGATCCTGAAGAGCATATTGCTCAGTATAGGGAAAGGATGGAAATTAACCCTATCCCTCCGGATCTCAAGGAAGCATGCCTCTGCAAGGGTTTTGGCTCTACTTGTTAGGGGTGGATTTCTAAATGACCAGTGATCTTTATTTACTGTTGGATTTAGTGATCCTCAATTCTGTCTGAAGTAGTGATCCTCAGAAGTGTTGCAGGATCAGGATCATGGATCACTATAAGGATCCCTGTACTAACGATTGTCTACTTTGAATTCGTAAATGTTTTGCAGGAATATCAACTTGGACTTAGTCTTGGCGACATTCCTGGAGAATATTCTCAGTCTATTCCGCACGTGCTTGGTCAGAAATGGACGTTGTGGAGTCGTGGAGGACTTGCACCATTTGCGGAATGTTAGTTAGGCTAGATATTTTTCTAATTTAAAGGGGGTGGTGAGCTAATTTAGAAACACTTGGCTATTTTTGGCCACACACACACTCATACAACCGCTCTCATTAGCTCTCGACAAAACACTTAGCATTTTTCATACATCTCTACACGATACACTATAGTGATCCTTGTACTTAGCTCGCTATCATCCGAAGTTGTAACAGATTGTTTGTTTAATTTAAGCTGGTGATCGGTAGTTTCCATCACCCGGGGTTTTTTGTGCCGGAGATCAACTCTTGATCAAGGGCCTTTTCCCCGTATAAATCTTCGTGTCATTTGTTCATTATACTTCATAGTGATCCTTATTATTGTTCATCAATTCAAGCATCATACCTCACAACAGAAAGTTTGGTTACATTGTCATTGCTTGATTTTTGACCAAAACAGTTTGGCGCCCACCGTGGGGCAATTGGTGCTTCATTCTTAGAAAGATTCGTGTTTTTGTGGTCATTTCGATTCGCTACAACCAAGCAGATGGCTTCCTCAGTGAAGAATACTTCAAGTTTGATGCCCTCATTCAGTTCTTCACAAGGCGTTCCTCCTTTGCCTCCACCACCTTCTGGATCCCAGAAGAATGCTGAGAATGCTGCGAAGAAACCAACTCCTATTTTCCAAAAACCACCTACTTCTTCTGTTTCAACTAATCCTACTACTAATGATCTTTATACCCTGATTTTGCAGATGAGGAATCATGCACAAGAGCAGGATAAGACCAACGAAAGGATCCTCCGGGAGATCGATGAAATCAAGAAACAGAAGAAATCAGTGGAGGATCACTCCCCTCTGATGCCAAGATCGCTGAACTTCGACACTCCGGTCATAACTTCACAATACTCAGCAGTTCCGGACGTGCAATACTTGGGTGAACTATCAGGAAGGCGCTACGGGACAACAACAATGAGTCAGGCATTTGGCTCTTACTTCCAGCCTCAGGGATCCTCTTCTCAACCATTAGGATCCTCCTCTCAGCATCAGGGATACTTCACGACAGGAGGATATGTGGGAATGCATGCAGTACAAGGATCCTCCCAGGTCCAAGGATCCTCCCAGGTCCAATGATCTTCCCAGGTCCAAGGATCCTCTCAGGTCCCAGGATCCTCCCAGGTCCAAGGATCCTCCCAGGTCCTAGGATCCTCTCTGGTCCCAGGATCCTCCCTTGTTCAAGGATCCTCCCTGGTCCCAGGATCCTTTCAGGTTCAAGGATCATCGCGATTCCAAGGATCCAACCCCCTTCAAAATCAAGGATCCTCGAGAAATATGCAACCTCAGAACTCAGACATCCATCAAGGAGACTTCATACCAATGCAGACCATTGCCTCCTCTGGTCCTTCAATCATGCCAGAGTATCGACAAGATGGATTCGCATCCGCAATTCCAAACTTGAATCCTGTGGGAGGTAACACTTCTAATAATTTATATAACACTAACCATGGCTTTATGCAGGATACAGGTGTCAATCAGGCCATGGCTAGGGAGCTGCAGAAGCTTAAGGATATGATATCCAGTGTACCAGGAGTGGTTAAACCCATTCCTGAGATTGCGGATGGTAGCCATAGGATATCTCGTTTTGCACCACCTTTGTGTGATGCTGAGATACCTAAAAGATTCCAGATACCATCAATGAAGTTGTATGATGGTTCAACGGATCCAGAAGAGCATTTAGCTCAGTACAGGGAGAGGATGGAGATCAATCCAATTCCTGAAAGGTTGAAAGAAGCATGTCTATGCATGGGATTTGGATCCACACTTACAGGATCTGCTCTTAAATGGCTGCTAAGTCTTCCCCCTTACTCTATTACTTCATTTGCTAATTTAGTTAACTTGTTCAATAGTCAATTCTCTTGTAGCAGAAAGTTTGAACGATTAACTAGTGATCTATATAGGGTAACACAAGGCCAAAATGAATCACTTAGAGATTATATCACTAAGTTTAGTAAAGAATCCTTAGATATTCCCAATTTGGATATAGCTACGGCTGTTGAAGCCTTTAAAATGGGATTGCTTAGGGATTCATTATTCTATGATGATCTTGTTATGACACCTTGCAGGAATCTTGATGAAGTAAGGACTAGGGCCCTTAGGTTCATCCGCCTAGAGGATGACAAAAGGATCCAGGACAGATTGACAGAATCCTCAAAACAGGATAAGCAAGGATCCTACTTCAGGAACAACAAATCCAAGTCCTATAACAGATCTGATGACCAGAATGTGCACGCAGTGGAACAAGAAGAGGATGATGAGAATTATCCTCCTATTTCTGAATATTGTTTCTCTGTTGATAACAATGAACTAATCCTTGCAATGCAGAATCTAGGTGAGAAAGCTAGGTGGCCAAGGAAAAGTGATAAACCAGCTGCTACAAAGGATAAATCCAAGTGGTGTGCATATCATGAGGATTTTGGGCATCTCACTGAAGAATGTATTGCACTTAGAAAGGAAATTGGTTATTTGTTGAGCAAGGGGCATTTAAAGGAACTCTTGGGACGAAAGAAGTCAAGGACTCAGGATCCTGAAAGGATCCCGGAAAGGGCTCCTGCCCCTCCAGCAGATGCACAAGTCATAAATTTCATATCCGGTGGATCAGACATCTGTGGTACATCCTTCTCAGCAGCAAAAAGACACGCTAAGGAAACCAAGATGGATAATGGAGACAGACCCGTCCGGACCTCCGTTGTCACCCAGGATAAAGTCATTACTTTTAATGAGGATGATCGTGTTGACATCCAGGATCCTCATCATGACGGTCTTGTAATTACATTGTTTATTTCTAACCACTTTGTTCGCACGATCCTTATAGATGGAGGAAGCTCTGTGAACATCATTCAGCTGGATGTTCTCAAGAAAATGAATATCCCAGAGTCCGATATTATCCCAAGATCCTCAGTACTTGTGGGATTCAGTGGGGAAACAAAGAATACATTGGGGGACATCAAACTCCCAATCTATATTGAAGGATTGCATTCTTATCAAAAGTTTTGTGTTATTGATTGCTTGTCGTGTTGTAATGTTATCCTTGGCAGGCCATGGATACATGATATGAAGGCAGTTCCATCCACCTATCATCAGTGTGTAAAGCTTCCAAGTCCATGGGGAGTGGTGAAAATTGAGAGTGATCAACAGGAGGCTAAGAATTGCTATACCTCATCAATGAAACCAGCCTCAAGACCAAGGGAGCAATAGCAATTAAAGTATCCTTCAAGAGATATCTTGGAGGCAAGAGAACAAGATTTGAAAGAAATCCTCATGGATCCTGATGATCCTGAATCCAAGATCTTCATAGGGTCAGGGATCCTTAGCGATATTGAACAAGAGCTAGTATCCTTTCTCAAAAGAAGGAAGACCACCTTTGCCTGGAAACATGAAGACATGACAGGTATATCTAAGGATATAATTACTCACAAACTTGGCATTGACAGGTCATTCAAGCCAATTCATCAAAAGAGGAGGAAGTTTGCACCTGAAAGAAATGCTATTATCCAGGAAGAGGTAGATAAGCTACTTCGGGCAGGTATGATTAGAGAGCTTAAGTATCCAAGATGGTTAGCCAATGTGGTTGTTGTTCAAAAGAAAAATGGAAAGTGGAGGGTATGTGTCGATTTTACAGATTTAAACAAGGCATGTCCCAAGGATCCTTTCCCATTACCCCACATTGACTCCATGGTGGATGCTACCGCGGGTCATGAGTTGTTAACTTTTATGGATGCTTCATCTGGATTTCAACAAATTCAGATGGAACCATCCGATCAAGAGGATACAGCCTTTATGACCCCAACTGGTATATATTGTTATATTGCTATGCCATTTGGATTAAGGAATGCAGGTGCTACTTACCAAAGACTTGTCAATATGATGTTTAAGGAACAAATAGGATACACTCTGGAAGTCTATATTGATGACATGGTGGTTAAGTCCAAAAGAGCTGAGGATCACCTTAAAGACTTGGAGGAAGCATTCAATATCCTTGATAAATTTAATATGAAACTAAATCCTTCTAAGTGTCATTTTGGTGTAAAGGCAGGTAAATTCTTAGGATATATGGTGACAAAGAGGGGCATTGAAGCAAGTCCAGAGCAAATTAAGGCTATTGTGAATATCTAATCTCCTGCCAATGCTAAGGATGTGCAAAGGTTGACTGGCAGGATCGCAGCCTTGAACAGATTCATATCCAAATCCTCAGAAAAGTGCAAGGAGTTCTATGACATCCTGAGTAAAAACAAGAAATTTGAATGGACTGAGAAGCATGAAAATGCCCTTAAAGCTCTTAAGGATTACCTATCCTCAGCCCCAGCCTTGATGAAACCAGAAAAGGGAGATGTGTTATCCTTATACTTGGCGGTATCCTCAAAAGCAGTAAGTGCGGTCCTTGTTAAGGATCACCAAGGTACACAACATCCTGTTTATTATGTAAGTAAGAGCTTACTTGATGCTGAATCCAGGTATTAACATCTAGAAAAACTTATCCTTGCATTAATTATGGCATCTACTAAATTGAGACATTATTTTGAGACTCATGCCATTATTGTTAAAACTAATTTCCCAATTAAGAATGTTCTTAGGAAACCTGAAATGTCAGGAAGGATGGCTAAGTGGGCAGTGAAGTTGAGTGCATATGATATAAGATATGAGCCTAGGACAGCCATTAAATCCCAAGCATTAGCTGACTTTGTGGCAGATTTCAGTAGTGATTTGCAAAAGGAAGCTGAACTAGAAGTCCAACAGCTTGAAGAAACCAAGGATCCTTGGATACTGTTTACTGATGGATCCTCCAATGTAAATGGAACAGGGCTTGGAATACTACTAAAATCACCACAGGGGGACATAATACCCCACTCCATAGCTTGTGAATTTCAAACTACCAACAATGAGGCTGAGTATGAAGCCTTGATAGCTGGTTTGCAAATTGCAAAGCACACGAGCATCAGGTATCTTGAGGTACATGTAGATTCTTTATTGATCACTAATCACTTTAATGGATCCTATGCTGTTAAAGGTGAAAAGCTAATCAAATATTTGGAGATAGTCAAAGAATTGGCACTCTCTTTTGTATCCTTTAGTTTGACACAGGTACCAAGGGAAGAGAATGCAGAAGCTGATGCATTAGCCAATCTAGGATCATCTTTGAAGATTCCTGAGGATATTGAGATCCCTATTATCCATATCCTGACCCCTGCTATCAAGGATCATGTAGCTATGGAGATAGGAGAAGATTCTGTAATCATCCCTAGTAATGATACCCAATCTCATTCAAGATCATGGATACTCCCAATCATGAAATACATACAATATGGAGAAATTCCTACAGGAGAAAACCCAAGGGCTTTCAAAATTAAGGTATCTCAATTTACAATATTAAATAATATATTGTATAAACGATCTCTTGCAGGACCATATTTAAGATGCATTGAGGATCCTGAAATTCAAGAAGTCCTAAAGGATTTCCATGAAGGAGATTGTGGAAACCACACTGGGGGCAGGGCATTATTCTCAAGGATCCTGAGGACATGATACTATTGGCCCACTATGAAGAAGGATGCTATGGAGTATGCCAAGAAGTGTGATCCTTGTCAGAGGCATAGTAATATCCTTCACCAACCAGCAGAGCTCTTGCATCCTATATCCTCTTCTTGGCCATTCATGAGATGGGGAATGGATATAGTTGGAAAGCTTCCTAAGGCACCTGGTGGAAAAGTATTCATGCTTGCTATGACTGATTACTTCTCTAAGTGGATAGAGGCTGAAGCCTTTGCTCAAGTCAGAGAAAAGGAAGTTATATCCTTTATTAAAAGAAATATTATTACAAGATTTGGCATCCCTTCTGAAATTATTTGTGATAATGGATCCCAATTTATTGGGAGTAGAACCACTAACTTTTGTGACAGTTGGGGAATTAAGATGATAACATCAACACCAGTCCATCCACAAGCTAATGGTCAGGCAGAATCATCCAACAAGATTATCATCAACAATTTGAAGAAGAAGCTTGGATCCAAGAAAGGAAAATGGGCAGAAGAACTACCTTATGTGCTGTGGGCTGATAGAACAACTCCCAAGAATGCTACAGGCCAAACTCCATTTTCTTTGGTATTTGTGGCAGAGTCAGTGATCCCTATAGAGATGGTGGTTCCAACTGCAAGAACAAGCGCTTGTGATCCTGAAGAAAATGCTGAAAACTTGATTCAAGACTTGGATACTATAGAAGAAATAAGGGATTTAGCAAGGATAAGGATGGCCAGTTATCAACAAAGGATGGCTGGAGCTTACAACAAAAATGTCAGGCTCAGGAAATTCCAAGTTGGGGATATGGTATTAAGGAAAGCATTTCAAAACACCACCAATCCTGCTGACGGAAAGCTAGCACCAAAGTGGGAAGGACCCTATTTGATTGAAGCTGAAGCAGGAAAGGGGGCATATCGATTGCTAACAATGGAGGGTGATTTGCTACCTAGAGCTTGGAATGCTGTCCATTTGAAGAAATATTTCATGTGATCATCATCCATGATCATTACCCGACAAGTATCCTTGAAGGATCCCCACTGACAGATGATCCTCTTTCTGGTTCAGGCACCCTTAACTAAGCGTTGAGTATCCACAGAAGTATCTAGTTATCCTTTGGGCTTGTCCCCAGTTATCTTTTGGGCTTGACCCCAGTTATTTGGGCTAGTCCCCAGTTTCGCCAGTAGCGCACGATGATCCTGGTATAGTTCATGGCAATGGGACCAGTACCCGCTTTAGGGGCTGACAATTTCGTTGTACTGGCTATATTCAGGATCCTACGTATAATGGAAGACGTACCATACATCCGTTCCTAAGGTTTCTAACGTTTTCACGTTAGCTAAGGTTTTGGCATTTTCATGTCACTAAGTTTGGATAGTTGCCAGTAAGGGCCATACTCCAGTTTACATACGATCCTTTGGGCTTGTCCCCAGTTATCCTTTGGGCTTGTCCCCAGTTATCCTTTGGGCTTGTCCCCATTTATCCTTTGGGCTTGTCCCCAGTTATCTTTTGGGCTTGTCCCCAGTATATTGGGCTTGTCCCCAGAATTATTGGGCTTGTCCCCAGTTACTAACATTCATCTTTTATTGGCTCAGTCCCAAGTAATATCTTATTTCAGGTTTGTGAAGATCAATGACCAAGGATTCTTACTTTCAACTAAGGTTTGTATCTTGGGTTATCCTAATTTTAAGTGTTGAAGGATAGGATCCTAACTTGGGTTCTCAGGTATGATCCTAAACTGATTTGATTTTATTCATTATGTATTTAAGTGACACTTATCCTTTGACAACTGAACTTATGATCCTTAAACTATTTTTTATGTGATCCTTGATCATATCTTTAACTCTTAAGGGATATTTTTTAAATTTTTTCCTTACTTGATAAGTTTAAACGACATGAGCATCACAATAGATTGGAAAATAAAATAACAATAAGGATATCAACACAGGATATAGCCAAAAAGTTAAAGTCATTTTATTCACAAAAGCTTGAACCCTTTTAAGGTTGTCAAAATTGCCAACCCACGTTTCTACCAGCAAAACGTGGCCCGTCCACATGGGTTGGCAAAGGGTGTCCATTGTTCGTAGGTCTAACAAGTGCAGGAAATTAAAGACGGCAGGATCACAATGGCTTCATCCCCCAAACAGAGGATCCCTCCACCATTTGTAATCCTACCTATTGTTCAAAGGATCATCCATGATCCTCAACCCTAATTACTATTGTTCAAGTACAGACCAACCATTGTTTATCAAAACATCATCAAAACAAAAAAAACCATAACCAAACTAAAAAATGGGCTCCGGCTACGTCTAGAAATGTCCATCATTGCCCATTGTTGCAGCCTACACCTTCGCTGTATCACCATCTCCCGCTCCACTAGCTTCACCACCATGATCCTTGCCACTACCACTAGCCTCAATTGCCAGAACCTCATCAGCCTCATCTTCATCCTCCAATTCAGCCAGTCTAGCCTTCCAGCCTTCCACATCCCAGCTGCTCCTATCGAAGGCAGGATCCTGAGCTTCTTGAGCCATCTGGAGTTTAGTCTTGTACATGGCAATGGCAGCGGAGACCTTGGCATCATCCGTGATCTCGCTCTTCTCATAATCAAAATTGATCAGGATTGTAGCTATCTGAGCTTTGGCATCTTTGAAATCCTTTTGGAGGTCAGCAATCTTGAGATCCTTGAGCAATGCAACTTGTTGGAGGTCAGCAATCTTCTTGTCCTGCTCCTCGACGTGCCCAACATAGTCTTCAATCTCAGCGAATTTCTGCAAAGAAGATAAAGAGCAGTTTAAGAACAAGTGATCCTCAAATAAGCTGGATACCTAAAGCAGGGACAAGGATCCTTACCTCGTTGAAGTATTCAAGGAACTGTTGGCGAATCAGGGGCAGACCTTGAAGATCCTCAGCTTCGGAAGTCTTTCTCTTCTTTCCACCTCTCCCTTTGAAGTGGTAGCTTTGGGGATTACAACGGAGGGGCTAGCAGCAGATTTTTTCTTGGAACGGACGGTGTCAAGCTCAGTGACACTAAATTTGGAAGCGGATCTTGATGATTTTCCAGCGCCTACACACCCAAAACAGATAAGTGTCCTAATTCTATTCATATATAATTATTTCTTTAAACATTTGAATATAAAAAGAACAGGATACTTACTTGACATGGTGACAGAGCCTGAGGATACTTCTTGTAAATCCTGGGTGATTGTCTTGAATGATCTTGTTTCAGGATCAAGCTTTCTAAAGGCAGCAAGTCTCCCCTTGGTGGCAGCTGAAGGAATGATATGCGAGAATAGCTGTACAAAAAGGAACAAAAGCATATTAGTAATCATTATCAGAATGAGCTTACTTAGTGATCCTTCTAAGGATCCTCCTATCCTACCATGAGTGCTCCATTTCTTCGGCAAATCCTTTCCATCCGGGATAGAATCCCTTCTGACGAAGAAGAACCGCCATTTCCAGTTGGTATCATTTTTAGTAGCCTTAAAGATGGGATGTTCTTCTCCGGGTTTACGCTTGAATAAATATCGGTGGGATCCAAACGTTGTGAGGTCATACATCTCGGCTAATTCTGACATTCCTAGGTCAATCCCTTCCTGCTCGATGATCCTTTCAAGGGTATATAGGACCCTCCAGATCATCGGCATAGCTTGGATGTAGCAGATGCCGGTAAGGGAGAAAAAGGATTGGGTAAGGTCTGGAAAAGGATAGGTATATCCTATGGTAAAAGGTGTAACTGGGAAAGCTACCCAAGTTTCAGAAATGTTGTCACTAAGAGCAGTGGGATCAAAGGATCTGATAACAGTATTTGCTGGAAAACAGTGGCGGATTCTATCAATTTGTGCATCGGTGAAACAACAGCATTCTTTTGCGGAATCTTTGATGATCCCTTGACTTTTTAAGGGGCTGTGCTTCTTCTGATCTTTGCCCGGTGAGCTTCGGAGCATCATTTTTGAACGGGATGATGATAAAGAAAGAAGAGCAGAATATGAGAGAGTAGAAAGGAAAAGAGTTACCTGTTTGATCGTCGAAGCAGAATTTAAAGGGAGTTCTCTTGAACTTAAATGTGAAATGATCCCTATCTCTAACTCTTATTTATAATGATGATTCTGCAGGGTAGTCATCTCACTGACGTCATGATCGTAACGGCTAGTCCGCTTATAACGGCTAGTTATCCGTTGGTTAAATGCGGATAAGATCGACAAAATATAACTCATTTATTTACATATTTACTCCTTATATTTTGGGGGCAATTGTTAGGGGTGGATTTCTAAATGACCAGTGATCCTTATTTACTGTTGGATTTAGTGATCCTCAATTCTGTCTGAAGTAGTGATCCTCAGAAGTGTTGCAGGATCAGGATCATGGATCACTATAAGGATCCCTGTACTAACGATTGTCTACTTTGAATTCGTAAATGTTTTGCAGGAATATCAACTTGGACTTAGTCTTGGCGACATTCCTGGAGAATATTCTCAGTCTATTCCGCACGTGCTTGGTCAGAAATGGACGTTGTGGAGTCGTGGAGGACTTGCACCATTTGCGGAATGTTAGTTAGGCTAGATATTTTTCTAATTTAAAGGGGGTGGCGAGCTAATTTAGAAACACTTGGCTATTTTTGGCTACACACACACTCATACAACCGCTCTCATTAGCTCTCGACAAAACACTTAGCATTTTTCATACATCTCTACACGATACACTATAGTGATCCTTGTACTTAGCTCGCTATCATCCGAAGTTGTAACAGATTGTTTGTTTAATTTAAGCTGGTGATCGGTAGTTTCCATCACCCGGGGTTTTTTGTGCCGGAGATCAACTCTTGATCAAGGGCCTTTTCCCCGTATAAATCTTCGTGTCATTTGTTCATTATACTTCATAGTGATCCTTATTATTATTCATCAATTCAAGCATCATACCTCACAACAGAAAGTTTGGTTACATTGTCATTGCTTGATTTTTGACCAAAACAGTTTGGCGCCCACTGTGGGGCAATTGGTGCTTCATTCTTAGAAAGATTCGTGTTTTTGTGGTCATTTCGATTCGCTACAACCAAGCAGATGGCTTCCTCAGTGAAGAATACTTCAAGTTTGATGCCCTCATTCAGTTCTTCACAAGGCGTTCCTCCTTTGCCTCCACCACCTTCTGGATCCCAGAAGAATGCTGAGAATGCTGCGAAGAAACCAACTCCTATTTTCCAAAAACCACCTACTTCTTCTGTTTCAACTAATCCTACTACTAATGATCTTTATACCCTGATTTTGCAGATGAGGAATCATGCACAAGAGCAGGATAAGACCAACGAAAGGATCCTCCGGGAGATCGATGAAATCAAGAAACAGAAGAAATCAGTGGAGGATCACTCCCCTCTGATGCCAAGATCGCTGAACTTCGACACTCCGGTCATAACTTCACAATACTCAGCAGTTCCGAACGTGCAATACTTGGGTGAACTATCAGGAAGGCGCTACGGGACAACAACAATGAGTCAGGCATTTGGCTCTTACTTCCAGCCTCAGGGATCCTCTTCTCAACCATTAGGATCCTCCTCTCAGCATCAGGGATACTTCACGACAGGAGGATATGTGGGAATGCATGCAGTACAAGGATCCTCCCAGGTCCAAGGATCCTCCCAGGTCCAAGGATCCTCCCAGGTCCAATGATCCTCCCAGGTCCAAGGATCCTCTCAGGTCCCAGGATCCTCCCAGGTCCAAGGATCCTCCCAGGTCCTAGGATCCTTTCTGGTCCCAGGATCCTCCCTTGTTCAAGGATCCTCCCTGGTCCCAGGATCCTTTCAGGTTCAAGGATCATCGCGATTCCAAGGATCCAACCCCCTTCAAAATCAAGGATCCTCGAGAAATATGCAACCTTAGAACTCAGACATCCATCAAGGAGACTTCATACCAATGCAGACCATTGCCTCCTCTGGTCCTTCAATCATGCCAGAGTATCGACAAGATGGATTCGCATCCGCAATTCCAAACTTGAATCCTGTGGGAGGTAACACTTCTAATAATTTATATAACACTAACCATGGCTTTATGCAGGATACAGGTGTCAATCAGGCCATGGCTAGGGAGCTGCAGAAGCTTAAGGATATGATATCCAGTGTACCAGGAGTGGTTAAACCCATTCCTGAGATTGCGGATGGTAGCCATAGGATATCTCGTTTTGCACCACCTTTGTGTGATGCTGAGATACCTAAAAGATTCCAGATACCATCAATGAAGTTGTATGATGGTTCAACGGATCCAGAAGAGCATTTAGCTCAGTACAGGGAGAGGATGGAGATCAATCCAATTCCTGAAAGGTTGAAAGAAGCATGTCTATGCATGGGATTTGGATCCACACTTACAGGATCCTTAAAGTGATCCATGATCCTGATCCTGAAGCTCTTCTGAGGATCACTATCTGCCACAGAAGTAAGGATCATTAATTAGGATAACGAATAAGGATCTCTAATTGTTAGAAAATCCTCCCCTAACAATTGCCCCCAAAATATAAGGAGTAATTTGTAAAATAAGCGAGTTATATTTTGTTGATCTTATCCGCAACCAACTAACGGATATATAGCCGTTAAAATAGAATTAGCCGTTGTGATCATGACGTCACGGAAGTGACAATCCTGCAGAATCATAATTATAAATAGAGATATAGATAGGATCAATATGCATTCAAATTCGAAAGAAACTCCCTTTATATTCTCAGTCGAAGATCAATCAGGTATCTCTTTCTTACTCTGTTTTTCTTTCTTTACCACCATCACTCTAAGAATGATGCTCCGAAGATCACCGGGCAAGGATCACAAGAAGGATAGCCCTTTGAAGAGTCAAAAAATCATCAAAGACTCAGCGAATGAGAGGTGTTGTTTTAACGATGCACAAGTAGATAAAATCCGTCACTGTTTTCCGGCGAGTGCCTTCTTCAAACCCTTTGATCCCATTGTTCTTAGCGACTATGTTTCTGAAACATGGGTTGCCTTTCCAGCTACTCCATTCACTATAGGGTACACCTATCCTTTCCCAGAATTCACACAATCCTTCTTTTCCCTGACCGGCATATCTTACATCCAAGCCATGCCGATGATTTGGAGGGTTTTATATACCCTAGAGAGGATCATCGAGCAGGAAGGCGTTGATTTAGGAATGTCGGAATTGGCAGAACTGTATGATCTTACTACCTTTGGTTCCCATCGTTATTTGTTCAAGCGAAAATCCGGTGCAGAACATCCCCTTCTCAAAGTCACTAAGAACGGCAAAGATTGGAAACGTCGCTTCTTCTTTGTCAGGAGGAATTCCATTCTAAACGGAGAGGATCTACCAAAGACATGGTCCACCAATGGTAGGCCGGAGGATCATGAGAAGGATCACCAGGTAGTCTTGTTCATGTGATAGGATCACTAACCCCTTTTGTCTTGTGTCATGCAGCTATCTCTGTTTCGCATCTCATCACAAAACACAAAACACAAATAAACAATCGTCAGTACGAGGATCCTTAAAGTGATCCATGATCCTGATCCTGAAGCTCTTCTGAGGATCACTATCTGCCACAGAAGTAAGGATCATTAATTAGGATAACGAATAAGGATCACTAATTGTTAGAAAATCCTCCCCTAACAAGGAGTATCTTGAATTGTCAGAATATTGTTTTTCTGTTAATATACCTGAGCTGATGTATGCTATGCAGGGTTTGGGAGATAAAGCGAGGTGGCCTAGAAAAAACCAACAAAAATCTGATTGGAAGGATAAATCCAAGTGGTGTGCCTTCCATGAGGATTTTGGACATGTTACGGAGGATTGCATAGCCCTGAGGAAGGAAATAAGCTACCTACTAAGCAAAGGATATATGAAGGATCTTCTGGGTAGAAAGAAGAATAAGGGTCAGGATACTGAGAAGGATCCTGAACGAGCAGCGTCGCCTCCTGCGGATGCCAAGATAATTAACTTTATTTCAGGAGGATCCGACATTTGTGGAACCTCTTATTCTGCAGCAAAAAGACATGTAAAGGAGGCTAAGGTAGAACGGGGAGACAAGCCAACTAGGATGACATCCCTCACAACTGATAAAGTGATCACATTTGATAGTGATGACAGGGATACTGTCCAGGATCCCCATCATGATGATTTGGTAATAACTTTATATATTGCTAATCATTTTGTGCGCAGAATACTGGTGGATAATGGCAGCTCCGTCAACATTATTCAACTGGAAACGCTGAAAAGGATGAATATTTCCCCGATGGAGTTCACTTCAAAATTCACTTTACTTGTTGGGTTCAGTGGAGAGGCCAAGAATACTGCGGGAGAAATAAAGCTGCCAGTATATGTTGAAGGAGTCAACTTAATGCAACGCTTCTGTGTCATGGACTCCTTATCCTGCTACAATATCATATTGGGTAGGCCATGGATCCACGATATGAAAGCTGTGCCATCAACCTATCATTAGTGTATCAAGATCCCTACCCCTTGGGGGTTGTCAAGGTGGAAAGTGATCAACAAGAGGGAAAGGAATGTTATTCTTCCTCGATGAAATCCTCAACCAAGCCCAAAGCAGGATAACAATTAAAGATACGAGCCCAGGATATCGCGGAGGCTTCAGAGCAGGATGTTAAGAAAATTATCCTGGATCAGGATAATCCATATATCTCGGTGCTCGTATGAACCAATATCCCTCAGGATATTGAAAATCAATTGACTAACTTTTTGAAATGCAGGATGTCAACATTCACATGGAAGCATCAGGATATGACATGTATTTCTAAGGATATTATAACTCAAAAGCTTGGAATCGACTTTTCAAGCCTGTTCAGCAAAAGAAAAGGAAGTTTGCTCCTGAACGAAACACAATTATTCTGGAAGAGGTTGAAAGATTATTGAAGTCCAAGATGATTAGGGAAGTCAAATTTCCCAAATGGCTAGGAAATGTAGTCGTGGTTCAAAAGAAGATTGGGAAATGGAGAGTTTGTGTAGACTACACCGACTTAAACAAAACATATCCTAAAGACCCGTTCCCTCTGCCTCATATAGACTCAATGGTGGATGCCACTGCCGGTCATGAAATGTTAACCTTCATGGATGCATCCTCAGGATTCCAGCAGATACAAATGGAACCTTCGGACCAGGAGGATACTGCTTTTATGACACCGACAGGTATTTATTGTTATACTGCTATGCCTTTTGGTCTAAAAAATGCAGGTGCAACATATCAGAGATTGGAGAACATGATGTTTAAAGACAAACTTGGGGGACACCATGGAGGTGTACATTGATGATATGGTGGTAAAATCCAAGAAGGCTGAGGATCATCTCCGGGATATTGAAGGAGCATTTGATATCCTGGACCAGTACAATATGAAACTAAATCCTGCCAAATGCCATTTTGGAGTGGGGGCAGGAAAATTTTTAGGATATATGGTGACTAAAAGGGGGATAGAAGCAAGTCCGGAATAGATTAAAGCTATCCTGGATATCAAGTTACCTTCCAACATGAAAGATGTACAAAGATTAACAGGGCGAGTAGCAGCATTAAACAGGTTTATATTGAGATCCTCGAAGAAATGCAATGAATTCTATGATATCCTAAAAAAGAATAAGAAATTGGAATGGGGAGAGAAGCATGAAGCAGCCTTGCAGGAATTGAAGCAATATCTTTCAACTGAACCTCTATTGATGAAGCCCGAGGATAGTGAACCATTGTCCCTGTGTCTTGCAGTATCTGGGAATGCAGTACTTGTTGTTCTGGTAAAGGATCATGAAGGTTAGAAGTATCCTGTCTATTATGTTAGTAAAAGTTTATTAGATGCTGAAACTAGATACTCTCACTTAGAGAAATTGATATTAGCCCTAGTTATGGCATCGACTAAGCGTAGACATTATTTTGAGACACATAGGATTCATGTTAAAACTAATTATCCTGTTAAAATGTGCTTAGGAAACCTGAGATATCGGGTAGAATGGCTAGGTGGTCGGTAAAATTAAGTGCCTATCATCTAGTATATGAACCTAGAAATGCTATAAAGTCTTAGGCTCTAGCAGACTTTGTGGCTGATTTCAGTAGTGATATTCAAAATGAAGTAGACCTAGAAGTACAACAACTAGGAGAAACCTTAGAATTCTGGACATTATATACTGATGGTGCATCTAATGTGAGAGGTGTAGGATTGGGTATACTACTAAAATCGCCACAGGGGGACATATTACCCCAGGCTATTAGATGTGAGTTTCCTGCCACTAATAATGAAGCAGAATATGAAGCTTTGATTGCAGGATTAGAGTTGGCCAGGAATATGAATATTAAAAATTTGCAAGTATATGTTGATTCCTTATTAATTACTAACCATTTTAATGGATCCTATGCAGTCAAAGGTGAAAGGTTAATCGAGTATCTTGAAATTCTCAAAAAATTAGCAGGATATTTCGATGTTTTTACACTTGAACAGGTACCAAGGGAGGATAATGCTGAGGCAGATGCTTTGGAAAACTTAGGATCATCAGTCAGGATACCGGAAGGAACCCAAATACCAATACTACATATCCTATATCCTGCAGTGGATCTCTTCAAGTCTCAGGATAAGGAGATAGCATGTATTCAGGATCCTGATGATGAATATCTTGAGGAAGATCCTAATTCCTGGACGGCTCCAATCGTGATATATCTCAAAGAAGGACACATCCCAAAGGATGAGAATCCTAAGGCTTTTAGGATGAAGGTATCTTGATTCACTATTATAAATAATGTTTTGTATAAGAAATCTCTTGCAGGACCATACCTGAGGTGCTTGGAGGATCCCGAAACTAAATAAGTACTTCAGAATATACACAAAGGGGATTGTGGCAACCATACTGGGGGCAGATCGTTATTCTCAAAGGTGGTAAGAACAGGATACTATTGGCCAATGATGAGGAAAGATGCTGCAGAATATGCTCGAAGATGTGACACGTGTCAAAGGCACAACAATATACTACATCAACCTGCTAAACCACTATATCCTATTGCTTCCTCTTGGCCATTCATGAAATGGGGTATGGACATAGTGGGAAAGTTGCCAAAAGCACCAGGAGGAAAATTTTTTATGCTGGCAATAACGGATTATTTCTCCAAATGGGTTGAAGCTAAGGCATTTATTCAAGTCAGAGACCAAGAAGTAGAATCCTTCATAAAGAGAAATATACTGACTAGGTTTGGGATACCAGCCGAGATCATTTGTGACAATGGCTCTCAATTTATCAGTAAGAGGACTACTAACTTTTGCAAGAGTTGGGGAATCAAAATGATCACATCTACTCCGGTACATCCTCAAGCAAATGGACAGGCAGAATCCTCGTGTTTTGGTCAAAAATCAAGCAAGGGTAATGCAACCAAATCTTTTGTTGTGAGGTGTGATGCTTGGATCTATGAACAATTATTTGAACAACTTGCAAATCAAACAAAGAGGTGACACAAGGATTTATACGAGGAAAAAGCCCTTGATCAAGAGTTGATCTCCGGCACAAAAAACCTCGGGTGATGGAAACTACCGATCAGCAACTAAGATTAAACAGCAAAATATTACAACTCGGGATGATAACAAGCTTGTTATAAGGATCACTAGTGTGCAAAAGTGTTAAAGTGTATGAAATCGCCAGGTAAACTGCCGAGAGCTGTTCGAGAGTGTGTGTTTGCTGAAATTAGCCAAGTGTTCTAACTCAAGCTTGTTATCCCCTTTTTAAAATTAGAAATAACTAAACTAACTAACTGTCCGCTAATCATGCTAGCTTCCCACGATCTCCATAACGTTCTCAAGGGCCAAGCACGTGTGGAATATTGAGGGAATATGCTCCATGAATATCGGTAAGACCAAGTCCATGCACATACTCCTGCAAAACGAGCTCACATACAAGCTAGACAACCATTAGTGTAAGGATAACAATGAGGATCCCGAATCCTGGTCCTGCAACACATTCTGAGGATCCTAAATTCAAACAGAATTAAGGATCCGTGATCCTGGCAGTACTTGAGGATCCTTGATCCTTAGGATTGGAAAATCCTCCCCTAACAATTGCCCCCAAAATATAAGGAGTAAAATGTAAATTAACGAGTTATATTTTCGATCTTATCTGCAACTAACTATCGGATATATAGCCGTTACAATCTAACTAGCCGTTGCAAATCATACGTCATTGAAGCGACATCCCTGCAGAATCATCATTATAAATTCAAGTTAGAGATAAGGGCCAGGAAGCATTTAAATTCATGCGTTACACCCTTTAAATCATCATTCGAAGATTGATCAGGTACTTCTCTCTCCCTTCTCTCTTCATCTTCTTTCGCTGTTCCTACTTTCTTTAACATCACCCATGGCCAAGATGGTTTTAAGATCCTCACCGGCTAAGGATCACCAAAAAGATAGTCCCCTAAAGAGCCAAGGAATCATCAAAGATTCTCCGAAGGAACGTCGCTGCTTTACTGATCCGGAGATAGACCGGATTCGTCATTGCTTTCAGGCAGACTCTGTGTTTAAACCTTTTGACCCTACCGCCTTGAGTGACTTCGTTTCTGCAACTTGGGTCGCTTTTCCGGCCACCCCATTTCTGATAGGATACTCCTATCCTTTTGTAGGATCGTTTGCTCGACCAAACGAGTCGTTCAGAAGAGATCTCGTCCAATACGAGAGGCGGAATCAAATGTATCGGATTTATTTCAGCTACAAACACACGAGAATCACTTTAACTATCTCTTGTATTGATTTGATGACGATTACAGACCTGGAGATACTTCGGCAGAGCTTCGCTACCGGAATGACCAAGTTCCAAATGAAAACAACAAGTCCACTATTTATACTAAATCCAGTTCGTTTGAACAAGCATCTCCAGTTCGTACGAACTGGTCCAGTTCGTTTGAACTGGCCACTTCGTTTAAACTGACTTGTTCACCTCTGTATCCTGTTAATCTCGAACTATGTGACTTGTTACATCTATTCTATTACATGACTCGATACAAGACGAAGTCGACAGACGCATGCACCAACAGACTCCCCCTCGAATGTTGACGAGTCTTAAGTGTCGAGTCTTCAACGTCTTCAGTATTTATCAGTCTGAACATGTAAGCATCCTCAAAATTTATCTCTTTCTCCTCATCAGCATCAACAGACTCCTCTCGAATAATCTTTACCCGGATGTCTTCAGACTCCCCCTTTCGATTTGCTGGGATCGCTGTCTGGCTTATTGAAATCACAGAGTCCTCAGGTATCGGAATCTGGCTCTCTATCAAACAGAGACCTGCACATCCTCTACCTCACAATAAATTTCACAAACTTAACATTTGACAAATTTATATATATAGACTCTCTCTCAAATTTATTCAGAATGATTTAACAATGTTAATAACTGATGAACCACTTGTAGACAAATATTCAAAATCTTTTCTCATTTATACACACACTCCCCCTCACCACATGTTCATCATGTTTAGCACTAGGAATTTTGAAAATCAGTTCTCCAACATCAGTTGTCGAAAATCTTTTTGAATTTTTCAAAATTTATGCTAAAACACACTGAAAATCTTTTTGGATTTTTGAAAAGAAATGAAATGCAGTAAAGAAATATTTACAAACAATATTTTTGTGAGTTTGTGTAAGAGGATCATATCAGTTTTGACAAGTCACAAGTACCGTTGAGCTTCGTTACACAATAAGGATTAAACAATTCACTTAGATTGCCGATATACTGATCCACTTAAATTCTCACACAAATTTTAACTTATCCAGGATATAAATTAGGTGTATTAAGAACTTAAACTCATTCATGTGTCCCACCTCTTGAATATACTCCCGTATCCAGATCCCAATATTCAGTCTTACAGGTGAGTATACCACAGATGATATCTGTAAGGGGTTAATTGCGAAACCGTGAGAGCTCAGGTCAGAACTTCCGTTCAGCAGAGAGATGACGGCTCGACTTTTGGTGGGTCCCCTTTAGAGGATCTTTTTTACAACAGCATTGAATAGCAATTTTATTGTCTTATCATTTTATGCTGAGGGCGGCACTATATTTCAAGCAAGCAGTAAAGTATTCTCCGGGGACTAGGCCATTGCTTCCGCAAAATCAGAAGTCCCGGGATAATACCCCAGATATCACTGAGCATAAAGACCTAGTATCTCAGAAAGAGGGACCTTTCAAACGAGATTTCAGGGGTTACCTATATATCCAAGTAGTGTTCCCCACAAAATAAGTAAGTTTGAATTTAAGTTTATATCCCGTAAAAGCTTACTAAATGTGTAAAAACCTATCGGCATATCATCAGTGAGACTGTTTAACGCTATTTAAACATTACATTTCTTTAGCATACTGTAACTGTCTACTGATGTACTATCATTTCCTCTTTTCTACAACAAAACTCTTTTTCTCATTTTCTAATGTTTTTGGATTTTCTAATGTTTTTGGATTTTCTTAAAATTCTTACTCCCCCTAAAATTCAAACACATTTAAAGAAAATTTGAAAACAAACTATACAAGTAACGTGACAACCGATATCGAAATGCTTCAATTCACCATCCACTTGGCATAAACAATCAGAACTCCCCCTTACACAAAAAACTATTTTCTCATTAAGATTTCAAAACACTTAAGTTTGTTTTAATCAAAATGATTTTTCCGGAAAATAAGTTTTGTTGAGGTTACCACTTGTAAAGTAATGGTTCATCACATTGTTTCTCAATCATTTGTAGAAAATCAGATACAACTTAATGTCCCTGATTTACCACTTGTAAGACGAAATATAACAATATCAATCAAACATATCAAGAATGATGCCGATTCCTGCTCCACGCTTACCAACCTGAGAGCTCCGGCAAGTCAGGTTTTTCAAGTAAAGAAAATGTCCACCCAAGCCTGACCAACCTTGGGTGATTCCAACTCCTCTTTAGTTGGGGTGTAAGTTGCTTTCTTTGTAGCATAAAAGTCTTTTACCCCTTTAACTTTCCTATCGACCATCTTTCCAAAAATCTTCTTTACATTCCCATTAAAAACTTTCTCAACATCAAATTCATTCTTTTCAGAATAAAATTGATTTGAAATCTCAACTTTCCCAATTTTTGATTTAAAATTCTCAGTCCTCAATGGTGGAAAATGAACATCATCCATTAGAGGCACTAAGCTTTCACCATTTTTAACAACTTGTGGCTCCTCTGATTGTGTGGAATCAGATTTATCGCCAGATTTTACATCTGATTTCTTAACAACCCAAGCTTGGTTGTCAAGATTTCCCCTTTTCTTGTAAAACCTTTTGGAACATTCACCAACTTCATATATAGAATTTTTGAAAACTTTAAATTTCTCAGTTGGTGGTTCATTCTTATCAACAATTATTTCTTTAAGTTTTTCAGAAACTCCCTGTTTGGTTTTTGTTGCTTGAGGACAGTTCCATGCAATGTGACCAACTTCATTGCATCTGTAACAGGTTCTAATTTCTTTTCTTTGAAAAACTGCATTCTTCATCTTTTCAGCAAGAAACTCCTGGTTTAACTGTTTCCAGAATGAGCTCTTTGTTTCTTCTTCACAATTTGTCCCTGAAACAAATTTTGTATTTGTTTTAGAAATTTTCTCATTTTTATGATTTTCAGGTGGAATAAATCCTAATCCTTTTCTTTTGAAATTACCGTTATGGTTTGGCTTCTTTTGAAAACCAGAACCAGAACTGTAACATTTTTTCTTGTTCAATCTTTGTTGAACTCTTGAAGTGTACTTTTTAGGTTTTTCAGAAAGATTTAAATCTTTTATTTCAGAAATATTAATTTCTGTTAATTTGAAAACCTTTTTAATCTTTTCAATTTGAACACTTCTTATTGGAAATTCTTTATCAAAATATAATTTGTCAGAATCATTCAAAGTATATGCCACTTCAAATGTTTCATCATTCAAATTAGATTTTGACAACAAAAATTCTTTACTATACACCCGTTTTCCCGACGACTTTGAATTCCTGACAGACGAACTCGAACTTCCAGACTCAGACTGTGACACTGACTCCTCATCCTTATCCAACACCTGATCGACCATCTTTTTTATTAGTTCGGACTCATGATCTGTGTCAGACGCTGTGAATGTGACGTCAATGTTGTCTGGTAATACATCGGTTAACTCAGACTCTAACTTTATATTGACTGCCTTTTTGACTTGTTCCTCATTCGGTTTTCTAGACGAATACCCTTCCCAAATTGGAGGCGGACACTTATTATAACATACACTCTGTATCTTACCAGTATCCTTTTTCTTCGGCTTCTTGTTTTCAAATGCCTCAAAACCTGCAACAGTTGGATAAATTCGATCAATTAAGTAATCAGAACTTGTATAACTTCTCAACAATCTTCTGATTCTTTCATTTTCAACTGTTTCACTATCCAACTCCTTCTTCCATTTTGCACATTCTTCAATGTAAAAGTTTATCTCTTTCTGCTTCGACATCATTGTTGCATTCAACATCTTCAAAGCATCTTCTTTTTCAGAATTTGTTTTCTGCAAACTAGTCACCGTTCTGTTTAATACATCGTATGATTCTTTCAAATTCTTGACATCAAACAGCAACTTCTCTTTCAACTTCTCAAGCTCACAAAACTTTTTATCTTTATCTTCACATTGTTTGCAAGATTCCAAACATGTAAGACACGGTTTTGTGACTTCAACAACCTTTTCGATCTCCACAATCTTCTCAACTTCAACTACCTTTTCCACTTCAACTATCTTCTCAACAATCTTGTCTTGTTTCATTTCTTTTGCAGCTTTTCTCTCTTTAAGTTTCTTCAATTTATCTGCAAAATAAAATTCAAAACTGTCAGAAGATAAATGAGTTTTTCCAACATTTATCTGTTCAAGCTCTTCATCATCATCACTGCTTTCTAAAGAAACATATTCTTCATCTTGACTCTTCTCATCATCAGATAACACTGCTATCCATTCCTTCATCAATTCTGTTTTTTGAAGGATTTGAGCAATAAAGGCTTTAAAATTTCCATTTTCATCTGCAAACTTATCCCAGCTAAATCCTGGTGCCATTTTCTCATATTCTTGATCAATGATACCAAAATAAGCTTTCCTGTTTGCATCTTCGATCATCTTCCCATGAGCAGTTTGTGAATCCTTTTGTTGATGTGGTTGATGAGCAACTTGTTGATATATGGCCTTTCGATAATAATCATGACCACCAAACAGATTCTTTGCTCCACTAGCTTCCTGATTCTTGCATTCTCTCTTGAAGTGACCTTTCTCCCTACATCGAAAACAAGTAACTTTAGATTTATCAAAACCTAAAGCAGAAAGATGAGCATCCAAAAAGTCATTTCTTCCTGTAATCATTTTAAACTTTTCAGCTTTTCTCAGGACACTAGCCAGACACCATTTAATGCCCATCAGCTCCAACTCTTCTGCATCAATCTGATCGTAATCCTCCTTGGTTAGCATAGGATTTCCGATTTTTCCGGCAATCAATCCTTCATAAGATTCCAAAGCAGTAACCAGTAAACCCATATGATTTTTCACAACTTCTTCAGAAAAGTTTTGAACCTTTTGAAGATGTAAAGCTACATTGCACTGAATCAGATGTTCATTTCCAACATTTGTACTTTGAACACTTGGAGGATTAACATTTGAAAATCCACTAGTGTTAACTGAAATTTGACTGCCTGTTCCAGAAGAATTTCCTGCACTAAACACGGTTTGGATTTTTGGACTTGATTCAACAGTTTGAACATTTCCTTTATAGTATAGTTTGATTTCTTGTTGATTGCTTGAACTGTTCATTCTGGCAATCTTCTGCTGTTCAAGATCCTATGCCTCAAGCTTTTCAATAAACTGTCCGATCGACAATCTGCTAAACTGTCCAGAATTCTTCAGAATCATCAGATAAGTACCCCATTCTTTCTGTGGTAATGCGTCAGCAAGCTTTTTAACCCATTCTACTGGAGTTTTAGTGATTTTCAGCTGAGACATGGTACGCACAAGATGACAGTATCTCTCAATGAGAGTCTTTGTAGTCTCACCAGGCATACTAGTAAACAACTCAAACTCCTTTTTCAGCAACGATGCTTTACTCTGGAGCATTTCTGTACTTCCTTCAAATTTCTTCTCAAGTGCTTTCCAAATCGAAAATGCATTTCCATCATGCTGAAGCAAAACAAATATATCCTCTTTGATAGCTTGCTACAACAGACTTATCATCATTTTCTCTCCTTTATAACTTTCTCTCTCTGTGTCTGAAAACTCTGAGATAATTTTATCAACTTTCATAGCAGTCCGTAGTCTGACGTATTCTGTTTCAATGCTTTCCCAAGCTCTTAGATGATTTGCTTGAACCCAATTCTCAAAACGATTCTTCCATCCATGATACTCTTCAATTCCATAAGTTTCGGGGGGTTTTTGCAACGTTCCAGTTTCGTTTTCTGTGTTCATATTTTGAGCAATGGTAACTGGACTAGTCGAGGATGTAGCAAACGCGTTGTAGAACTCTTCTTCCATAATTCGATATCAAAGAATTTCTCAAACAAGCTTTCAAACGAACTAGTTCACCTTGTAACACACCTGTATCACCTGGAGACAAAGGAACAAACAATAATCAGTTTAAAGACTTATCAATTAACAGAATAAGACTGGTACTCGAACTGGTGATTATTCTGTGTGAACTGAGGTTTAAATTGTCAAACCGTGCAAACTGCTATGACCCGGATCAAATTCGAATGACCTGACCCTTTTACATGCAAACTGACGGACTTTCAAACGACCTGATGAACCTTTAAACACTTTGAACTCCAAACCGTGTGACCTGAATTTAACTTTCAAGCGAATTGATGACTTTGATACTGACGGGTGGTCCATAGGACAACCCTTAAATGAGCTAAATACGTGCATATCCCATATTTTACACGGTAATGTATCATGAATGTGATAACTACGAGTGTTCGTGTGTTTTGCAGGTAAATCGCTTAATTCGGTTAAATTGGAACCCGTAGGCTACGAAATAAATACACTTCAGCATAAATATGGGGATGGCATTTAATATGTTTTAAAGGAAAAAGGTTTGACCAAAACCCTAAAGTGGACGTGACTTGAGGGGGAGTTGATTATTTACTTCATCAACAATTAGTGGGGACATGATTGACATGAAAGATCATCATCATCACGGCAGTCAAGAAGGGGTGCACATGAGGGTTAATTAAAAGAGAGGAATATCTCATCCATCATATTATTACTTGACGGTGAATTTGAGACAAGAAGGAGAAGCAGATTCACTTTTGTGAATTGGGCCGCACATGGACTTAAAGGTGGGCCGTCAACATGAAGCAGACATCACGTAGTGGACCTCTGGGACGGCAGAAGAGACATCACACCACATCAATTGCCAATCTTAATTAAATCATCATCCACTTGAGAATATTGGCAGATATATTCACGTGAAAGAAGGACACAAAAGTCAACCTCATAATCACTTTTGGGGGCGGCTGTGATTAACATGAATACAAGGCACACGTGAATGAGCAGATTATGGGCAGCAGCATTGGTGAGGCACAAAGAAAGGAGGTTACCGTAAATTACGGTCCCACCGTAATTTACGGTGGACCTGAATTTCACTTGAATCTCATCGTAACTCAGACACATCCTACCGTAACAATATTATTTCCACCGTAACTTACGGTGGAGCCGTAAGTTACGGTGGAGTCTGCGAAAACTTTGTAACTGCCATCATTAAGTCGGTTTTATGGTGTCTTTTCACCTATTCTCATCATTGGTCGGTTATTGGAGACACTAGGGGCGATTTTGGCTATCTTGGCTTGGTTCGAGACAATTTCTAACATTCGGTTTGTGTTTTTGATTTGTATGAACATTGAATTGATTGCTATGATGATTCACCAAGCTATGTGTGGCTAAAACTTTCGGTGATCATCTTAGGTGAAGGTTTCTCTTGAACTTTTGTGTGTTTATTTCTGAATTTCTAGAATGATAACTTGCGTTGCTTGAATATCATGGTGTATGCATAATTGTTTGTAGCTTGTTAATCTATAGTGCAATTTCTAGTCTCAATCGTACGTTCTTGGTGCCGTTGGCAATCGAGATATCACGGGAAGGGTTAGGGTTGGTTATTGATTAATTGATCATCAGGAAACAACCTCGCGTTTATAAATCCGAGTACTTTGTTCTCTTTTATCACTTCGATTATGTATGCACGAGTTATGTCTATGTAACTCTTTCTAGTTGGGAATTTCACACAATTGTTTAAAGAAACTGAATCCTAAGATGGTCATTGTTTTCTCCTAATCTGTTTCACAACCAACATTTGATTTGCAATTAGTTATTAATTTAGTTTTATAAAACAACAATCCAAATTATTGATCTTTATTTTCTGCAAATTAGGTTAATTGTAGTTTAATCTCAAGGCTATAAAATCAACACACTTTCCACATACTCCCTGAGTTCGATACCCTCTTACCACTATCTATAGTTGTTTTTGGGATTAAATTTGCGTGTACCTACGACAGCACGTCAAATTTTGGCGCCGTTGCCGGGGAGTAGTGCGCAACGTGTGTCAGTTTGTTAGTTTTGCTTTGTTATTTTCGGGTTTACACTGGTGTGTTTAGTGTGCAGGTTCTACAGGTGCATGCATACTAGAGGCTCTCACAAAGCGTCACCATTGTCATTTGATCCGGAAATCGAAAGAACGCTAAGGCAAAACAGAGTTTTATTATGAGAAAACAGAATCATCGGTTCACCCACTTCACCCATTACACCAAGAAATATCATGGATGAAACACAAGTACCACCCAAAACGGGTCAAACGACCTCATCATTTATACCTACTTCCACACAACCATCACCAAACACCACTATTCCAAACATCACCACAATGCCTACTCCACTTCATGATACTACACCAACCAACACCACACAACCGATCACTACTCAAGCCGAACCTAGTCTTACCTTTAGCCCATCTACTACGATTCCACCACTCACTCATTTCTTCCCAGTTTCAGGGCAATCATCTTCAACCTATACAACACCACAAGGTTCAACTGTGGTCCATACTACCTCTACATTTAGACCATCAAACCAATCGGGTTTTCAATACTCGACTCTTCCCTTTGGGCAACCTTTGGGTATAGGGGGAGATGGATATGAGGAAGGATACGAAGATTTTGAGGGCTATGATGAAGATGGGTATGCTTATGAAGGTTATGGTGATCAAGGAGAGTTTGGTTATGTGCAAAGTCAATCTCAAGGAATGGCAAGTGTAGGTGGAGTGCCACAACAACAACTCATACCGCAACATGTTCGGCCAAGACCACAAGGGCCACCAATGCAACGCCATATTCCATTGCAACAAGTTCGGCCACAAAATGTACAACCACAATTTCAAAGGCCGATTCAATACCCACCGATGCCCCAACAACAATTTCAACAACCAATTGCACCACAAGGGCATATACCAAGACCTATGGGTCCTATTCGTCCAAGGGGTCGATTGGGTGTTCCAAGAAGGCATCTTAGGGAACAAGCACGGGGAATAGAAGCACATTTCAGGCCAATAATTACTCAAAACCCTTCACCGGTGGTTATCCCTCACAACAACCAAGGGAGAACCTTTGAAGTAAGAACAAATTCTTTGCAAAGTTTGCCGAAATACAAAGGGCTAGCAATGGAGGAACCGTATTTCCATTTAGAGGCCTATGACTCAATTTGCAATACTTTTGGGAGTCAAGGTTTTTCGGCCGATGATGTCAAGTTGGTCTTATTTCAGTTTTCTTTGGAGGACAAGGCAAAGAAGTGGTTCTACACTTTGCCTTCAGCATCTATTTATACTTGGGCGGATATGCAACAAATTTTCTTAGACGAATTTTATACCGCCCAAAAGACCAACGATGCTAGAAAAGGATTGAGGAGCTTCCAACAACAACATGGTGAGATGTTCCATGAGGCATTTGAACGTTTCAATATGATGATTAAAAATTGCCCTCACCATGGGATTGAACTTTGGGAGTTGATGAATGCTTTCCATGAGGGGTTGAGTGCCGAAGATGCTCGCGATTTAATGTCCATTACCGGTGGGACTTTTGGCACAAACTATGAGAATGACGATTGGGAGTTCTTAGAGAATATGGCAATTACATCAAAGAGAAAGGCTCAAGCATCGAGGAGAGCGCGACCGGCCATTGCCCGACCTCAAGTGCACGCCATAGATGATGGTAATGTTCAAACTACTAACCAAATTTATGATGTGTGTGCTTTGTGTAATGAAATAGGTCATGCGACTGAAAATTGCCAAGGAATGGTGGAAGGGCAATATGAAGAGGTTCATGCGGTTCAAGGTCAAGGAGGGGGTGGTAGAAACTACAACAACATGAACTCTAATACTTACCACCCCGGGTTGAGGAATCACCCAAATTTTCGCTATGGGAACCCTTCAAATCAAGCTAACCCGAATTTCCAAGGAAACCAAGGATTTCAAAGGCAATATCAAACGGGTCAAAGCTCTTCGGGTGGAAATGAGATGATGGAGATGTTGAAGGCGATGCAAAGTGAAATGCAACGAATGAACCAACGTGATGAGGTTCGGATGCAAAAGGACGAGGTTCGTGACAAAAGCATCCAATCGTTGACCACTTAAATGGGTCAACTTGCGAGTGATGTGGCGATATTGAAGAAAGCAAAAGGTCAATTACCAAGTGACACGGTGACAAATCCCAAGAACACAAAAAGCATTAACATCAATGTGGTAAGCACCGTTCCAAATACTAAATTTAATGAAACATTGCTAACTTCTTCGTATCAAGTGAATGCAGGTTTGGAAAAAGATGACGAAGTTGAGAATGATAAAGAGTATGAAGCGCCAATCGTGCCTATCCGTGTGGGAAAATTAAAAATCCCTCACGCATTGTTGGACTACGGGGCAAGCATGAGTGTGTTACCAAGCGATCTATACGATATGTACGACTTTGGTCCACTTGAAGGTATAGACACCATGGTGAGCTTGGCGGATGGAAGTTGGAGGCGTCCACGGGGAATGGTTAGGAATGTTAAGATTCAGTTGGGAGAATTTGAATACCCGGGGGGATTTCCTAGTTTTGGACTATGCTTCTACTAATATGGCATCACAACAAAGGGTAATTTTAGGTCGACCGTTTCTATACACAGCAAATGCTCAAATTAATTGTAGAGACGAGATTATTACCATGACCGAAAAGAACCGTAGGTTGTACTTTGATGTTCAAACTAGAGGGATTAGTTATGAGTCCATTGAGAGGAAGGGTGGTGAGTCTAGTGATTGTATGAAAAATGTGTTACAACGAATGAGAAAAAAACACCCACCGGACCGTGAAGAAACATATATGGGTGCGAGCAAGAGTGTATTTGATTACCCACCGAGTCAAAACAAGATGGATGCATTTTGTTCAATGGCACAAGGAAGTGATGGAGATGGCAGGAACCGATTCTTTGAGCCACCATAAATGGGGGTGGCTCGGTCTGGCTGAAGACTCAAAACTTAGCGCTGCTCGGGAGGCAACCCGGGGTTTTATATTGATCTTGTTGTTTTTATCTTTCTATGTTTCAGGGCCATGGCAACATTCAAGTGTGGGGAGGATGTACGGATATTTGTGTGAAGGTGGTGATAGGAAGTAGAATTATTTACAACATCTGTTGTGGCAAACTTCACCAGGTTAATGTACTCTTTCCTTAGTCTTGTTGTGTTCTTTAGCTTTGAAATATTGGTAGTTAGTTGTTTGCTTTTGTTTATGGTTGGGAGGTTTGGGGGTGTATTAGTTTAATGTTTTGTGTTGGGTTGGTTCTTGTTGGTGGTGTCATGTTTTAAAAAGAAGAAAAACATAAAAAAAAAAAAAATTATAAAATGAAAAATACAAAAAGAAATTTGTGGTTTGAGTGAAGAATCTTTTTGTTGACGTTGAATGAATCTTAGTGATCAAAGCCTCCTAAAACCATACATTGGGGTCAATGTATCCCAAGTGTGGGGATGGGGGGATTTTTTTGAAGATTTTGAAAAATTTTGAGCCAAGCGAAACGATGTGAAAATTTGAACACCCTAGATTAACCCTAAATTGGTGCACCGGCAACCCTTGATACCCTTTCATTCTTGGTGAGAGTTGTAGCCACACTTGTACATAAATAATGATTGTCTTTGATGAGAGTGGCTACGGGTGGGGGTGCATTAGAACTTGTGCTTGAATGCGATTTGAGTCCTTAGTTAGACATGAATGCGAAAAGGATAAGGGCGTTTAGGTAGCCTCGTCTTGAGTGTGTGTGAGTGTGGGATTTAGGGGGTTGGACCTCATTAATTATATATATGAGCATGGTTGCGAGAAGGGCGGGGGTTTGGACATTTAGTTGCCCATTTTGTGTCTTAAAAGCCTATCATTTGTTACCCCTAGCTACTTACTTAAAAACTTACCCAAATTTGACCCGGTCTTTTAGTGTTAGTAATAGTATTAGTAGTTTTAGTAGTTTGAAGTAGATATGTTTGATGTTTCATTGTATGTTTGTTTGCTTTGAAAAAAAAAAAATCAGAAAAATTAGAAACGAAAAAAAAAAAAAGAAAAGAAAGAAAAAGCAATGAAAAATGAAAAGAAAGGATGTTTAGTTGTCTTGTACATAGTAGTTTAGTTTGGTAGTTGTTAGTTTGATTATTCGTGTAATAAAAAAGACCGGGTTAAATTTTCGCTACTTTATATATATTCCATTTCCTACCCATACACTTAGCCACGTTACAACCTTGAAAGTCCCTCTGATTTGCATTCATGTTTGACACTTGTTAGGAGAAGGATCGATTTAGGTACAAGACTATAATTGTGCAACCGCCCGTTAGCCTTTGTGTGTCTAGCTCATATTGCTAGTGCTTACTTGTTACCGAGAGGAGAGACATAGTGAGGGGTGCATTAGTTGGGTGTTAAAAAGGGGTTAGTAAAAGGATTGCTTGTTTTTGCTTGGTTTACATTGATCACTTGTTGAGAAATTGATTTGATGAGTTGCTTGGGACAAGCAACGGTTAAGTGTGGGGATGTGACGGGTGGTCCGTAGGACAACCCTTAAATGAGCTAAATACGTGCATATCCCATATTTTACACGGTAATGTATCATGAATGTGATAACTACGAGTATTCGTGTGTTTTGCAGGTAAATCGCTTAATTCGGTTAAATTGGAACCCGTAAGCTACGGAATAAATACACTTCAGCATAAATATGGGGATGGCATTTAATATGTTTTAAAGGAAAAAGGTTTGACCAAAACCCTAAAGTGGACGTGACTTGAGGGGGAGTTGATTATTTACTTCATCAACAATTAGTGGGGACATGATTGACATGAAACATCATCATCATCACGGCAGTCAAGAAGGGGTGCACATGAGGGTTAATTAAAAGAGAGGAATATCTCATCCATCATATTATTAATTGACGGTGAATTTGAGACAAGAAGGAGAAGCAGATTCACTTTTGTGAATTGGGCCGCACATGGACTTAAAGGTGGGCCGCCAACATGAAGCAGACATCACGTAGTGGACCTCTGGGACGGCAGAAGAGACATCACACCACATCAATTGCCAATCTTAATTAAATCATCATCCACTTGAGAATATTGGCAGATATATTCACGTGAAAGAAGGACACAAAAGTCAACCTCATAATCACTTTTGGGGGCGGCTGTGATTAACATGAATACAAGGCACACGTGAATGAGCAGATTATTGGCAGCAGCATTGGTGAGGCACAAAGAAAGGAGGTTACCGTAAATTACGGTCCCACCGTAATTTACGGTGGACCTGAATTTCACTTGAATCTCATCGTAACTCAGACACATCCTACCGTAACAATATTATTTCCACCGTAACTTACGGTGGAGCCGTAAGTTACGGTGGAGTCTGCGGAAACTTTGTAACTGCCATCATTAAGTCGGTTTTATGGTGTCTTTTCACCTATTCTCATCATTGGTCGGTTATTGGAGACACTAGGGGCGATTTTGGCTATCTTGGCTTGGTTCGAGACAATTTCTAACATTCGGTTTGTGTTTTTGATTTGTATGAACATTGAATTGATTGCTATGATGATTCACCAAGCTATGTGTGGCTAAAACTTTCGGTGATCATCTTAGGTGAAGGTTTCTCTTGAAATTTTGTGTGTTTATTTCTGAATTTCTAGAATGATAACTTGCGTTGCTTGAATATCATGGTGTATGCATAATTGTTTGTAGCTTGTTAATCTATAGTGCAATTTCTAGTCTCAATCGTACGTTCTTGGTGCCGTTGGCAATCGAGATATCACGGGAAGGGTTAGGGTTGGTTATTGATTAATTGATCATCGGGAAACAACCTCGCGTTTATAAATCCGAGTACTTTGTTCTCTTTTATCACTTCGATTATGTATGCACGAGTTATGTCTATGTAACTCTTTCTAGTTGGGAATTTCACACAATTGTTTAAAGAAACTGAATCCTAAGATGGTCATTGTTTTCTCCTAATCTGTTTCACAACCAACATTTGATTTGCAATTAGTTATTAATTTAGTTTTATAAAACAACAATCCAAATTATTGATCTTTATTTTCTGCAAATTAGGTTAATTGTAGTTTAATCTCAAGGCTATAAAATCAACACACTTTCCACATACTCCCTGAGTTCGATACCCTCTTACCACTATCTATAGTTGTTTTTGGGATTAAATTTGCGTGTACCTACGACAGCACGTCAGATACGAACTGAATTTTCAAACGAACCGAGTTATCTTTCAAATGAATTGGACTTTTTCACGTGACCTGACCACACTAAACGACCATTTCGTGCGACGTGTAACAAATTTGATGTGACCTCGTGAACAATACGCGTGAAGTAAATAACCTGTTTGGACTTTCACATAAATCTGATTCACTTTAATGTATGATTGGGCCGTAAACCTTGAAATGACCAAACTAATGATATTATCCCATACAACACTTGATTCTAGATTTTATTTCTGATTGGGCCGTGATATACTCAAATTCACTTTCATTGGACCTAACAATTACCAATCTGACAACAATTATCATCATATGAAATCGCATGGTATTCACAATCTTGGGCCACTAAAACACATTTAAAGCTACCAACAACTCAATTCACGACAAAAATCTCATTGGGCCACCCAACTTTATCACATGCAATCTTAAAAAATGTCCGACAAGCAACAATCAGTTTCAATTCTATTGGACCTTTAATATGTATGACCGACAACTACAATTCACAACACAATCCTATTGGGCCAAAAGTTTGAAGTCACATGGGCTGTCAATTCACTTAAAATCACTAATAAAACACATGTTCAAACAAAACACTTTTCAATTGTTCCGAGTGTGAAGTGGGCTGCACTAAACAGTGATTGGGCCGAGAACTTTGATTTTAAAATTGATTGGACCGTTAAACTGTGTAACCAATGACTGTGTAAACTGCGATTCAGACAAACTGAGAAGGTTCAAACGACCTAAGGTTCACATGAAATAACCTTTCAAGCGAACTGATTCTCTAAACGAACTGAACAATTGAACACTATAAACGAACTGGTCTTGATGCGAAGAGGACCCTGATGCGAAGTAGACACAAACGAACTGATCAAATTAAAACGAATTGGTCTCACTTCGTATGACTTTTCAAACGAACTATCCTTCACACGAAGCTGAAATCCTCAAACGACCAGGAAACAGATGCGAACAGAGATTCAAAACACAGTTCGTCTGAACTGATACGAACTGAGATTAACTTTCAAACGAACTGGCTCAATACAAATGAACTGAACGAAAAAACTGCATACGAACCGGGTTATCTTTTGACAAATTTATCAAGTTTTCGATTGAATTAGAGTCTGATATGTTCAAGGATTGTTCTACAATGAATTCCGATCACAATGATGTGTATATCAATAAAAAAACGTCCAGTAAATTGTCGTAGATATGATTTTGAAGTTCCTGTTCGTGTGATTCAGACAAGTTTCAAACGAACTGATCGATTTTTTATAAAATTGATTGAGTTTTACTTTGAATTTAAGCCTGAAACTTTTACAGATTGTTCAAAACATCATTTCGCAGGTTATACTTCAAATTTACTCCATTTTATCCAGAAATTTTCTTTTAATTTTGAAAAAAACGTGACAGAATGGAGTAGAAACAGAAATCTTGATGAAATCGAGCTGAAAATGCAAGGGCTCTTCCTCCTGAGCTCTGATACCACTTGTAGGATCGTTTGCACGACCAAACGAGTCGTTCAGAAGAGATCTCGTCCAATACGAGAGGCGGAATCAAACGTATCGGATTTATTTCAGCTACAAACACACGAGAATCACTTTAACTATCTCTTGTATTGATTTGATGACGATTACAGACCTGGAGATACTTCGGCAGAGCTTCGCTACCGGAATGACCAAGTTCCAAATGAAAACAACAAGTCCACTATTTATACTAAATCCAGTTCGTTTGAACAAGCATCTCCAGTTCGTACGAACTGGCCACTTCGTTTGAACTGACTTGTTCACCTCTGTATCCTGTTAATCTCGAACTGTGTGACTTGTTACATCTAATCTATTACATGACTCGATACAAGACGAAGTCGACAGACGCATGCACCAACACCTTTCCCTGCTTTTACCCAGTCTTTCTTCTCCCTTACCGGTATATCCTATGTCCAGGCCATGCCAATGATGTGGAGGGTTTTATATACCCTTGAGAGAATCATTGAGCAGGAAGATATAGAATTGGGAATGTCGGAATTGGCTGAACTATATAACCTTGTGAGCCATGGTTCACACCGCTTCTTATTCAAACATAAACCCGGCGAAGCACACCCAATCCTCAAGACCACCAAAAATGACAACAATTGGAAGAAGCGTTTTTTCTTCGTTAGGAGGGATTCCATCCCGGATGGGAAGGATCCACCAAGAGAGTGGGCCACCCACGGTAGGATAGAGGATCCTTATAGAAGGATCATAGGATAACCCTGTTTCTGCTGAGGATCACTAACCCCTTTTTGTATCTTTTGTGCAGCTATCTCTGTTTCTCATATCATTCCATCACCTGCAACCAAAGAGAGGATTACTGCTTTCTGGAATCTTGATCCTGCAGTAAGATCATTTCAAGCAAACACCAAGGATTCTCAAGAAGTATCCTCCGGCTCAGTCACAATGTCAAGTAAGTATCCAAGTCTATATATGATTAAATGTTTAAATGTAAATAAAACAAGAATACTTATCTGTTGTTTTGTATTGGTAGGCGCTGGAAAATCTTCGAAGTCAGCCTCCCGCTTTAGTGTCAGTGATCTCAGCACTGTGGCTCCCAGGTCTGGGAAGAAGAAGACTGCTTCTAGCCCAAGTGCTCTAGTCCCCAAGCCTGTCACCTCCAAGGGGGGAAAGAAGAGGAAGGCCACTGAAGCTGACAATCTTGAAGGCCTGCCCCTCATCCGCCACCAGTTTCAGGAATACTTTGCTGATGTAAGGATCACTGATCCTGACTGATTATCCTGCCCACTTGAGGATAATGGATCCTGAACCCTACCTTTTCTTTTTGAAGAAATTCGCCGAGATCGAAATGCTCTTTGATGCATACGTTGAAGAGGCTGAGCAGAAGCATTTGGAGTTCCAGAAAATCTTCCTGGCCAAGGATCAAACCATCTCCTCCCTCGAGAAAGATCTCGCTCTGGCAAAGCAGCAGGTGGTCATGGCCCAGATAAACGCTGATCATGAGAAGCATGAGGTGCTGGAGGATGCTAAAGTCTCTGCTGCCATCACCATGTACAAAATCAAGCTGCAAATGGCCTAGGAGGCTGAGGATCCTGACTTCGACAGGACCACTTGGGACCAGGAGGGCTGGAAGGCGAAGCTGGCTGAGCTAGATGATGAGGAGGAGGCTACCGAGGTCTTGGCAATTGAGACAAGTGGCAGTGGGAAGGATCAAGCTGGTGGTGCTGATGCTGGTGGTGATGCAGCCAAGGTGTGAGCTGCAGAAATGGGCGATGATGGATATTTCTAGACGCGGCCGGAGCCCATTTTTTAGGATTTGGTAGTGGTTTTTTGGATATGATGTTTTAAACAATGCTGGGTTGTAATAACTAAACAATCGCTATTAGGGTTGAGGATCATCGATCCTTTGAACAATAAGCAGGATAATAGGTGGTGGAGGGATCCTCTGTTTGGGGGATGAAACCACTTGTTATCCTGCCATCTGTTATTTCCTGCACTTTCAAGACCTGTTAACAATGGACACCCTTTACCAACCCAAGTGGACGGGCCACGTATTGCTGGTAGAAACTTGGGTTGGCAATTTTGACAACCTTTAAGGGTTTAACATCTTGTGAATAAATAAAACTTTAATCTTTTGGCTTATCATGTGTTGTCACATTTGTATACACTTTACCTTTCAGTTGCTATTATACACTTTGTTTGAATTTATTAAGTAAATAAGAAAAGTTTAATAGATCATATCAACAAGTTTTAGGATATGATCAAGGATCAAATATCCTATAATCGATAAATTTAAAAAAGTAGTATAGCTTAAGGATCATAAATCCTGTTGTCAAAGGATAAGGGTCACTTATATAAATAATGAATAAAATTAAAGTAATTAAGGATCATACCTGAGAATCCAAGTTAGGATCCTAAACCTTTAACATTTACAATCAGGATAACCAAAAGATAAACCTCAGTAGAAGGTAAGGATCAAGGATCCTTAGCTGTTTAACTTCAAAAACCTGAAATGGAACATAACTTGGGACTAAGCCAATATAAGAGAAGAGTTAGCAACTAGGGACAAGTCCAACAATTCTTGGGACAAGCCCAATATACTGGGGACAAGCCCAAAAAACTGGGGACAAGCCCAAAAAACTGGGGACAAGCCCAAAGAACTGGGGACAAGCCCAAAGGATCTTGTGTAAACTGGAGTATGGCCCTCACTGGCGACTATCCAAACTTAGTGACATGAAAATGCCAAAACCTTAGCTAACGTGAAAACGTTAGAAACCTTAGGAACGGATGTATGGTATGTCTACCATTATACGTAGGATCCCGGATACAGCCAGTACAATGAAATTGTCAGCCCCTAAAGCGAGTACTGGTCCCATTGCCATGAACTGTACCAGGATCATCGTGCGCTGCTGGCGATACTGGGGTCAGGCCCAACAACTGGGGACTAGCCCAAAAAACTGGGGACAAGCCCAAAAAACTGGGGTCAAGCCCAAACAACTGGGGTCAAGCCCAAATAACTGGAGACTTCTGTGGATACTCAATCCTTCATCAAGGATATATGAACCTTCTGCAAAACTCAGAATCAAGTGAAAGGAGGATAAATGATCTAGGATCCTTCTCCTTGTATATAGGATAATTAAAGAATGAAATAGTTTGAGATTAGATCATTACCAAAAATGAGGATCCTCAGTCCTGTAAGGATCCTTCGAGGATATCGATCATGAGAATAGTTGAGGATCCTGGATCCTTTCTACATGAAATATTTCTTCAGATGAACGGCATTCCAAGCTCTTGGTAGCAAATCACCTTCCATTGTTAGCAATCGATATGCCCCCTTTCCCGCTTCAGCTTCAATTAGGTAGGGGCCTTCCCACTTTGATGCCAACTTTCCATCAGCATGATTTGTGGTATTCTGAAATGCTTTCCTCAATACCATATCACCAACTTGGAACTTCCTGATCCTGACATTCTTATTGTAGGCTCCAGCCATCCTTTATTGATAACTAGCCATCCTTATCCTTGCCAAATCCCTGAGTTCTTCTATAGTATCCAAGTCTTGAACCAAGTTTTCAGCATTCTCTTCAGGATCACGGATGCTTGTTCTTGCAGTAGGAACCACCATTTCTGGAGGGATCACTGATTCTGCTCCAAATACCAAAGAAAATGGAGTTTGACCAGTAGCATTCTTGGGAGTTGTCCTATCAGCCCATAGTACATAAGGTAGTTCTTCTGCCCACTTTCCTTTCTTGGATGCAAGCTTCTTCTTTAAGTTGTTGATGATGATCTTGTTGGATGATTATGCTTGACCATTAGCTTATGGGTGGATTGGTGTTGATGTTATCATCTTAATCCCCCAGCTGTCACAAAAGTTAGTAGTTCTACTCCCGATAAATTGGGATCCATTATCACAAACAATTTCAGAAGGGATACCAAATCTAGTAATAATGTTTCTTTTAAAAAAGGATATCACTTCCTTTTCTCTGACTTGAGCAAAGGCTTCAGGCTCTATCCACTTAGAGAAGTAATCAGTCATGGCAAGCATGAACACCTTTCCTCCTGGTGCTTTGGGAAGTTTTCCAACTATATCCATTCCCCATCTCATGAATGGCCAAGAAGAGGATATAGGATGCAAGAGCAATGCTGGTTGGTGAAGGATATTGCTATGTCTCTGACAAGGATCACACTTCTTGGCATAATCCACAGCATCCTTCTTCATTGTAGGCCAATAGTATCCTGTCCTTAGGATCTTTGAGAATAATGCCCTGCCCCTAGTGTGGTTTCCACAATCTCCTTCATGAAAATCCTTTAGGACTTCTTGAATTTCAGGATCCTCTATGCACCTTAGATACGGACCTGCAAGAGATCGTTTATATTACATGTTATTCAATATTGTAAATTGAGATACCTTAATTTTGAAAGCCCTGGGGTTTTCTCCTGTAGGAATTTCTCCATGTTGTATATATCTCATGATTGGAAGGATCCATGATCCTGAATGAGACCGTGCACCATCACTAGGAACCATTGCAGGATCCTCATCTATCTCCATAGTTATATGATCCTCAATAGCAGGAGCCAAAATATGGATAATAGGGATCTTGATATCCTCTGGAATTTTTAAGGATGATCCTAGGTTGGCCAATGCATCAGCTTCTGCATTTTCTTCCCTGGGTACCTGTGTCAAACTAAAAGAAACAAAAGAGAGTGCCAATTCTTTGACTATCTCTAAATATTTGATTAGCTTTTCACCTTTAACAACATAGGATCCATTAAAGTGATTAGTAATTAATAATAAATCTACATGTACCTCAAGATACCTGATCCTCATATGCTTGGCAATTTGCAAACCAGCTATCAAGGCCTCATATTCAGCCTCATTATTAGTAGTGTGAAACTCACAAGCTATGGAGTGGGGTATTATGTCCCCCTGTGGAGATTTTAGTAGTATTCCAAGTCATGTTCCTTTAACATTAGATGCTCCATCAGTGAAGAGTATCCAAGGATCCTTAGTCTCTTCAAGCTGCCGAACTTCTAACTCGGCTTCTTTTTGCAAGTCACTACTAAAATCTGCCACAAAGTCAGCTAAGGTTTGGGACTTGATGGCAGTCCTTGGTTCATATCTTATATCATAAGCACTAAGCTTCACTACCCACTTAGCCATCCTTCCTGACATTTCAGGTTTCCTGAGAACATTCTTAATTGGAAAATTAGTCTTGACAATAATGGCATGAGTTTCAAAATAATGTCTTAATTTAGTAGATGCCATAATCAAAGCAAGGATAAGTTTATCTAAATGTGAATACCTGGATTCAGCATCAAGCAAACTCTTACTTACATAATAAACAGGATGTTGTGTACCTTGGTGATCCTTAACAAGGACTGCACTTACTGCTTTAGAGGATACCACCAGATATAAGGATAATATATCCCCTTTTTCTGGTTTCATCAAGGCAGGATCTGAGAATATTTAATCCTTAAGGGCTTTGAGAGCATTTTCATGCTTTTCAGTCTACTCAAATTTCTTGTTCTTTCTCAAAATGTCATAGAATTCCTTGCACTTTTCTGATGACTTGGATATGAACCTGTTCAAGGCCGCGATCCTCCCTGTTAACCTTTGTACATCCTTGGCAATGGCAGGAGATTTGATATTCACAATAGCCTTAATTTTCTCTGGACTTGCTTCAATGCCTCTTTTTGTTACCATGTATCCTAGGAACTTGCCTGCTTTAACACGAAAGTGACACTTTGAAGGATTCAATTTCAAATTGAATTTGTCAAGGATATTGAATGCTTCTTCCAGGTCTCTAAGGTGATCCTCAGCTCTCTTGGACTTAACCACCATGTCGTCTATGTAGACTTCCATAGTGTGTCCTATTTTTTCCTTAAACATCATATTGACTAGCCTTTGATAAGTAGCACCTGCATTCCTTAGTCCAAATGGCATAGCAATATAACAATAGATACCAGTTGGGGTCATAAAGGCTGTATCCTCTTGATCAGATGGTTCCATCTGAATTTGTTGAAATCCAGATGAAGCATCCATAAAAGTCAACAACTCATGACCCGCGGTAGCATCCACGATGGAGTCAATGTGGGGTAATGGGAAAGGATCCTTGGGACATGCCTTGTTTAAATCAGTGAAATCGACACATACCCTCCACTATCCGTTTTTCTTTTGAACAACAACCACATTGGCTAACCATCTTGGATACTTAACCTCTCTAATCATACCTGCTTGAAGTAACTTGTCTACCTCCTCCTGGATAATGGCATTCCTTTCAGGTGCAAACTTCCTTCTTTTTTGATGTATGGGCTTGAATGACCTGTCAATACCAAGTTTATGAGTAATTATATCTTTAGATATACCTGTCATGTCCTCATGCTTCCAGGCAAAGGTAGTTTTTCTCCTTTTAAGGAAGGACACTAGATCCTGTTCAATGTTGCTGAGGATCCCTGATCCTATGAAGATTATGGATTCAGGATCATGAGGATCCATAAGGATTTCTTTCACATCTTGTTCTCTTGCCTCCAAGACATCTCTTGGAGGATGCTTTAATTGCTATTGCTCCCTTGGTCTTGAGGCTCGCTTCATTGATGACGTGTAGCAATTCTTAGCTTCTTGTTGATCACTCTCAATTTTCACCACTCCCCATAGACTAGGAAGCTTTACACATTGATGATAGGTAGATGGGACTGCCTTCATGTCATGTATCTATGGCCTGCCAAGGATAACATTACAACCGGATAAGCAATCTATAACACACAATTTTTGATAACAATGGAGTCCTTCAATATAGATGGGGATTTTGATGTCCCCCCAATGTATTCTTGGTTTCTCCGCTGAATCCCACAAGAACTGAGGATCTTGGGACAATGTTTGATTCAAGAATGTTCATTTTCTTGAGGACATCAAGCTGAATGATGTTCATCGAGCTTCCTCCATCGATTAGGATCCTGCGAACGAAATGGTTAGAAATAAACAGAGTAATAACAAGACCATCATGATGAGGATCCTGAACATCAACACGATCATCCTCATAAAAAGTTATAACTTTCTCCTGCGTAACAGTAGAGGTCCAGATGGGTCTATCTCCATTATCCATCTTGGTCTCCTTGGCATGTCTTTTGGCTGCTGAAAAGGAAGTACCACAAATGTCTGATCCACCGGATATGAAGTTTATAACTTGTGCATCTGCTGGAGGAGTAGGAGCTCTTTCTGGGATCCTCTCAGGATCCTGGGTCCTTGGCTTCTTTCTTCCTAAAAGCTCCTTCAAGTGTCCCTTGCTTAACAAATAACCAATCTCTTTTCTCAATGCAATACACTCTTCAGTGAGATGCCCGAAATCCTCATGATATGCACACCATTTGGACTTGTCCTTTGTTGCGGCAGGTTTATCACTTTTCCTTGGCCATCTTGCTTTCTCACCTAGATTCTGCATTGCAAGAATTAGTTCATTGTTATCAACAGAAAAACAATACTCAGAAATTGGAGGATAATCCTCATCATCCTCTTCTTGTTCTACTGCATGCACATTCTGGTTATCAGACTTGTTGTAGGACTTGAACTTGTTATTCTTAAAGTAGGATCCTTGCTTTTCCTGCTTGGAGGATCCTGCCAGTCTTTCTTGGATCCTTTTATCATCCTCTAATCGGATGAATCTAAGGGCCCTGTTTCTCACTTCATCAAGATTCCTGCAAGGGGTCATGACAAGATCATCATAGAACAATGAATCCCTAAGTAAACCCATTTTAAAGGCTTCCACAGCCGTAGCTATATCCAGGTTAGGGATATCTAAGGATTCTTTACTAAACTTAGTGATGTAATCTCTAAGTGATTCATTTTGACCTTGTGTTACCCTATATAGATCACTAGTTAAACGTTCAAATTTTCTGCTACATGAGAATTGGCTATTAAACAGGTTAACTAGATTAGCAAATGAAGTAATAGAGTAAGGGGGAAGACTTAGCAGCCATTTAAGAGCTGATCCTGTGAGTGTGGATCCAAAACCCTTGCATAGACATGCTTCCTTTAACCTCTCAGGAATTGGATTGATCTCCATCCTTTCTCTGTATTGAGCTACATGCTCCTCTGGATCCGTCGAACCATCATACAGCTTCATAGTTGGTATCTGGAACCTTTTGGGTATCTCAGCATCACAAATAGGTGGTGCAAAACGAGATATCCTATGGCTACCATCTGCGATTTCAGGAATGGGCTTAACCACTCCTGGAACGCTGGATATCATATCTTTCAGTTTCTGTAATTCCCTAGCCATAGCTTGATTGATACCTGCATCATGTATAGAGCCATGGTTAGTGTTATAAGAATTATTAAAAGTGTTACCTCCCAGAGGATTCAAGTTTGGAATTCCAGATGTGAATCCATATTGACGGGATTCTGGTATGACTGAAGGGCCAGAAGAAGCAATGGTCTGCATTGGAATGAAGTCTCCTTGATGAAAATCTGTGCTTGAGGGTTGTACACTTCTTAAGAATCCTTGATCCTGAAAGATGTTGGATCCTTGAACCTGGAAGGAGGATCCTTGAACCTGAGAGGATCCTTGAACCTGTGAGGATCCTTGGACCTGGGAGGATCCTTGAACCTGTGAGGATCCTTGGACCTCAGAGGATCCTTGAACCTGTGAGGATCCTTGAACCTGTGAGGATCCTTGAACTGTGTGCGTCCCCATATATCCTCCTGAGCTGACAAAGGATCCCTGATGCTGGAAAGAGGATCCCGAAGGCTGAAAGTGAGACCCAAAAGCCTGACTCATAGTTGTTGTCCCATAACGCCTTCCCCATGGTCCACTCTGATACTGGATATCTAGAGCTGCAGATTGATGGGCAGTCATAGCTGGAGTGTCGAAATCCAATGACCTTGGTATCAGAGGAGAGTGATCCTCCCCTGATTTCTTCTGTTTCTTGATATCACCAATCTCTAGGAGGATCCTTTCATTGGTTTTATCCTGCTCTTGTATGTGATCCCTTATCTACAAAATCAAAGTAAAAAGATCATTAGTAGTAGGATTAGAAGAAACAGAAGAAGTTGGTGGTTTTGGAAAAATGGGGCTTGGTCTCTTTGCAACATTTTCAGCATTTTTCTGAGATCCAGAAGGTGGTGGAGGCAAAGGTGGAACGCCCTGTGAAGAACTCATTGCCGGCATTGAACTTGAAGTGCTCTTTGCTGAAGAAGCCATCTGCTTGGTTGTAATGAACCGAAATGATCACAAAAACAAGAATTTCTTAGGAATGAAGCACCAATTGCCCCACGATGGGCGCCAAACTGTTTTGGTCAAAAATCAAGCAAGGATAATGCAACCAAATCTTTTGTTGTGAGGTGTGATGCTTGGATCTATGAACAATTATTTGAACAACTTGCAAATCAAACAAAGAGGTGACATAAGGATTTATACGAGGAAAAAGCCCTTGATCAAGAGTTGATCTCCGGCACAAAAAACCTCGGGTGATGGAAACTACCGATCACCAACTAAGATTAAACAACAAAATATTACAACTCGGGATGATAACAAGCTTGTTACAAGGATCACTAGTGTGCAAAAGTGTTAAAGTGTATGAAATCGCCAAGTAAACTGCCGAGAGCTGTTCGAGAGTGTGTGTTTGCTGAAATTAGCCAAGTGTTCTAACTCAAGCTTGTTATCCCCTTTTTAAAATTAGAAATAACTAAACTAACTAACTGTCCGCTAATCATGATAGCTTCCCACGATCTCCATAACGTTCACAAGGGCCAAGCACGTGCGGAATATTGAGGGAATATGCTCCACGAATATTGGCAAGACCAAGTCCATGCACATACTCCTGCAAAACGAGCTCACATACAAGCTAGACAACCGTTAGTGTAAGGATAACAATGAGGATCCTGAATCCTGGTCCTGCAACACATTCTGAGGATCCTAACTTCAAACAGAATTAAGGATCCGTGATCCTGGCAGTACTTGAGGATCCTTGATCCTTAGGATTGGAAAATCCTCCCCAAACACCTCGAACAAGATAATCTTCAACAATTTGAAGAAAAGACTAGGAGCTAAGAAAGGAAGATGGGCAGAAGAGTTACCCTTTGTTTTATGGGCCGATAGGACAACAGTAAAGAGTGCAACTGGGCAAACCCCATTTTCCTTAGTATTTGGAGCAGAAGTAGTGATCCCAATAGAGATGGTGATACCTACAGCAAGATCCAACCTCCGGGATCCCGAGAAGAATCCTGAAGCTCTATGCCAAGAGTTTGATACTGTCGATGAGACAAGGGATGCGGCAAAATTAAGAATGGCAGCATACAACAGAGGATATCCAGAGCATATAATAAAAACCTAAGGACTAGAAGGTTTCAAGTTGGAGATTGGGTATTGAGGAAAGCTTTTCAGAATACTATTAATCCTGCTGATGGAAAGTTAGCTCCAAAATGGGAAGGACCATATGAGATTGAATCGGAATCTGGGAAAGGAGCATACATGCTTAAGAATATGGAGGGAGATATATTTCCAAGATCCTGGAATGCTATACACCTCAAAGCCTATTTCAAGTGAGTTTAGAATTTAATTTCTAACTCAGGATGGTATGAATTCTATCTCTTTTAAATATAATTTCATTTTATTCCTAATGAACCCAATACTGACTTAGGCATCGGAGGGGTGTTAGCCAAGCTAACACCCACCTTAGTTTAAGGTTGTTTTGTAGAATATGCTTCGGGATATAACTCTAGGATATACACTCAGGATGAATCAAAAGATTAGAGGATTGGCCCCCTCTCTCACGTTTAAAGGATTTTGATCCCTTCGCAGGTTTAAAGGTATTCACCTTTCTCTCGAATTGGGTTTATACACCCCGCCTGGAGCGCAAGTTATCTAGGAATAGTTCAAGATAGCGGGACCAGTCCATGTAAAAGTGGCTGACAATTTCGTTATTATTGGCTATATCCTGGATCCTAATGGTATATGCGGATTAATCACCCTCTCTCATGAAAGGGTATTTTCATACTCTCTAAGGTTTAAAGGTATTCACCTTTCTAAGTCTTGGAGTTTATACACTCCTGCCTGTAGCGCACGAAAACTTGGGATTATCCCCAGCATACTTAGGGTTTATCCCCAGAATATTGAGGATTCATCTCTAGGATATTTAGGGTCTATCCCCTGTAATGTTAAAGTTATACACAAGTGTAAAATCATTTGCGATTAATGCACACAAATTCCTAAGTATTTAAAAACAACATGTACAGGGGACATTCCTCTCAAGGCATTATGAAAAGCTTAAAGGATAAAGTCTGGACTTGCTTTAATAAGTTTCCCAGACTGGGGACATCTTCGATGGAAAGGTTACAAAAGAATTGAAGTCTAAGGATTGAGATGTATTCTATTTCTGGTATGATCTCTCCTTTTTATTCTTTAAAAGCCTTATCTAAATTGTCTAAGTTTTTGAAACTATGTTTGACAAAAGTCTTGATAGAATATTTATGAGTATCCTGACCAGGATATATTTTTAGGATATTTGGTCAGAATATTTGAAATATTATACTAAGATTAAAAATTGAAACTACATTCAAATCAAACAACACATAATAAGATTTGCAAAATAAGAATAAACAACAATGAATAAAGCCAAAAAAAGTTAGTTTATTAACATTGCAAAAGGTTGTGCTTTTGGTTTTATCTCAAACCGAGATCCATCCACCAAAAGCACAATTAGTTTTTAACCATATCTACTTAACAGTTGAAGGTTTCATCTTGAAATCCAAGATCCATCCGCCTCCAACTGTTTTATTGTTCAAAATAAAGCATACTAATAATTGATGACCAAGGGCTTCGTCCTAAAACTCAGGATCCCTCCACCTTTGGCCATCAAATTGTTCTAAAAGTGCAGGAAAGTAAATTGTTTAATAGACAGGAAATTAAATTGTTCACCGTCAGGATTCTTCTCAGCATCGCCACCAGCATCAGCCGCCTCCTCTGCCGCCTTGGAAGGCTCCTCACCCGCAGGCTTCGTAGGATACTCCACAGGATTACCCCCGAGATCCTTTAATTTCGCCTCCCAAGCCTTAACATTCCAGGAGGGGAATTCAAAGCCCATGGCTTTGGCCTCATAAGCCATCTTCAACATGGCTTGAAGGAGGGAAATTACAACAGACCCTTTGAGGCCTTCTCGGTAAGTGTTCATATCCTGCTGGTATTGAAGATGGGCGGCGTCTAGCTTGGCTTGAGCATCTTGGTTAGCCTTGTTGATAGCAGCTTGATGCTCCTGGGTCATCGCCTTGAATTTGTCTTTGTAGTGCTGGGATTTGGCGGCGGCAATCATTCCTTGATCGGTGATGGTGACTTCAGCCTTCTTCAGCATGACCACCAGCATTTTGTTGAGCCCACAAGCTTCCTCGTATAGGTGCATGAGATGCTCAAGGCCCTGCAATCAAGAACACAGGTATTGTTTTGGTCAAAAATCACATAAGGATAACGCAACCAAATCTGATTTTGTGAGGTGTGATGCTTGGTTAATTAGTCAAATGTATGAACAATGAATGAATGAAATGAGTGGTGGACACAATGATTTATACGAGGAAAAAACCCTTGATCAATGAATGATCTCCGGCGCAAAAAACCTCGGGTGATGGAAACTACCGATCACCAACTATATTTAACAAACAAAGTTTACAAGTCGGGATGATAGCAAGCTTGGTACAAGGATCACTATAGTGCAAAAGTGTGTAATCGCAGAGAGTTCTTGAGAGCTCAAGTGTAGTGCGGTTGTGTTGCTAATAATTATGTCTAATTCAAGCTTGTATCCCTGTTAGGGATGGAATTTTATAGTCTATGGATCACGGATCCTCAAGTGCAGCCAGGATCACGGATCCTCAGTTCAGCCTGAATTAAGGATCCTCAGAAGATGTTGCAGGACTAAGGATCCAGGATCCTCATTATTATCCTAATATTAACAATTGTTTCCGTTATATTTGAACTTGTTTTGTAGGAGTATTGAAGTGGGACTTGGTATAACCGAGATTCCATGGGAATATGCCTTCTAATTCTGCACGTGCATGAGCTCTTCGACCGTTGTGGTGATCGTGGGAGAGCTTTAGCCTTTTTCGGATTGTTAGTTAGCTTAGTTAGTTTCTATTTTTAATGGGGATAACGAGCTTGATAGAATTATTATTAGCAACACACACTACTCTCGAGAACTCTCTGCAATTTATTGGCGATTATACACTTTTTGTACACTAGTGATCCTTGTACCAAGCTTGTTATCATCCCGATTTGTAAACATTGTTTGTTTAATATACTTGGTGATCGGTAGTTTCCATCACCCGAGGTTTTTTGTGCCGGTGATCATACATTGATCAAGGTCTTTTTCCTCGTATAAATCCTTGTGTCCAACATTTATTTCTTGCATACATTCTTCATACATTTGTTCATTTTACCAAGCATCACACCTCACAAAATCGGATTTGGTTGCATTATCCTTGTGTGATTTTTGACCAAAACAGTTTGGCGCCCACCGTGGGGCAATTGGTGCTTCATTTCTGAGAAATTTTGTTCATTTCATTCATTTCTCTTCATTACCTCCAATCACTTGGCTTCCCAAGAAAAAAACCTTCAAGCTCCATGCCGGCGATCACCTCTTCACAGGGCATTCCACCTTTGCCTCCTGCACATCTGGATCCCAGAAGAATGCTGAGAATGCTCCAAAGAAACAAACCCCCGTTTTCTTAAAACCAACTACTGTTGATTCCTCTGGTCCTACTAACAATGATCTTTTTTCTTTGATTTTACAGATGAAGTATCACATGCAGCAGCAGGACAGAACTAATGACAGGATCCTTCGAGAGATTGATGACATCAAGAAATTGAAGAGATCAGCGGAAGATCACTCTCCATTGATGCCCAGATCACTGAATTTTGATTTTCCAGCCATTACAGCCCAGCACTCCACAGCATCAGGCACTCAATACCAGGGTGGATTGTCGAGTATACGCTATGGATCGTTGGTAATGACTCAGGCTCAAGGATCCTACTTTCAGCCTTCAGGATCCTCTCTTCAGCCTCAAGGATCCTCCTCCCAGCATCAAGGATTCTTTTTCAGTTCTGGAGGATATATGGGAGCGCAGACGGTTCAAGGATCCTCATTCCAGGGTCAAGGATCCTCTTCTCAGGTTCAGGGATCCTCTTCTCAGCCTCAGGGATCCTCTCAGGTTCAGGGATCCTCCCCTCAGGTTCAGGGATCCTCATCTCCAGTTTACGGATCCATGGATTATCCTCCAAGACCCTCAGACTCGGTGTATCAAGGGTCTAACATCTTTCATGATCAAGGATCCTTAAGGAGTGTACAACCTGGAAGTTCAGATGTTCATTTGGGAGACTTCATCCCTATGCTGACTATTGCTTCGTCTGGTCCATCGATCATGCCAGAATCACATCAATATGGATTCACATCAGGAGTTCCACCCTTGAATCCATCAGGAGGCAACACTTTAAATACTACTTATAATCCTAACCATGGCTTTGTGCAGGATACATGAATCAACCAAGCTATGGCTAGAGAGTTACAAAAGCTCAAGGATATGATATCCAGTGTTCCAGGAGTGGTCAAACCCATTCCAGAAATTCCAGATGGGAGTCACATGATATCTCGATTTGCACCACCTATTTGTGATGCAGAAATACCAAAGAGGTTCCAAACACCAAACATGAAGTTGTATGATGGCTCAACTGATCCTGAAGAGCATGTAGCTCAGTACAGAGAAAAGATGGAGATCAATCCCATCCCTGAGAGGTTAAAAGAAGCATGTCTATGCAAGGGTTTCGGATCCACACTGACAGGATCAGCTCTTAAATGGTTGCTAAGTCTTCCCCCTTACTCTATTACTTCATTTGCTAACTTAGTTAATTTGTTTAATAGCCAATTCTCATGTAGTAGGAGATTTGAACGATTAACTAGTGATCTATATAGGGTAACACAAGGTCAAAACGAATCACTTAGAGATTATATTACTAAATTCAGTAGAGAATCCTTAGAAATTTCTAACCTGGATATAGCTACGGCTGTAGAAGCCTTCAAAATGGGTTTACTTAAGGATTCAAAGTTCTATGATGATCTTCTCATGACCCCTTGCAGGAACCTTGATGAAGTAAGAACCAGGGCCATTAGATTCATCCGCCTAGAGGATGATAAAAGGATCCAAGAAAGACTGTCAGGATCCTCAAAGCAGGAAAAGCAAGGATCCTACTTCAGTCGCCTGATAATCAGAACGTGCATGCAGTGGAGCAAGAAGAGGATGATGAAGATTATCCTCCCATTTCTGAATATTGCTTTTCTGTTGATAATAATAAACTAATCCTTGCAATGCAGAATCTAGGTGAAAAAGCAAGATGGCCCAAAAAAAAGTGACAAGCTAGTTGCAACAAAAGACAAATCCAAATGGTGTGCATATCATGAAGATTTCGGTCATCTCACTGACGAATGCATAGCACTCAGGAAAGAGATTGGTTATTTGTTAAGCAAAGGGCATTTGAAGGAGCTGTTTGGAAGGAAAAAGTTAAGGATCTAGGATCCTGAAAAGATCCCGGAAAGAGCTCCAGCTCCTCCTGCTGATGCACAGATTATCAACTTCATATCTGGAGGATCAGACATATGCAGCACTTCCTTTTCAGCAGCCAAGAGGCTTACATAGGAGAAAGTTATATACTTTGATGCGAACGATCGTGTGGATATTCAAGATCCTCACCATGATGGTCTTGTTATTACTTTATTTATATCTAACCATTTTGTTCGCAGGATTCTCATAGATGGCGGAAGCTCAGTGAACATCATTCAACTTGATGTCCTCAAAAAGATGAATATCCCTGAATCAGAAATTATCCCAAGATCTTCGATTCTTGTAGGATTCAGTGGAGAAACCAAAAACACATTGGGGGACATTAAACTTCCCATTTACATAGAGGGAGTTAATTCTTTTCAAAAATTTTGTGTTATAGATTGCTTATCCTGTTGCAATGTTATCCTTGGCAGGCCATGGATACATGACATGAAAGCAGTTCCATCTACCTATCATCAATGTGTCAAACTCCCTACTCCATGGGGTGTGGTGAAGATAGAAAGTGACCAACAGGAAGATAAAAATTGTTACATTTCATCAATGAAGCCAGCCTCAAGACCTAGGGAGCAATAGCAATTAAAGTATCCTCCAAGAGATGTCCTGGAGGCAAGAGAACAAGATGTCAAGGATATCCTGATGGATCCTCAGGATCCTGAATCCAAAGTTTTTATAGGATCCGGGATCCTCAACACTATTGAAGAGGATTTAGTATCCTTCCTAAAGAGAAGAAAAACTACCTTTGCCTGGAAGCATGAAGACATGACAGGTATTTCCAAAGATATTATCACTCATAAACTTGGCATTGACAGGTCATTCAAACCCATACATCAAAAAAGGAGAAAGTTTGCACCTGAGAGGAATGCCATCATCCAGGAGGAGGTAGACAAACTGCTTAGAGCAGGTATGATTAGGGAGGTTAAGTATCCAGGATGGTTAGTGTTATGGGTCATTTTCTGAGCATACATATCTTGATCAATATCCTGCTTTTAATTGTTTATTTGTGATCAGGATACTGGACGGGGATATTGCTAACATGTTGGGCGATATCCTGAGGAATATCGAATTAACCACGTGCAGGTTAAAGGCTAGGGTTCGCTAACGGTCAGATGGACTTCTTCTCCTCAAGACTCGGGCATGTTTGTTATGGGAGAGACGTTGAACCCGAAAGACTAGGTCCACAACGTTCGAGTGAGGAATATTCGTTGGATCCCGGTTATTTAGGATAGTTTGTTATATTTGGTTTACTATAAATAGATGGGGGCGGATCAGATTAAGGCACTGAACTTTCACATTTTCAAACACTTTCTCTCTAGTTCACTGCAAACACTACACACAACACTTGTATTCGAATTACATTGTAACACATAGTTGATCCGCACCACATCCTGCACTGTATCCTGATATTGGAAGCAATAGAAGAACAAGGCAGCTGCGATTGTCAGCTCCTGAGGTTTTATGCCGGCGATCTAGATTGATCAAGGGCTTTCCTCGTACATCACATGTCACCCTTTACTTTTCTGCTCATCGTTTGATCATAGATACAGCTCTATATCTTGAGCCGTATCCTGAAACTGTTTTTATAACTAACTTGGTTAACATATTTTTTCACACATAATTTTAGCACACTACCTCACTTAACTAATTTGATCATTAAATTGCTTCGGTAATTTTTGACCAAAACAATTTGGCGCCCACCGTGGGGCAAGTGGTGCTACCTTTACTAAAAATCTTTGTGAAATCGTTAATCGGTTTTCTATTTTCAAAACTTTTTGCCACATTGTTTACAATGGCCTCAAGATCAAACATGAGCTCCTCCACTATGTCTGCTGCAACCTCCGCTACTACCGGTTCGGTGCTTCCACCACCTCCTCCAAGGATGCCATTTTCTTCACAACCTCAAGATGTTATCCCTACTCGGAGTGTTCAGGGATCTGCTCCCGTTTTAGCCTCTAATGATGAAATTCTAACTTTATTTGGAAGTGTGCAGGAATAAATGAGGCAACAACAGGAAACTAACCAAATGCTGTTAAGAGAAATACAACTCTTAAAAGCTAGCTCGAGTAGACCTGCTGAAGAAACTGTCACTCCTATACAGCCCAGGGCTTTGAACTTCAGTTCCGCAGTTTACACTGAGGATAACAGGGGGAATGTCGTCCCAAGCCATTCTCAGAATCATACCCCTGAGATACCCTCTTCGGTCAGGATGTCCACTGTGAGGAGTTCAGGATATGCTTCAGGATATGGCCAAAATCCTCAGACCGGTAATGTGTCAAATAACAATGTTCTTGTTACTAACAACAATGGCTCTTTGCAGGATGCAGGTATGACGTCAACATTTACCAGGGAGCTCCAGAAATTGAAGGACATGATATCCAGTGTACCTGGAGTGGTCCAGCCAATTCCAGAAGTATCCCAAGACAGCCACAGGATATCCCGCTTTGCATATCCTATCTGTGATGCTGAAATCCCAAAAAGATTTCAGACTCCCAACATGAAGCTGTATGATGGGACTACGGATCCTGAAGAGCATATTGCCCAGTATAGGGAAAGAATGGAGATCAACCCTATCCCTCCGGAGCTCAAGGAAGCATGCTTGTGCAAGGGTTTTGGATCTACCCTGACAGGATCAGCCTTAAAATGGCTATTAAATGTTCCTCCTCACTCAATTACTTCGTTTGCTCATTTGGTTAATTTATTTAATAGTCAGTTTTCTTGCAGCCGGAGTTTTGAGAAACTAACCAGTGATCTTTACAGGATAACTCAAGGGCCTCAGGAATCCTTGAGGGATTATGTGAACAAATTCAGTCGAGAATCCTTGGATATCCCACATCTTGATGTTGCAACAGCTGTGCAAGCTTTTAAGATGGGGTTACAAAAGGATTCTCAGTTTTATCAAGATCTTGTAATGAATCCCTACAGGAATCTCGACGAAGCTCGTAACAGGGCTTTGAGATATATACGTTTGGAAGATGACAAGAAGATGCAGGAGAGGATGAATTCTACCTCAACCTATGAATCAACTAACAGGAAATCAGAATCCTCATATAAGCCATATCGCTCCAAGCCATATGGCAGAAATGATAACAAGAAAGTGAATGCTGTTGAAGACGAGGATCCTGAAGAATATTGTAACACCTGTGCCTTCACGGCCATCAAACAAATACCGAACCAATGAAATATTATATTTCATACTTGGGATTTGTAAAAATATGTGTATCATTTGCACATATCAATTCTTGTTCGATTTCAAACTCTAAATCGCTTTCTGGAAGGTTATACGCGCACCGATGCGTAAATATAACCAGTTTAATGCAACAAACACTCCGGAATAGTGACATAGGCTTAACATACCTTAAATAACCTTTACTTAACTTAGAAATAAGTTTTGAAGGCTTTGTTATGGCAAAATCAAGTTAATTCGCTTACAGGGACTAAATATGACAAACTACGAAAGTATGTCAATTTGAACTGTAACGAACATTCCGGAACATAACCATAAGTTAAACACACCTTAAATATCCTTTACATAGCTTAGAAATAGGCTTTGAGGGGTTCGGTGTGCTAAAATAAACTTTTGGGTCATTCAGGGATTAAAAGTGTCAAAAAGTGCACAAGTTTGCATTTTCGCGCATAACTTACGTTCTGAATACATCCGGACATCCAAAAATTTATGTAAGCATGACTATATTATATTTTAGTGTTCGCCTTAAGAAAAATCCATTCGTTTCGTCATTTGGATCGTTTTTCGCGCTTATGCGCATTCCGTCGTAATTAAGCGAACATCGCGTTCGTACGGCTAAACGAACCGACATCCGAGATATTTTTGAGCATGTTTTAAGTTCCCTATACTTTAACTTCATTTTAGAGCTTTGAAATGGGGTTAACGGGCCTTAAACGTGTCAAAAATGGCCTAAATACAGTTCAGGGACCAAAACTGACTTTCTGCCAAACTTCACCCCTACGATGCGTAGCCACTTTTTGGCTACGATGCGCAGGGGGTCTTCTGACCAGATGCAATGTTTTTAACAGCAGGTTGCACATGTTTAAACCACACCCACATGTTCCTAATTGCTTAGTCATCAGATAAGGATGGCATTCTAGTCACCATAAGGTTCCGACAAGTGTACGGGTTGGATTCATGGCACGTTTTCCATGAAACGATCTCAACGGTGGACCGAATACTATAAATACCCCACCCCCCATTACTTCAAATGCACTAGAATTCTGATTTTAGAAACTCTAAGTTGAAACCATTGTTTCATACCTGAGATTCTCGAATCGGGATTAGCATTCGGGGACCCTGGGTAAGTATTCTTTCGTTCTTTTCCTTATTTTACTGCTTTTCGAGTCAGAAAGTCAAACTTTGTTTGACTTTCAGCATTGACCAGTAATGGTCAATGCGAAGTTCGTTTGAACTTCGCAACGTGAGTGTAATCACGTTGGTCATAGTCCCTTGGGACTATGCCCACTGATTACCACGTTGTCTAGAGTCGTAGGGTAGGCGATCTAATAAATCGCCTATACCTTCGAACTCGACCCATTTGGTCGATCATTAGGATCGGACCAAATACTTTAGGTGACCATAGTAGGTAGGGAATAACCTTCCGAGGTTATACCCTATGGTCACATCGTTTAAGTAGTTGTATGATAGGTAGTTTATATGCCTTAGGTAAATTACCAGAATACCCTTTTCATGTATAATTGGTAATTAAGCATATGTAACCTAAACTTTTGTCACATGACTGATTATGTAACATGTTTAGGCATATAACACTTGTCATAGGACTAGTTAGACGGTCCGAACGCGTTTCACGCGCACGACGCGTTAAAGTAACGTATGTTACCTTAATGGGTCGCGATGGGTCGAAAGCACTTAGGTTAAGTTTCATTTAGTATGTAGGCTTTGTTAAACCATATCATATGAGTTCCTACACTCATTTGGTTTACAAACCCTCCTGCTACCCAGTCTTCCGATTTAAGTCCAGTTTATTTATATAGTTTTAGATTGCCGACTGATTCCGTGCTCCCTCAAGCTTTGTTTGGTTGTTGTTCAAGACCTCCAAGCATTCTCAGGCGAGTACATTATTCCCCTCTTTTACTGTTTTCAACTATTTTGGGGTGACTCATATGTGCTAAATGTTTTATCAATGGTTTCAAGAACAATTACAATATGGTTTCAAGAACAATTACAATTATTTCAAGAACGCTAACAATGATTTCAAGAACGAATACAATGATTTCAAAAACTAATAACAAATTTCATGAAGTGAACAAACTTGTTGGTTGTAGTTTACATGACCGATGACATTCATTAGCTATGATCAAGCCGACCAGTATTAGGTTATGGTACCATAGGATCTGACAAATCCCGTTATTTACTGCACCCATTGTTATGTGTGGGTGTTGTGGGTAGCGACTGAATCTGTAATTATTAACTTATCCTTTGGTAAGGGTTTGTTAAGAGCGAGAGCGAGTTGGAACGAGGAACGAGTCAAGAAGGTTTGAATGTTATTAGAGATCGACCATAAAGTAGTTTCACAATTAAAATATTAACTTACCCTTTGGTAAGGGTTTGTTAAGAACGAGAACAAGAACGACAATAACAATTAAAACAAGAACGATTAGAACGATTAGAACAAGAACGATTAGAACGATTAAAACAAGAACGATTTGAACGAATGGGTAACGATTGGGTAAACATCTGGACATGATTTACATTTGATCATGCATTTACACGAAACATAGTATTGGTTTAAACCAAGTTTTACTTCAATACTTTGTTTTGTGCGTTTCACCTATGGTTTAGTTGATGCATTTCACTAGCCATACATATCAATTTGGTTATACATATTACATGAATTACATTTGGGTATGAACATTACTTTGGTGGTTTGGTTTGATTAAGTGATTGAATAGCGATGCGTGTGTAATATGATACAAACATGGTGGATACGCCGCTGGTACTTCCTATATATAAGTGTTTGTATGGTATTACATATTGTAGCGTTATTTGAATCATTTCAGTTTGAGACATAGAACATTTTATACAAGTAACATACTTATCACAAGACAATTATTTACAAACAACTTATCTTATACAAACTCATTTTACATGGTTATTCATTTAATCATGCATTATTCTCTTATTTATACTTATCATCCGAACTTATTATTTTTCAAATGATTTACAAAGACAAAGCAAATTACAAGGTTCATGACTAAACATTTTCTTAAACAGAAGTCATGAATCTTATTTTCACAAAACCTATGTACTCGCCAGCATTTCTTTGCTGACCTCGTTTTCACATATGTTTCAGGTATTGTTGGATGATATCGTTTGATAAGATGCATGCTCACATAGGACTGGACAAGGCCTTAGTGACTCAATAACAATGATAGACTATGTTTAATTTGTGTATTTAGATTTCCAGACGATGTAATTATTCAATGTTAAATAAAACAAAACACTTTTTGATATCCATGGTTATGAAACATTAATTCTGTTGCAACACGCCTCGATGTTTCCGCCGCGATTTGTTGTTTTACGCGGTCGGGGTGTGACAGAAAAGATGGTATCAGAGCCAATGGTTATAGGGAATTAGGTTATTAGTAATGCTTTGACTTAGTCTATAACCTTCTTAGGACCCTAACGCGAGTTTACTTGCGTTTAGTCATAAAACAATACCGTCACCTATTCTTAGGCGACAACCACAACAAGAACATAAATTTCAAAACCGCTTTGAAAACTAATCATCTGTTCTAGGATGATTTATTACAAGGTTTTGAACCCTCTGTTATATGGTTTTGAACCCCTTTTAATTTTCAAAATCTCGACAAGGTTTTGGGTTTTAAATAATGTGAACACGTGCAAACTGGAAGGGTGAATGCCTGTATTCTGGGTTTTCTGTCTAGGCAAGCACTTCGTATACATCTCATCAGACGCGAGACCAGTTGTGCTTACCTGGGAATTCTTGGGATGAGTGTTCACTTATAGGCGAGCATGTCTTCGCGATACATTATTTTTGACCTATTTACTTTGATCAGTCACTGTGTGTCGTTTGTTGCTTTGTAGTAACAAACAAATGACCACTATCCTTGCTTTCATCAGATTTGTTTCATCTCATTCTTTTCGTCTAAATTCTCTCACTCATTTCCTTTCATGTTTCCTCTTTTAGACAATGCCTCCTCGACGCGAAAACCAGATAGAGACTGCCGAGCTGGCAGAAATCATTGCGCAGCAAATGGCTGCTCAATTCCCAAACCTCTTTGCTCAATGGAACCAAGCCAACAACAACAACAATGTGCTATGCAAATACAAGGATTTCAACCAGGCTAAACCACTCAAGTTTAGTGGTTCTGAAGGAGCAACTGGGCTTTTTCAGTGGTTCGAAAGCATTGAGAATACTTTCCGCCACGTGCAGTGTCCTGACAATCGCAAGGTCGAGTTCTCCTCGAGCGTGTTTCAAAAGAGGGCTCTTACATGGTGGAATGGGGTAATGAGAGACCGAGGTGCGGAAGTTGCTCTCGCACAGACATGGGCTGAACTTAGGGCTCTGATGATGAGGGAATTCTGTCCTCGTCATGAGCAGCGAGCTTTGGAGAAGGAATTTGATGAGTTGAAGCAAGATAGTGGTGAGCACAGGGCGTATACTGATAGGTTTGAAGAGTTGAGTCTGCTTTGCCCGGCAATGGTTACCCCACTTGACATAGCTATCGAAAGGTACATCGACGGCCTACCTGACTCGGTACAAGACATCCTTACTGGTAGTAACCCTGCCACACTCCGTCAGGCGATCGAGTTATCAGCAACATTGACTGAGTCGCAGATTCGGAAGAACAAGTTACACAGGAAGGGTGACAAGGGCAAGAAACAGTCAGCTGACAAGGAGGATAGCAAGAAAGGCCAAAACAAGAAGGGTAAGGAAGGTGAGACGTCAAAGAAATCGAAGAAGCGAAAGGGTGCCCAAAATTTTGTTGTTACAGCACAGACTGCTCAGAACCCGCGGAACCAACCAGCTCAGCCACCTGCAAAGAAAGCATATGCCGGTACCGCACCTTATTGTGCACGCTGCAACGGTCATCACGCAGTACAACAAGCTTGCTGGCAATGCACTACGTGTGGTAAACTTGGGCATTTGGCCAAGATTTGTCGTTTTGGACAAAATCAGGATGCTCAGGTTCAAGCTCCGGTTCAAGGGAATGCTGCGAGATTTCCACTGGGTTCATGTTTCAACTGCGGAGAGTTTGGTCACTTCCGCCACAACTGCCCAAGACTGGTGAATGCAAATGCTAACGCAAACCCGAATGCGAACGTCAACGTCAATGTGAATCCAGCACGCGGTCGAGTGTTTAACATCAATGAGGCACTCAATGATGAAGGAGTGAACAATTAGTATTTTGTTTTTCCTCTGGTTGGTATCTTGTAACGTTTAAAGACAATGCGGTTGTCATATAAATAAAATTTGTGGTTTTATTTATAACTAATGCAATTGTATGAATGTTTGATCCAACCTTATGATGTCAACACAAAGACAAAACTACTCATGTGGTTCTGTCATTTTCATGATCACTTGCTTCTTTTAAATCTGTAATATCTTATCATCTTGCACCGTTCGAGATGCAAGAATTATCAAATCAGCTTCAAGAGTTGTCTGATAAAGGATTCATCCGTCCGAACTTTTCACCTTGGAGAAACTCCTGTTCTCCTTGTGAAAAGAAAAATGGATCTTTTCGAATGTATATCGATTAACGTAAGCCTAGTAAGCTTACCATCAAGAATCGATATCCCCCTACCTTAAATCAACGATTTCTCCGATCAACTGCATAGCGTTCATGCTTTTCCAAGATCGATTTACGTTTTGGGTATCATCAACTTTGTATTCTCAAAGAAGATACTCCCAAAACGGCTTTCTGCACGAAGTATGGCCATTACGAGTTTACAGTCATGCCTTTTAGGTTGACAAATACTCCAGCCATCTTCAAGGACTTAATAAATAGAGTCTGCAAGCCTTATTTGGATCAGTTCGTCATTGTTTTTAATGACATCTTGATCTATTCATATCCCGAGTTGGTAACGATCAACACTTTCATTGACACTGGAACCCTTAAAGAAGGAACAAACTTTTCGCTAAATCCTCTAAGTGGAAAATTTTGGCTTAAAGAAGTTCAGTTCTTGGGTCAAGTAGTCAACAAGCAGGGTATTCATATGGATCAATCCAAATTACCGCAATTAAGGATTGGATTCCTAGTATGCTTAAAATACCCGTGTCCAAAGATATACAATTGAACGATTATACAATTGAACGATTAAACAATTAAACAAATTGAACGATTATGCGATTATATGTTATGTGTTTGTGTGTTCTCCTCTATGTTTTTGTGTGATACGATTTTCAAATCCTCATAGAATCTTTCATATCTTCATATGAGGGATTCATAGTAGGATATTCAAAAGGTACTACCTTAATCTTTATGGGCTTCTACGTTGTAGTTAAGACCCTTGGGTTATATGGTACCACTCCATAGTTCGATAAGAGACCCTTTTAGTGGTCTAGTCAAAAAGATTGATTCACAATTTGGTTAAAGAATGACATCTAGTGATGTAGCTGGACAGACTCCTTGATAGTCTATTTAGATCATTTATTGATTTAGTCTACGGGACTCTATGGCGGTCTAGTCACACTCATCACAGGATTGTTCATTTGGTTTTACCCTACACATTATAAAATAGACTGTGTGAACTGTGCAAGGAATTCTCTAATTATGAATGCGCACATAATTATGAAATTTAGTGCACAGAAATCCAGTAAAGATTTATTATGTGAAAGAACCGATAGCGACAACAATAACAAAATGAGAACGATGTAATGGAGGTACGGTGGACGCACCAATGACGCTTCATATACTTGTATATAAGTATCCCTCTTACATTGCAAACATGATGTTGTTAAAGTTACTAGAAGTTCAGAACCCTAACCAATGTTGTTTGATCTTTTCAACTTCATATTTTCAAGCTCTCACAAGTTTCCTCTAAATAAATTTCGGGACGAAATTTCCTAAAGTAGGGGAGACTGTAACACCTGTGCCTTCACGGCCATCAAACAAATACCGAACCAATGAAATATTATATTTCATACTTGGGATTTGTAAAAATATGTGTATCATTTGCACATATCAATTCTTGTTCGATTTCAAACTCTAAATCGCTTTCTGGAAGGTTATACGCGCACCGATGCGTAAATATAACCAGTTTAATGCAACAAACACTCCGGAATAGTGACATAGGCTTAACATACCTTAAATAACCTTTACTTAACTTAGAAATAAGTTTTGAAGGCTTTGTTATGGCAAAATCAAGTTAATTCGCTTACAGGGACTAAATATGACAAACTACGAAAGTATGTCAATTTGAACTGTAACGAACATTCCGGAACATAACCATAAGTTAAACACACCTTAAATATCCTTTACATAGCTTAGAAATAGGCTTTGAGGGGTTCGGTGTGCTAAAATAAACTTTTGGGTCATTCAGGGATTAAAAGTGTCAAAAAGTGCACAAGTTTGCATTTTCACGCATAACTTACGTTCTGAATACATCCGGACATCCAAAAATTTATGTAAGCATGACTATATTATATTTTAGTGTTCGCCTTAAGAAAAATCCATTCGTTTCGTCATTTGGATCGTTTTTCGCGCTTATGCGCATTCCGTCGTAATTAAGCGAACATCGCGTTCGTACGGCTAAACGAACCGACATCCGAGATATTTTTGAGCATGTTTTAAGTTCCCTATACTTTAACTTCATTTTAGAGCTTTGAAATGGGGTTAACGGGCCTTAAACGTGTCAAAAATGGCCTAAATACAGTTCAGGGACCAAAACTGACTTTCTGCCAAACTTCACCCCTACGATGCGTAGCCACTTTTTGGCTACGATGCGCAGGGGGTCTTCTGACCAGATGCAATGTTTTTAACAGCAGGTTGCACATGTTTAAACCACACCCACATGTTCCTAATTGCTTAGTCATCAGATAAGGATGGCATTCTAGTCACCATAAGGTTCCGACAAGTGTACGGGTTGGATTCATGGCACGTTTTCCATGAAACGATCTCAACGGTGGACCGAATACTATAAATACCCCACCCCCCATTACTTCAAATGCACTAGAATTCTGATTTTAGAAACTCTAAGTTGAAACCATTGTTTCATACCTGAGATTCTCGAATCGGGATTAGCATTCGGGGACCCTGGGTAAGTATTCTTTCGTTCTTTTCCTTATTTTACTGCTTTTCGAGTCAGAAAGTCAAACTTTGTTTGACTTTCAGCATTGACCAGTAATGGTCAATGCGAAGTTCGTTTGAACTTCGCAACGTGAGTGTAATCACGTTGGTCATAGTCCCTTGGGACTATGCCCACTGATTACCACGTTGTCTAGAGTCGTAGGGTAGGCGATCTAATAAATCGCCTATACCTTCGAACTCGACCCATTTGGTCGATCATTAGGATCGGACCAAATACTTTAGGTGACCATAGTAGGTAGGGAATAACCTTCCGAGGTTATACCCTATGGTCACATCGTTTAAGTAGTTGTATGATAGGTAGTTTATATGCCTTAGGTAAATTACCAGAATACCCTTTTCATGTATAATTGGTAATTAAGCATATGTAACCTAAACTTTTGTCACATGACTGATTATGTAACATGTTTAGGCATATAACACTTGTCATAGGACTAGTTAGACGGTCCGAACGCGTTTCACGCGCACGACGCGTTAAAGTAACGTATGTTACCTTAATGGGTCGCGATGGGTCGAAAGCACTTAGGTTAAGTTTCATTTAGTATGTAGGCTTTGTTAAACCATATCATATGAGTTCCTACACTCATTTGGTTTACAAACCCTCCTGCTACCCAGTCTTCCGATTTAAGTCCAGTTTATTTATATAGTTTTAGATTGCCGACTGATTCCGTGCTCCCTCAAGCTTTGTTTGGTTGTTGTTCAAGACCTCCAAGCATTCTCAGGCGAGTACATTATTCCCCTCTTTTACTGTTTTCAACTATTTTGGGGTGACTCATATGTGCTAAATGTTTTATCAATGGTTTCAAGAACAATTACAATATGGTTTCAAGAACAATTACAATTATTTCAAGAACGCTAACAATGATTTCAAGAACGAATACAATGATTTCAAAAACTAATAACAAATTTCATGAAGTGAACAAACTTGTTGGTTGTAGTTTACATGACCGATGACATTCATTAGCTATGATCAAGCCGACCAGTATTAGGTTATGGTACCATAGGATCTGACAAATCCCGTTATTTACTGCACCCATTGTTATGTGTGGGTGTTGTGGGTAGCGACTGAATCTGTAATTATTAACTTATCCTTTGGTAAGGGTTTGTTAAGAGCGAGAGCGAGTTGGAACGAGGAACGAGTCAAGAAGGTTTGAATGTTATTAGAGATCGACCATAAAGTAGTTTCACAATTAAAATATTAACTTACCCTTTGGTAAGGGTTTGTTAAGAACGAGAACAAGAACGACAATAACAATTAAAACAAGAACGATTAGAACGATTAGAACAAGAACGATTAGAACGATTAAAACAAGAACGATTTGAACGAATGGGTAACGATTGGGTAAACATCTGGACATGATTTACATTTGATCATGCATTTACACGAAACATAGTATTGGTTTAAACCAAGTTTTACTTCAATACTTTGTTTTGTGCGTTTCACCTATGGTTTAGTTGATGCATTTCACTAGCCATACATATCAATTTGGTTATACATATTACATGAATTACATTTGGGTATGAACATTACTTTGGTGGTTTGGTTTGATTAAGTGATTGAATAGCGATGCGTGTGTAATATGATACAAACATGGTGGATACGCCGCTGGTACTTCCTATATATAAGTGTTTGTATGGTATTACATATTGTAGCGTTATTTGAATCATTTCAGTTTGAGACATAGAACATTTTATACAAGTAACATACTTATCACAAGACAATTATTTACAAACAACTTATCTTATACAAACTCATTTTACATGGTTATTCATTTAATCATGCATTATTCTCTTATTTATACTTATCATCCGAACTTATTATTTTTCAAATGATTTACAAAGACAAAGCAAATTACAAGGTTCATGACTAAACATTTTCTTAAACAGAAGTCATGAATCTTATTTTCACAAAACCTATGTACTCGCCAGCATTTCTTTGCTGACCTCGTTTTCACATATGTTTCAGGTATTGTTGGATGATATCGTTTGATAAGATGCATGCTCACATAGGACTGGACAAGGCCTTAGTGACTCAATAACAATGATAGACTATGTTTAATTTGTGTATTTAGATTTCCAGACGATGTAATTATTCAATGTTAAATAAAACAAAACACTTTTTGATATCCATGGTTATGAAACATTAATTCTGTTGCAACACGCCTCGATGTTTCCGCCGCGATTTGTTGTTTTACGCGGTCGGGGTGTGACAAATATCCTGACTTATCTGAATACTGCTTTTCTGTTAATATACCTGAGTTAATGTATGCTATGCAGGGTTTAGGGGACAAAGCTAGGTGGCCTCGAAAGAACCAGCAGAAAGCTGATTGGAAGGATAAATCCAAATGGTGTGCCTTCCATGAAGACCTCGGACATATGACCGAGGATTGCATTGCTTTAAGGAAAGAAATAAGTTACCTGTTAAGCAAAGGGTATCTGAAGGACTTGCTGGGAAGAAAGAAGAATAAAGGGCAGGATCCTGAGAAGGATCCTGAACGAGCAGCATCACCCCCAGCAGATGCCAAGATAATTAACATTATTTCAGGAGGATCCGACATTTGTGGGACTTCGTATTCGGCGGCTAAGAGACATGCAAAGGAAGCTAAGAGTGAAAGGGGAGACAAACCAGTCAGGATGACTACCCTCACAACTGATAAAGTGATCACTTTCGATAGTGATGACAGGGATACTGTTCAGGATCCTCACCATGATGCTTTGGTAATAACATTATATGTGGCTAACCATTTCGTACGCAGGATATTGGTGGACAACGGTAGTTCTGTCAATATAATTCAACTTGAAACATTGAAAAGGATGAATGTATCTCCGATGGACATTACTTCGAAGTCCACTGTGCTCATTGGTTTCAGTGGAGAAGCTAGAAATACTGTAGGAGAGATAAAGTTACCATTATACGTTGAAGGGGTCAACTCGATACAACGCTTCTGTGTGATGGACTCCTTATCCTGCTATAACATCATACTAGGCAGGCCATGGATCCATGACATGAAGGCTGTGCCTTCGACTTATCACCAATGCAGCAAGATTCCAACCCCTTGGGGGGTCGTCAAAGTTGATAGTGATCAGCAGGAGGCGAAGGAATGCTACACATCCTCAATGAAATCCTCGACCAAGCCTAATCCAGCATAGCAATTAAAGATGCGGGCCCGGGATACCTTGGAAGCTTCAGAGCAGGATGTGAAGAAAGTTATCTTGGATCAGGATAATCCTGATATCTCGGTGCTCGTAGGAACCAATATCCCTCGGGATATTGAAAAACAATTAACTGACTTTTTGAAGTGCAGGATGTCAACGGTTGCATGGAGGCATGAGGATATGACAGGTATATCCAAAGACATTATTACTCACAAGCTTGGAATTAACAGGTCATTCAAGCCTATTCAGCAAAAAAAAAGGAAGTTTGCTCCTGAGCGGAATATAATCATCCAAGAGGAAGTTGAAAGATTGTTAAAGTCCAAAATGATCAGAGAAGTCAAGTTCCCAAGATGGTTGGCGAATGTGGTCGTAGTGCAGAAGAAAAATGGGAAATGGAGAGTCTGTGTAGATTACACAGACTTGAATAAGGCTTGTCCTAAAGACCCGTTCCCCCTTCCTCATATTGATGCAATGGTGGATGCTACTGCTGGGCATGAAATGTTAACGTTCATGGATGCATCCTCAGGATTTCAGCAGATTCAAATGGAGCCTTCGGACCAGGAGGATACTGCTTTCATGACACCAACAGGTATTTATTGCTATACTGCTATGCCTTTCGGTTTGAAAAATGCAGGTGCAACATACCAGAGATTGGTGAACATGATGTTCAAAGATAAGCTGGGGGACACCATGGAGGTGTATATTGACGATATGGTGGTGAAATCTAAAAAGGCTGAGGATCACCTCCAGGATATCAAGGGAGCATTTGATATTCTGGATCAGTATAACATGAAGCTGAATCCTGCTAAGTGCCATTTCGGAGTGGGGGCAGGAAAGTTTCTAGGATATATGGTGACGACAAGGGGGATAGAGGCAAGCCCGAAGCAGATTAAAGCTATCATGGATATAAAATCACCCTCGAATATGAAGGACGTTCAACGGTTAACAGGCCGAGTAGCAGCTTTGAACAGATTTATTTCAAGATCCTCGAAAAAATGCAAGGAATTCTATGATATCCTCAAGAAGAATAAGAAATTTGAATGGGGAGCAAAGCATGAAGCAGCCTTGCAGGATTTGAAGCGATATCTCTCAACTGCACCTCTACGGATGAAACCTGAAAATGGTGAACCACTATCCCTATACCTCGCTGTATCAGGGAATGCTGTAAGTGTCGTTCTTATAAAGGACCAAGAAGGTCAGCAATATCCTGTTTATTATGTTAGTAAAAGTTTGTTAGATGCTGAAACTAGGTATTCTCATTTAGAAAAATTGATATTAGCTCTAGTTATGGCATCGACAATGCTTAGACATTATTTTGAGACACATAGGATCCATGTTAAAACAAATTATCCTGTCAAAAATGTGCTTAGGAAACCAGAGATGTCAGGCAGAATGGCCAAGTGCTCAGTAAAGTTAAGCGCTTATGATTTAGTATATGAACCTAGAAATGCCATAAAGTCTCAGGCTTTAGCTGACTTTGTGGCTGATTTCAGTAGTGACATTCAGGATGAGGTAGACCTAGAAGTTCAACAGTTAGGAGAATCCTCAGGATCCTGGACATTATATACTGATGGTGCATCTAATGTAAGAGGAGTAGGATTGGGAATACTACTAAAATCGCCACAGGGGGACATATTACCCCAGGCTATTAGGTGTGAATTCCCTGCTACTAATAATGAGGCAGAATATGAAGCTTTAATTGCAGGATTAGAGTTGGCTAAGAATATGAGTATCAAGAATTTGCAAGTATATGTTGACTCCTTGTAAATTACTAACCATTTTAATGGATCCTATGCAGTTAAGGGTGAGAAATTAATCGAATATCTTGATATTCTAAAAAAATTAGCAGGATATTTCGATGTTTTTACACTTGAACAGGTACCAAGGGAGGATAATGCTGAAGCAGATGCCTTAGCAAATTTGGGATCATCGATCAGGATAGCAGAAGGGACCCAAATACCAATATTACATGTCTTATATCCTGCAATGAATCCTCAGGATAAAGAAGTAACGGCTATTCAGGATCCTAGAGCAGAGTACCCTGAAAATGATCCTAAATCCTGGACGGCTCCAATCGTGAGATATCTCAAGGAAGGACACATCCCCGAAAATGAAAATCCTAAGGCATTTAGGATGAAGGTATCATGATTCACTATTATAAATAATGTTTTATACAAGAAATCTCTCGCAGGACTGTATTTGAGGTGTTTGGAGGATCCTGAAGCCAAAGAAGTACTTCAGGATATACATGAAGGGGATTGTGGTAACCATACTGGGGGCATGTCATTATTCTCAAAAGTATTAAGGACAGGATATTATTGGCCGACAATGAGAAAAGATGCCGCAGAATATGCTCGAAGATGTGATGCATGTCAAAGACATAGTAACATATTACATCAGCCTGCTGAACCGCTGTATCCTATTGTTTCCCCTTGGCCATTTATGAAGTGGGGTATGGATATAGTGGGAAAGCTTCCAAAGGCTCCAGGAGGAAAGGTTTTTATGTTGGCAATGATAGATTATTTCTCCAAATGGGTTGAAGCCGAGGCATTTGTCCAAGTCAGGGATCAAGAAGTAGTATCCTTCATAAAGAGAAATATCCTGACCAGATTCGGAGTACCAGCCGAGATAATCTGTGACAATGGTTCTCAGTTTATAAGAAAGAGAACTACTGACTTTTGCAAGAGTTGGGGAATCAAAATGATAACATCTACTCCGGTACATCCTCAAGCGAATGGACAAGCAGAATCCTCGAACAAGATAATTGTCAATAACTTAAAGAAGAGACTTGGAGCCAAAAAAGGAAGGTGGGCAGAAGAATTACCCTTTGTTTTGTGGGCTGATAGGACAACGGTAAAGAATGCAACAGGCCAAACCACGTTTTCCTTGGTATTTGGAGCAGAAGCAATTATTCCAACGGAAATGGCGATACCTACTGCGAGATCTATCCTATGGGATCCTGAACAGAATCCTGAAGCCTTATGTCAGGATTTGGATACTATAAATGAAAAAAAGGGATGCAGCAAGGCTAAGGATGGCAGCATATCAACAAAGAATATCCAGAGCATATAACAAGAATATAAGGACTAGGAGATTTCGAGTTGGTGATTAGGTGCTAAGAAAGGCTTTTCAAAATACCACTAATCCTGCCGATGGCAAGCTAGCTCCAAAATGGGAAGGGCCATATGAAGTTGAGTCAGAAGCGGGGAAAGGAGCATATAGACTCAAGAATATGGAAGGGGATATGCTACCAAGATCCTGGAATGCAATACACTTAAAGCTCTATTTCAAGTAAGAATAGAATGTAATTTCTATCTCAAGATGGTATGAATTCTATCTCTTTTAAATATGTTTGATTTGATTTGTTCTTTGAAACCCAATACTAACTTAAGCATCGGAGGGGTGTTAGCCAAGCTAACACCCACCTTAGTTTAAGGATGTTTTGCAGTATATGATCCAGGATATAGCTACAGGATGCTCACTCAGGATACTTCGGAAGATTAGAGGATTGGCCCCCTCTCTCACGTATAAGGGATCCCGATCCCTTCACAGGTTTAAAGGTATTCACCTTTCTTCCGAATTGGGTTTAAACACCCCGCCTGGAGCGCAAGTTATTCGGGAATAGTTCAAGGTGGCGGGACCAGTCCATGTAAAAGTGGCTGACAATTTCGTTACTATTGGCTATATCCTGAATCCTAAAGGTATATGAGGATTGATCACCCTCTCTCACGATAGGGTATTTTCATACTCTCTAAGGTTTAAAGGTTTTCACCTTTCTAACCATGGAGTTTATACACTCCCGCCTGTAGCGCACGAAAATTTGGGATTTTCCCCAGGATACAAGGGATTCATCCCCAATATATTTTTTGGGTTTTACCCTGTAACATGAAGAATTGTCTACAAAATGGGAACTGATATCCAAAGGATTTCTAAGTATTTGAAGGCATTGTACACAGGGGACATTCCTACTGAAGCAATGGTGTAAAGCTCAAAGGATAAGACTCAGAACTAATGCACTAAGTATCTTAGACAGGGGTCAAACATCCTGATTAGGATAAATTCTAGGGATATGATCTTTCCTTTGTAAACGTTATACTATGTTTGACAAAGGGTCAAACATCCTGATTAGGATAAATTCTCGGGATATATTCTCAGAATATATTTTCAAAATACTTCTCGGGATATATTCTCAGAATATATTTTCAAAATACTTCTCGGGATATTTGATTAAAATATTTTTAAACTGATACTAGTTTGCATCTTTGATCATTCGAGTATTATCAAAACAGGTTTTGGAAAAGTGGACTGTCTTTCACTCTTTAAAAAGCTTTCTACAAAGTTGAACGAATTTTTAGGAGTTCTATCTAATAAAAGTTTTCATAATATATCTCTGAGCATATTGATCAAAATATTTTTGGAAGACAGTTGTACAAAATTTTGCAAAGCTAAAATATACATTAAGGAATGCATAACGAAAATTAAGAGGCGACAACAAATAAGTCAAAAACAAGTTATATTATTAACATGTCAAAAGTTGTGCTTTTGGTTTCACCTCAAACCGAGGCCCATCCGCCAAAAGCACGATTAGTTTTTACCATATCTACGTAATGGTTGAAGGTTTTATCTCAAAAAGAAACCTGTCCACCTTCAACCGTTACGACATTCAAAATAGGTTATACTAACTGATGACCAAGGGCTTCATCCTGAAAACCCAGGACCCATCCACCTTTGGTCATCATATTGTTCTAATGCAGGAAATATAAATTGTTCAAAAACAGGACAAGTAAATTGTTTACACAACCACAACCATGAAATTTAAAAAGTGGGCTCCGGCCTTGGCACGTATATCCATCATCGCCCACTTCGCCGCCTAAGAAGCGGCACCTTCTTGATCAGCAACCTCTTTCCCAGCATTTGCACCAGCATCAGTCTCAGGATTCTTCTCGGCATCATCACCAGCATTGGCCACTTCCTCTGCCGCCTTAGAAGGCTCTTCACCAGCATGCTTTGCAGGATGAGCGATGGGATGACCTCCAAGATCCTGTAGTTTCACTTCCCAAGCCTTTACATTCCAGGAGGGGCATTCGAAGCCCAAATCCCTGGCCTCATAAGCCATCCTTAACCTGGCTTGGAGAAGAGAGATGACCACGGATGCTTTGAGACTGTCCCGATATGAACTCATATCCTGCTGGTATTGGAGAAGGGCAGCATCTAGTTTGGCTTGAGCATCCTCATTGGCTTTGTGGAGGGCAGCTTGGTGTTCCTGGGTCATTGCCTTGTATTTGTCCTCATAATGCTGGGACTTGGCAGCTGCAATTGTTCCTTGATCAGCTATGGTGGCTTCAGCTTTTTCGAGCCTGATCTCCAGCATCTTATTAAGCCCGCAGGCGTCTTCATACAGATGCATGAGACGTTCCAAGCCCTGCAGTTAAAGATACATGTATCAGTGTAAAATGAACAGGATAATGACTAACATGCATGTTCAGGATATTGAAAGGGAATTTTTACCTGCTTGAGGAATGAAGTAGCTTCATTAAACCCATGATTCTCAAGAGAGAATGTCTCAGAGGCGGCTGGAGAATCCATTTCTTTCCTCTTCCGGGAACTAGAGGCCCGGGTCCTGGATGCCGGAGGAGCTTTAGTAGTCTTTGAAGTGGTGGGCTTCGGTGTGGCAGATGGCTTCGGCTTAGGTTCTTGTTTGACAGGTACAAGGCTGGAGTAGCTATCCAACTCGTCAAGTTGGAAGCCTTCGAGGTTAATAACTGGCACTACATAAGGGAAGATGTTTTAGGCTTATTATACCTCTAAAAATAATAATCAATTTAATATAAAGATAATTCCTGAAAATATGCTTACCAGACATGTTGGAGCTTGATCTTTGACTTGAGCTTGTGAGTAGCAGGTTAAAGGTTCTTTCACCCTCTGGAAGCTTGTAGATCTCTTTTACTCTTCCTTCTGATTCAGCACTAGGGGGAGCTAGTTCCTTGAAGTTTGCTGCAAGAAAGAAAATAAACACATCAGGATATTGGTTCGGGATATGATTGGGGATATTCCTAAAACCCTAAATCCTACCAGAAGTCAACCATCTTTTAGGAAGGTCAAAACCCTTATCAATGGAGTCTCTTTTCACAAAAAAGAATTTTCTTGTCCACTTATCCTCGTTCTTGGTAGCTTTGAGGATGAGAGGATCTTTGGAAATAGAGAATAGAAGGAATCGGCTGGAACCATGAGATCTTAAGCGATAAGCCTTTGGCAAATCCTCGATACACAGGTCGGGCGTATGGCGAGCCTTAATTCCTTCCAAGGTGACTAATATGCGCCAAACCATGGGCATGATTTGGGCAAATCTCAGGCCAGTAAGTTCGAAGAAACGAGAAATAAAAGGTGAAAACGGGTATTAAAGTCCTATGGAGAAAGGTTAGGCAAAGAAGCAGACCCATTCGTCGGAACAAAAATCCGATCGGACCTCTTGGTCGAATGGACGGAAGATTGTCCCGGCGGGAAAGGCACCGGAAGCTCGTAGGGCCGCGATGTCAGAATTATCGAGAGAACACACTTCTTTTGAAGGTTTCTGAAGCAAATTCTGTTTGTGGAAGGTGGAAACAGAATCCGCCATTTGTGATCTAGTACGGGTAGACATGAAGGATCACAATCGGAAGAACAGGAGATATAAAGAAGGAAAATAGAAAAGAGAGAGAGAAAAGTACCTGATATTTGGTTGAAGATAAAGATAAATCGTAATGAGACAACCCTCGGTTAATAAAGGCTAAATGTAGGGGGGTAAAGAGTAAATAACGCCTTGGAAGTTGCACATTGTCATTTCAAGGGTCTCATCATATTGATTGCCTTAACTGGTGAGATAAAACTTTTAAAATATATCCGTTGGATTGGTATACCAACAAATATATTTGGGCACAATTGTTATGGGTCATTTTCTGAGCATACATATCTTGATCAATATCCTGCTTTTAATTGTTTATTTGTGATCAGGATACTGGATGGGGATATTGCTAACATGTTGGGCGATATCCTGAGGAATATTGAATTAACCACGTGCAGGTTAAAGGCTGGGGTTCGCTAACGGTCAGATGGACTTCTTCTCCTCAAGACTCGGGCATGTTTGTTATGGGAGAGACGTTGAACCCGAAAGACTAGGTCCACAACGTTCGAGTGAGGAATATTCGTTGGATCCCGGTTATTTAGGATAGTTTGTTATATTTGTTTTACTATAAATAGATGGGGGCGGATCAGATTAAGGCACTGAACTTTCACATTTTCAAACACTTTCTCTCTAGCTCACTGCAAACACTACACACAACACTTGTATTCGAATTACATTGTAACACATAGTTGATCCGCACCACATCCTGCACTGTATCCTGATATTGGAAGCAATAGAAGAACAAGGCAGCTGCGATTGTCAGCTCCCGAGGTTTTATGCCGGCGATCTAGATTGATCAAGGGCTTTCCTCGTACATCACGTGTCACCCTTTACTTTTCTGCTCATCGTTTGATCATAGATACAGCTCTATATCTTGAGCCGTATCCTGAAACTGTTTTTATAACTAACTTGGTTAACATATTTTTCACACATAATTTTAGCACACTACCTCACTTAACTAATTTGATCACTAAATTGCTTCGGTAATTTTTGACCAAAACAGTTAGCAAATGTGGTTGTTGTTCAAAAGAAAAATGGAAAGTGGAGGGTGTGTGTCGATTTCACTGATTTAAATAAGGCATGTCCCAAGGATCCTTTCCCATTACCCCACTTGACTCCATGGTGGATGCTACTGCGGGTCAAGAGTTGTTGACTTTCATGGATGCTTCATCTGGATTCCAACAAATTCAGATGGAACCATCTGATTGTTTTGGTCAAAAATCAAGCTAAGATAATGCAACCAAACTTTCTGTTGTGAGGTGTGATGCTTGAATCAATGAACAATGCTAAGGATCACTCAGAAATAAAATGAACAAGTGACACAAAGATTTATACAAGGAAAAAGCCCTTGATCAATGAATGATCTCCGGCATAAAAAACCTCGGGTGATGGAAACTACCGATCACCAACTCAGATTAAACAAGAAATGTATTACAACTTCGGATGATAGCGAGCTAATTACAAGGATCACTATAGTGTAATGTGCAAAAAAGTGTGTAATCGCCAAGTGAATTGTCAAGAGCTGGTGAGAGCAGTTGCGAGAGTGTGTGTTAAGCTAAAAATAGCCAACTGTTTCTATTTAGCTCGCTATCCCCTTTTAAAAATGGAAAATATCTAAGCTAACAAACATTCCGCATTTCGTGCAAGTCTTCCACGACTTCCATAACATCCACTTCACTCATGCACGTGCGGAATAAATATGGAATATGCTCCAGGAATATCGCCAAGACCAAGTCCAAGCTTGTACTCCTGCAAAACAACATCATATTCAAAGCAGACAATCGTTAGTATAAGGATCCTTATGATGATCCATGATCCTGATCCTACAATACTTTCTGAGGATCACTAATTCAGACAGAATTGAGGATCACTAAGCCCAACAGTAAATGAGGATCACTGATCATTCAAAAATCCTCCCCTAACAATTTCCCCCAAAATATAAGGAGTAATTTGTAAATAAACGAGTTATATTTTCTTGTTCTTATCCGTAACCAACTAACGGATTTATAGCCGTTGTAATCGAACTATCCGTTGCCATCCTGGCGTCACTGAAGTGACTACCCTGCAAGATCATCATTATAAATTGAAGTTAGAGATAAGGGTTAGAGAGCATTTAAATTCGTGTGTTTCCTCCTTTAAATCCTCGTTCGAAGATCTGATCAGGTAATTCTCTCTCCTTTCTCTCTTCATCTTCTTTTTCTGTTCCTTCTTTCCTCATCTTTTTCTGCGATCAAGATGATGTTGAGATCTTCTCCGGCTAAGGATCACCGTAAGGACAGTCCCTTGAAGACCCAAGGGATCATCAAAGATTCTGCGAAAGAAAGATGCTGCTTTACCGATCCACAGATAGACAGAATCCGCCATTGTTTCCCGGCGAACACCGTTTTCAAACCATTTGACCCCACCGTACTAAGTGACTATATTTCTGAAACTTGGGTGGCTTTTCCGGTCACACCATTTACAATAGGATACTCGTATCCTTTTCCAGATTTCACCCAATCCTTTTTCTCTCTTACCGGCATCTCTTACATCCAAGCAATGCCTATGATCTGGAGGGTCTTGTATACCCTTGAAAGGATCATTGAACATGAAGGAATTGATCTGGGAATGTCAGAGTTTGCAGAGATGTATGACCTTGTTAGCCATGGATCCCACCGATATCTACTCAAACATAAACCTGGTGAAGAACACCCCATCTTCAAAGCCACTAAGAATGACACCAACTAGAAACGGCGATTCTTCTTTGCCAGAAGGGATTCTCTCCCTGATGGAAAGGATCTGCCTAGAAAATGGACCACACATGGTAGGATAGAGGATCCTTAGAAGGATCACCAGATGACCTTGTTTCTGCTGAGGATCACTAACATCCTTTTGTTTCTATTTTGCAGCTATCACTGTCGCGCACCTTATTTCAACATCTGCAACGGAGGAAAGACTTGCTGCTTTTCGGAGGCTTGATCCTGAAATAAGATCATTTAAAGCAAATACCCAGGATTCTCAAGAGGTATCCTCAGGTTCTGTCACAATGTCAAGTAAGTATCCATGTTTATATGTAATTAAATGCTTAAATTAAAATGAAATAAGGATACTTATCTATGTTTGAATGTGTAGGTGCTGGAAAATCATCGAAAGTCTGCTACCCGTTTCAGTGTCACCGATCTCACCACTGTTGGTCCCAGGTCCGGGAAGAAAAAAAGCTGCTGCTAGCCCAAGTACTGCCATCCCCAAGCCTACTACTTCCAAAGGAAAGAAGAGGAAAGCCTCTGAGGCTGACAATCTAGAAGGCCTGCCTCTAATTCGCCACCAGTTCCTTGAGTACTTTGCTGATGTAAGGATCACTAACTTAACTTAGTTATCCTGCCCACTTGAGGATCATGTTATCCTAAGCTTTATATTGTCTTTTTGCAGAAATTTGCTGAAATCGAGGACTACGTAGGCAATGTTGAAGAGATTGAGCAAAAGTGTGTGGACCTCCAAAAGATCATGCTGGCCAAGGATAAGAAAATTGCCTCCCTTGAAAATGACGTCAATCTGGTGAAGAGGGAACTTGTCTTGGCTCACATTACTGCTGATCAGGAGAAAAATAAGATCACCAATGATGCTAAAATCTCCGCTGCCATAGCTATGTACAAGACCCAGTTACAGATGGCCCAAGAAGCTCTGGATCCTGACTTTGACAAGAGCAGCTGGGACGTAGAGGGCTGGAAGGCTAGATTGGCTGAGCTGGATGATGAAGAAGAGGTTGCTGAGGTCTTGGAAATTGAGGCGAGTGGAAGTGGTAAGGATCATGCGGAGGATGCTGGACCTAGAGGAGATGATGATGCAGCAAAGGTGTAAGCTGCAGGAATGGGCGATAAAGGACATTTCTAGACGTAGCCGGAGCCCATTTTTTAGAATTTGGTAGTTTCATTTTGGTTATGGTGTTTCGAAACAATGATGGGTTGTAATAACTTTAGACAATAGCTTCTAGGGTGAAGGATCACTGATCCTTGAACAATAGGCAGGATAATGGGTGGTGGATGGATCCTCTGTTTGGGGGATGAAGCCACTCGTTATCCTTCCGTCTTTTATTTCCTGCACTACAAAGACCCGTAAACAATGGACACCCTTTGCCAACCCATGTGGACGGGCCACGTTTTGCTGGTAGAAACGTGGGTTGGCAATTTTGACAACCTTAAAGGGTTTAACGTTTTGTGAATAAAATAACTTTAACTTTTTTGCTATCTCCCGTGTTGCTATCCTTGTTAGTACTTTACTTTTCAATTGTTGTGATATTCACTTTGTCTAAACTTATCAAGTAAAGAAAAAATTTAATAAATATCTTCAAAAAGTTTAGGATATGATCAAGGATCACATATCCTATAGTCGACAAGTTCTGAAAAGTAGTGTAGTTTAAGGATCATAAGTTCAGTTGTCAAAGGATAAGGGTAACTCAGATGAATAATGAATAAAATCAAAATAGTTAAGGATCATACATGAGAATCCAAGTTAGGATCCTAACCTTTAAGACGTATAATCAGGATATCCAAAAGACAAACCTTAGTAGAAGGTAAGGATCAAGGATCCTTGGTCGTTTAGCTTCAAAAACCTGAAATAGGATACAACTTGGGACTAAGCCAATATAAGATAAAAGTTAGCAACTGGGGACAAGCCTAACAATTCTGGGGACAAGCCCAAAGGATAACTGGGGACAAGCCCAAGGATAACTGGGGACAAGCCCAAGGATAACTGGGGACAAGCCCAAAGAATAACTGGGGACAAGCCCAAGGATAACTGGGGACAAGCCCAAGGATAACTGGGGACAAGCCCAAGGATAACTGGGGACAAGCCCAAAGGATAACTAGGGACAAGCCCAAGGATAACTGGGGACAAGCCCAAGGATCGTGTGTAAACTGGAGTATGGCCCTTACTGGCGACTATCCAAACTTAGTGACATGAAAATGCCAAAACCTTAGCTAACGTGAAAACGCTAGAAACCTTAGGAACGGATGTATGGTACGTCTACCATTATACGTAGGATCCTGAATATAGCCAGTACAATGAAATTGTCAGCCCCTAAAGCGAGTACTGGTCCCATTGCCATGAACTATACCAGGATCACCGTGCGCTACTGGCGAAACTGGGGACAGGCCCAAACTGGGGACTAGCCCAAATAACTGGGGTCAAGCCCAAATAACTGGGGTCAAGCCCAAATAACTGGATACTTCTGTGGATACTCAATCCTTTGTTAAGGATACCTGAACCTTCAAAACTCATAATCAAGTGAAAGGAGGATAAAGGATGCAGGATCCTTACCCTTATATAAGATAATTAAAGAATGAATTAGTTAGAGATCAGAATATTACCAGAATGAGGATCATCTGTCATGTGAGGATCCTTCAAGGATACTTGTTAGGTAAGGATCATGAATCCTTGTTACATAAAGTATTTCTTTAAGTGAACAGCATTCCAAGCTCTTGGTAATAAATCACCTTCCATTGTTAGCAATCGATATGCCCCCTTTCCTGCCTCAGCTTCGATCAAGTAAGGGCCTTCCCACTTTGGTGCCAACTTTCCATCAGCAGGATTAGTGGTATTCTGAAATGCTTTCCTTAACACCATATCTCCAACTTGGAATTTCCTGATCCTGACATTTTTGTTGTAGGCCCCAGCCATCCTTTGTTGATAACTGGCCATCCTTATCCTTGCCAAATCCCTGAGTTCTTCTATAGTATCCAAGTATTGAACCAAGTTTTCAGCATTTTCTTCAGGATCACGAATGCTTGTTCTTGCAGTAGGAACCACCATCTCTGTAGGGATCACTGATTCTGCCCCAAATACCAAAGAAAATGGAGTTTGGCCAGTAGCATTCTTGGGAGTTTTCCTATCAGCCCATAGTACATAAGGTAGTTCTTCTGCCCACTTTCCTTTCTTGGATCCAAGCTTTTTCTTCAAATTGTTGATGATGATCTTGTTGGATGATTCTGCCTGACCATTAGCTTGTGGGTGAACTGGTGTTGATGTTATCATCTTAATCCCCCAGCTGTCACAAAAGTTAGTAGTTCTACTCCCAAAAAATTGGGATCCATTATCACAAACAATTTCAGAAGGGATACCAAATCTAGTAATAATGTTTCTTTTAATAAAGGATATAACTTCCTTTTCTCTGACTTGAGCAAAGGCTTCAGCCTCTATCCACTTGGAGAAGTAATCAGTCATAGCAAGCATAAATACTTTTCCACCAGGTGCCTTGGGAAGCTTACCAACTATATCCATTCCCCATCTCATAAAGGGCCATGAAGAGGATATAGGATGTAAAAGCTCTGCGGGTTGATGAAGGATATTACTATGTCTCTGACAAGGATCACATTTCTTGGCATATTCCACAGCATCCTTCTTCATAGTAGGCCAATAGTATCATGTCCTTAGGATCCTTGAGAACAATGCTCTGCCCCCAGTGTGGTTTCCACAATCTCCTTCATGGAAATCCTTTAGGACTTCTTGGATTTCAGGATCCTCAATGCACCTTAGATATGGTCCTGCAAGAGATCGTTTATACAACATATTATTCAATATTGTAAATTGGGATACCTTGATTTTGAAAGCCCTAGGATTTTCTCCTGTAGGAATCTCTCCATGTTGTATATATCTCATGATTGGAAGGATCCATGATCCTGAATGAGATTGAGTATCCTCACCAGGGATGATTGCAGAATCCTCTCCTATCTCCATAGCCACATGATCCTCGATAGCAGGGGTCAGGATATGGATAATAGGGATCTTGATATCCTCCGGGATCTTCAAGGATGGTCCTAGATTAGCTAATGCATCAGCCTCTGCATTCTCTTCCCTTGGTACCTGTGTCAAACTAAAGGAAACAAAAGAGAGTGCCAATTCTTTGATTATCTCTAAATATTTGATTAGTTTTTCACCTTTAACAGCATAGGATCGATTAAAGTGATTAGTGATTAGTAATGAATCTACATGTACCTCAAGATACCTGATCCTCATATGCTTAGCAATTTACAAACCAGCTATCAAGGCTTCATACTCAGCCTCATTGTTGGTAGTTTGGAATTCATAAGCTATGGAGTGGGGTATTATATCCCCCTGTGGCGATTTTAGTAGTATTCCAAGCCCTGTTCCTTTGACATTAGAAGCACCATCAGTGAATAGTATCCAAAGATCCTTAGTTTCTTCAAGTTGTTGGACTTCTAACTCAGCTTCCTTTTGCAAGTCACTACTGAAATCTGCCACAAAGTCAGCTAAGGCTTGGGATTTAATGGCAGTTCTAGGCTCATATCTTATATCATAAGCACTAAGCTTCACTGCCCACTTAGCCATCCTTCCTGACATTTCAGGTTTCCTGAGAACATTCTTAATTGGAAAATTAGTCTTAACAATAATGGCATGAGTCTCAAAATAATGTCTTAATTTAGTAGATGCCATAATTAATGCAAGGATAAGTTTCTCTAAGTGTGAATACCTGGATTCAGCATCAAGTAAACTCTTACTTACATAATAAACTGGATGTTGTGTACCTTGATGATCCTTAACAAGGACCGCACTTACTGCTTTTGAGGATACTGCTAGGTATAAGGATAATATATCCGCCTTTTCTGGTTTCATCAAGGCGGGGGCTGAGGATAGGTAATCCTTAAGAGCTTTGAGGGCACTTTCATGCTTCTCAGTCCATTCAAATTTCTTGTTCTTCCTCAGGATGTCATAGAATTCCTTGCACTTTTCTGAGGATTTGGATATGAACCTGTTCAAGGCTGCGATCCTGCCTGTCAATCTTTGCACATCCTTAGCATTAGCAGGAGATTTGATATTCACGATAGCCTTGATTTGCTCTGGACTTGCTTCAATGCCCCTCTTTGTCACCATATAGCCTAAGAATTTACCTGCCTTAACACCAAAATGACACTTGGAAGGGTTTAGTTTCATATTAAATTTATCAAGGATATTGAATGCTTCCTCCAAGTCTTTAAGGTGATCCTCAGCTTTCTTGGACTTAACCACCATGTCATCTATATAGACTTCTATAGTGTGTCCAATTTGTTCCTTGAACATCATATTGACTAGCCTTTGATAAGTAGCACCTGCATTCCTTAGTCCAAATGGCATAGCAATATAACAGTATATACCAGTTGGGGTCATAAAGGCTGTGTCCTCTTGATCAGATGGTTCCATCTGGATTTGTTGAAATCCAGATGAAGCATCCATAAAAGTCAACAACTCATGACCCGCGGTAGCATCCACCATGGAGTCAATGTGGGGTAATGGGAAAGGATCCTTGGGACATGCCTTGTTTAAATCAGTAAAATCGACACATACCCTCCACTTTCCATTTTTCTTTTGAACAACAACCACATTGGCTAACCATCTTGGATACTTAACCTCTCTTATCATACCTACCCGAAGTAGCTTATCTACCTCCTCCTGGATAATAGCATTCCTTTCAGGTGCAAACTTCCTTCTTTTCTGATGAATTGGCTTGAATGACCTGTCAATGCCAAGCTTATGAGTAATTATATCCTTAGATATACCTGTCATGTCCTCATGCCTCCAGGCAAAGGTGGATTTCCTCTTCTTAAGGAAGGATACTAGATCCTGCTCAATGTTGCTAAGGATCCCTGATCCTATGAAGACTATGGATTCAGGATCATGAGGATCCATGAGGATTTCCTTTACATCCTGCTCTCTTGCCTCCAAGACATCTCTTGAAGGATACTTTAATTGCTATTGCTCCCTGGGTCTTGAGGCTGGCTTCATTGATGATGTATAACAATTCTTAGCCTCTTGTTGATCACTCTCAATTTTCACCACTCCCCATGGACTTGGAAGCTTTACACACTGATGATAGGTGGATGGGACTGCCTTCATATCATGTATCCATGGCCTGCCAAGGATAACATTGCAACAAGATAAGCAATCTATAACACAAAATTTTTGATAAGAATGCAATCCTTCAATATAGATTGGGAGTTTGATGTCCCCCAATGTATTCTTAGTTTCTCCACTGAATCCCACAAGTACTGAGGATCTTGGGACAATATCAGACTCCGGGATATTCATCTTCTTGAGGACATCAAGCTGAATGATGTTCACAGAGCTTCCTCCATCTATAAGGATCCTGCGAACAAAGTGGTTAGAAATAAACAATGTAATAACAAGACCATCATGATGAGGATCCTGGACATCAAGACGATCATCCTCATCAAATGTTATGATCTTATCCTCGGTGACAGTGGACGTCCGGATGGGTCTATCTCCATTATCCATCTTGGTTTCCTTGGCATGTCTTTTGGCTGCTGAAAAGGAGGTACCACAAATGTCTGATCCACCGGATATGAAGTTTATAACTTGTGCATCTGCTGGAGGAGAAGGAGCCTTTTCCGGGATCCTTTCAGGATCCTGGATCCTTGACTTCTTTCGTCCCAAAAGCTCTTTCAAATGCCCCTTGCTCAACAAGTAACCAATTTCCTTTCTAAGTGCAATGCACTCTTCAGTGAGATGCCCGAAATCCTCGTGATATGCACACCACTTGGACTTATCTTTTGTAGCAGCTGGTTTATCACTTTTTCTCGGCCATCTAGCTTTCTCACCTAGATTCTGCATTGCAAGGATTAGTTCATTGTTATCAACAGAAAAACAGTATTCAGAAATGGGAGGATAATCCTCATCATCCTCTTCTTGTTCCACTGCATGCACATTCTGGTTATCAGACTTGTTGTAGGACTTTGATTTGTTGTTCCTGAAGTAGGATCCTTGCTTTTCCTGTTTTGAGGATCCTGTCAATCTCTCCTGGATCCTTTTGTCATCCTCTAGGCGGATGAACCTAAGGGCCCTGGTACTTACTACATCAAGATTCCTGCATGGGGTCATAACAAGATCATCATAGAATAATGAATCCCTAAGCAATCCCATTTTAAAGGCTTCTACAGCCGTAGCAATATCTAGGTTAGGGATATCTAAGGATTCTTTACTAAACTTAGTGATTTAATCTCTAAGTGATTCATTTTGACCTTGTGTTACCCTATATAGATCACTAGTTAATCGTTCAAACTTTCTACTACAAGAGAATTGACTATTAAACAAATTAACTAGATTAGCAAATGAAGTAATAGAATAAGGAGGAAGACTTAGCAGCCATTTAAGAGAAGATCCTGTGAGTGTGGATCCAAATCCCTTGCATAGACATGCTTCTTTTAACCTCTCAGGAATTGGATTGATCTCCATCCTCTCCCTGTATTGAGCTACATGCTCCTCTGGATCCGTTGATCCATCATACAGTTTCATGGATGGTATCTGGAATCTTTTGGGTATCTCAGCATCACAAATAGGTGGTGCAAAGCGAGATATCCTATGGCTACCATCTGCAATTTCAGGAATGGGTTTAACCACTCCTGGTACGCTGGATATCATATCTTTAAGCTTCTGTAGCTCCCTAGCCATAGCCTGATTGATACCTGTATCCTGCATAGAGCCATGGTTAGTGTTATATGAATTATTAAAAGTGTTACCTCCCACAGGATTCGTGTTTGGAATTCCTGATGTGAATCCATATAGATGGGACTCTGGTATGATTGAAGAACCAGAGGAAGCAATGGTCTGCATTGGTATGAAGTCTCCTTGATGAACATCCGAGCTCGGGGGCTGCATGCTTCTTGGGAATCCTTGATCCTGAAAGATGTTGGATCCTGGATTCATAAAGGATGCTTGGACCAGGGAGGATCCTTGGACCGGGAAGGAACCTTGGACCTGGGAGGATCCTTGGACCTGGGAGGATCCTTGGACCTGGGAGGATCCTTGGACCGAGTGCATTCCTAAATACCCTCCTGAGCTGATGAAGGATCCCTGATGCTGAAAAGAGGATCCCGATGGCTGAGAGCAGGATCCTTGAGGTTGGAAGTGAGAGCCAAATGCCTGACTCATAGTTGCTGTTCCATAACACCTTTCTGACGGACCACTTTGATATTGGATGCCCGGAACTGCCGATTGTAGGGTAGTTACAACTGGAGTGTCAAAATTCAATGACCTTGGCATCAGAGGAGAATGATCCTCCACAGATTTCTTCTGTTTCTTGATATCACCAATCTCTTGGAGGATCCGTTCATTGGTTTTGTCCCGCTCTTGCATGCGATCCCTCATCTGCAAAATCAGATTAAAAAGATCATTAGTAGTAGGATTAGTGGAAACAGAAGAAGTAGGTGGTTTTTGGAAAATGGGGGTTTGTCTCTTCGCAGCATTCTCAGCATTCTTCTGGGATCCAGAAGGTGGTGGAGGCAAAGGAGGAACGCCTTGTGAAGAACTGATCGCCGACATAGAGTTTGACGTGTTCTTTGCTGAAGAAGCCATTTGCTTGATTGTAACGAACCGAAATGATCACCTGAATAATAATTTCTCAAGAACGAAGCATCAATTGCCCCACGGTGGGCGCCAAACTGTTTTGGTCAAAAATCAAGCTAAGATAATGCAACCAAACTTTCTGTTGTGAGGTGTGATGCTTGAATCAATGAACAATGCTAAGGATTACTCAGAAATAAAATGAACAAGTGACACAAAGATTTATACGAGGTAAAAGCCCTTGATCAATGAATGATCTCCGGCATAAAAAACCTCGGGTGATGGAAACTACCGATCACCAACTCAGATTAAACAAGAAATGTATTACAACTTCGGATGATAGCGAGCTAATTACAAGGATCACTATAGTGTAATGTGCAAAAAAGTGTGTAATCGCCAAGTGAATTGTCAAGAGCTGGTGAGAGCAGTTGCGAGAGTGTGTGTTAAGCTAAAAATAGCCAAGTGTTTCTATTTAGCTCGCTATCCCCTTTTAAAAATGGAAAATATCTAAGCTAACAAACATTCCGCATTTCGTGCAAGTCTTCCACGACTTCCATAACGTCCACTTCAGTCATGCACGTGCGGAATAAATATGGAATATGCTCCAGGAATATCGCTAAGACCAAGTCCAAGCTTGTACTCCTGCAAAACAACATCATATTCAAAGCAGACAATCGTTAGTATAAGGATCCTTATGATGATCCATGATCCTGATCCTACAATACTTTCTGAGGATCACTAAGCCCAACAGTAAATGAGGATCATTGATCATTCAAAAATCCTCCCCTAACACTGATCAAGAGGATATAACCTTTATGACCCCTACTTGTCACACCCCAAAAACGTCGCAGCGGAATATAAAACGTAGTGGTGACGGAAGCTGGTGCCCATTTCTATCTTGATGTTTGATGCATTATAGTGTTGGACATATTAACTTAATTAAATCATAAGTTTTTAAGCATGACGTCCCGTAACATGACACAACCACGACATAATTAAATTGTCTTTGATCCTTATGGATCTTATTACATTTGTCCCAAAAAGTTTAAAATTAGTCCAGCATATTTAAGTGACAAAACATGCATCAACAACCACAAGATATGCCATAATTCCCGAAGCCGAACTCAAGTACCTATAGAACACGTTAAAATCAAGTGTCAACACAAAGGAAGGTGAGTTCACTTATTCACATACAATCAATATTATTTCAAGGAAAACTTTCTGATTAGGTGTTTATTTGAAAACATCTATGTAATTTTAGAAAGTCCATTTTACTTCCTTAATAAAATCCATGGGCCTTCCGTCGTTTCATTACTCCGACAACAGTAATACTGCCCAGGTTTTGTATATTAAATTATTGCATCAATTTTCAGACTCGTATGATAGCTAGACGATACGAACTATATATTAACCATGCAGGGATAATCAAAACTAGACAATGAACAGAATATTAATTCGTCGTTTGACATTGACACAGGGCGACCGGTCACGTCGAGGTTGTCAACCCAATAGATCAACCAACAATTCCTCGCGTACAATACTTAACTGATTAAACGACATCATGGGCGCAGGGTTCTTTCTCAAAGAACAATATGATGTCTGCCTCACGTACAATGCATATATCCTACTAATATGACAATTTAATACACGTAGTTGCACGAATCCCCTGAGTCTCCATCACTCAAAACTCAGGCCGGCATATGTCCCAACTTTACGGTCTATTTCGCCTCGGAAACACCGTACCATCCCAATGTCCCACATTTATTCATAAAAAACGTTTTACTTCGAAACGTATAACTTATCAAATCTCATATATTTTCAGAGAAAATATATATTTTATATTAAAAGGTATGTTTTATTTCGAAAACATTATTAAACCCTTTTAACGACGTGTTCTACCCCAAAAATATATACAAAGCAGTAAAAAGAGGGGTTTAGTGACACTCGCCTTTGGGTGCGTATTTTAATAACGCAATCCCAGAGTTTGATTTTTATATACGTCCTAATATAGGAACAATTCTAAATCAATATATATTTAACACAAAAATCCTAAGTTTCTCCGTTTCTTAGAATTATCACATAACTTTGAGATTTTCTCAAAAAGTTGTCATTTTTTATTATGTTGGCATGTTAATATATATATGAGCCCATATATATATATTTTATGATTTTGCGTCTTGAACGATTTTATTGGTGACCATTATTGTGTAAATCCGTTAACTCTCCCGTTTATACGCAATATATCTATGATTTGCGCGTCGTAATATATATACATAAACGTTCACATATTTTAACACCGAAACATGCGAGATCTTGTTAACTTATCCATTTTGTCATTTTTAAAGCAAATATACATAAAACATCTCATATGTACCAAATTTCATGCTCGACAAACAAGTTACACATTTAACGCAATTTTACCGTTTCTACCGCACAAACGTACAAGTATACATGCATAGTCTAAATTTCCCACTATCAAGTTAACACTTAACATATTATCAAATTTACATGTTTAAATCACTTAACACATTTCATCACATAAGGTTCACTCAAAATTTACCCATACTAGTGTTCATCGAAAAACGCGTATTTTAGCGATTCGGTAACGTTTTCGGGCGTCGGAAGTCACGTATGACCAACCAAGCACCAAGTAAAATTAAAATTAGTTAAAATACTTATTTTTAAACTAAAACTATCAATTTACTTACTGATCTAAATCAGTTTTATAAGAACCACTTGAAAAGCCGATTTTTAACCGTTTTAACGCATAGTTTTGCGTTAAACGTTACTATAACCATCCCAACTCGAAACGATTTGATATTTTAACACAATACATGCTATTTACTGATTAAAATAGTGGTTATAATCAGATTAGTGCAGTTTTTGTGTAAGTCACATAAATCATGCGATTTCACGTATTTTACAGCTTTTAAAGCACCAAGTACAACATGCAAAGCTAGCAAACATTATGTCAAAGTTACATATTATTTAACACATCAATATAATCATATTTTAGTGTTTATAATCTGATCAAAACTCATTTTTATCAAATCATACTCAAATCACTTTTTTATGATCACATATCAACATGCATGCTTAAGTACAAGCATCTAATGCATCCGTATCATCTCAAAATCATTTTACATGAACTAAATGCATCTACATATTTATTTAACTCATGTTTTATTAATCCCAACATTTTAACCTTCATATGATCAAATCATCTTGTCATAAATGCATGTATCATGTTCTTACACATTCAAGAATCTAACGAACAAAAATCCATATATACCCGTACATGCATGTATATATACACGGCTATATACATATATTCAAATATGACTTTTCATCAATCTACTTTAATCACTACTCATTTTCATGTAGATCACTTTCAATCACACATGCATGAACCTTTTATGTATCATTTCTTTCAAAACTTGACTTATTAACAAAACACAAGTTCTAACACACATTCATACATACTCATGGCCACATGTATATATATATATATATATATATATATATATATATATATATATATATCTATATATACCTACACACACACAAACCTACGGCTACACATATATACATATTCATCCATTTTTATTTATCCAAAAACCCATTTGTTTTAGATTTCAAGTTTTGTGATTAAACTCAAGAACAAGAGACACTTTTCACTATCTTCTTCTCCATAAAAATAATCAAGAACACTTTTAAAAGATTATTTTAATACCATCAAGATTCAAGTGGCTTTTTGATTAAAAAGATTATATGAAGCTTGGTTCTTGCTTGAAACTCCTTGGAATCACCTTCACACCTTCAAATATACTTGAAATCACCTTGGAATGAGCTTGAATCCTCAAGAACATGGTTAGAAATTTCGAAATGTATGAGATATGGGTGTATTTCGGCTGAATTGTAAGAGAGAGAGAGTGTATGGAAGGTGTTATGAGTGTTTCTTGGACTTAGGGAGGTATTTGAATGCTTTAGGGGAGATTGTCATCATACACCTCCATTGTAGGCCAATAGAAGGAGGTGAGAGAGAGAGAAAACATGGTGCATGGCTGCCATATATCCCCCCATACACGTATATATACGATTTCTACACATATATATACATATACATAGACAAAAACTGGTATTTTACTTATTACCGGGTATTTTATCTAGCGTTTTAATCCCGTTTTAGTGCGGTTTAAATTATTTTTAACACTATAAAAATAAACTCACCAAAATATTATTGAACAATATTTTTTTTGCCTGGACTGGCTACGTTGCCGGTATTTGGCAGTATGCGCGCTGCGCTGCGCGGTACGCGCTTAAAATCGCAAAAATAAGAATTTAAGCGTTTTTATTTATTTTTATCGTTCTAAACTAATAAACTCATCAAATTATTACTAAAATGATTATCAGTCTCCTTGACAGGCTATGTTGACAGTATTTTGTTGGTACACGCGTTGCATCGCGCGGTACGCGCTTAAACTCGAAAAATAGAGTTTCCTAGCGTTTTAAATTATTTTTCCACACGGATATGATTAAAATAATTATTCTAATCATAACAAACTATTTTTTAGGATTTTAACACTGATCGGGTGGTCACCGACGTTCGTTTCGCATTTTAACCGTTACGCGATAAGCGTTTATCTTACCGTTGCCAACATAATTTTTACCCAAGTTTAAATTTACCAACTCATTAAATTTCACATATAAATATCATAACCAGTGATATATATCCCTGTTACCTATTCACAACACGTGTTACAATTGTATGGTACGGCCTGAAAAGCCGGGTGTCATAGTCTCCCCCTATTTAGAAAATTTCGTCCCCGAAATTTTACTCTACAGGTTTTATTTTCGCACTAGGTGGAAACAGTAAAAACATGTTTTATGAATATAGTCTTATAGTTTCTGTGAGAAACTTTGATTTTTACAAAGAATCTTCGTAGACCTATATTACATATACTCTCAATTCCTAATCTCACATCTCAACGCTCTCCACCCTTCCCAAGGTTCAACATTTACAAGCACTTAATCAAGAAGATTAAGTCGAAATTCCATCAATTCGGGTTTTACTTACGTATATTTACATATACATTACCCCGTACCTAAGATAGTCTGAGTTTACACCTGATTGATCCAACTCGAGATGGGCTCCCGAAAGAATCAAATCTCATAAACTCGTCTTCCTTCCTTCTTGCATTCATTTCAGATATCCACAAATTGCCAGATCAATAAATTGCATACACGACTAGAATGCTGTAATCGCCTGTCCGGTTATTAGCATAACTCTTCTAGCTATACGTACTGCTTCTACGATACTTCAATAAACTTCCGTTTTTCTTCCAAACAAATATCTATAAAGAACAAAAATCAGTGTATTATCCATTATAAACTTTCTCAACTGAACCCAATCAATACATCATGTACACTGCTCCATTCTTATGGTTGCTTGAGCCTATAAGCGACTGATCCAACTCAAGATGGGCTCTTGAAAGGACCTAATCATTGTGGCTCAGCTCTTCTTTTCTCTGCTAAACCTAATAGCATCTCTTACAAGATAACTCCTTTAACAGAACCAAATCTTCAATCTGGAATCGTAATAGTTCCTTCAATTGTCCATGTAATCCTTCGGTTGATCAATTGGCGACTTTTAACCTTCCCTCGATCTAGGAAAATCATGTCGCTGGTTTCCTAGATAACTCGGGTCTGGTTAATTGTCCTTTGTCACGTCAGCTCGACAAAGTGGCGATCAACACTTCCATCCATGCAAGGCTTCAAACGGAGCAACCTGAATACTAGTGTGTTAACTGTTATTGTAAGATAACTCTGCCAAGGGTATGTGAGTATCTTAACTTCCTTCGGAGTCCATCATACACGCTCCCAACTTTTCCTTCAAGGGTCCTAAAAAAATTCCTACTATCTTACTGTCCAATCGATTTCCCTTTTCCTTTTGGGGTTATTAGTGTCGAAGGCTGCACTAATTTGGGGAAATTCTTAATAAATCTCCGGTAGCACCTAGCTAGTTATATGGATCATCATACTCCCGATGGGGTCTTTGGCGCTCCTCATTATTCACCAACTCCATAGTTAATTTCAATGTTTCTCATGAGTTTCCTTGGCTCGCTTGAAAGCAAGTATGTCGTCAATGAATATTATCACGAATTCATCCGGTTAGGGTTTCCATACCCTGTTCATGAGATTTATGAATATAAATGGCGCATTAATTTAGTCAAAAGGCATGACTAAATAATCGTAATGGCCATATCATGTTTGAAAAGCAGTCCTCAGCATATCTTCGTCAGCAACCTTCAACTGATGATATCCTAATAGTGGATCGATCTTCGTGTAGCAGCTGGATCCCGGTAGCTTGATTGAACAAATCATCAATTCTAGGTAAAGGGTATCGATTCTTGATAGTCAACTTGTTCAATTCTCTGAAATCAACACACATCTTGAAGGATCCATCCTTCCCTTTCACAAAACAGATGCGCCTCAAAGCGAAATGCTTGATCGAATAAAACCCTTGTCCAAAAGCTCTTAAAACGGACTTGACCTTTCTATCATTCTCAGGCGGTGCTTAATCTATCAGGAGATTGTGCAATAGGATGCAGCACCGTGAGCCAGATCGATTCGAAATTCGATCCATCTTGCAGGGGAGATCCAGGTAAGTCTTTTTAGGAAGACTTCCTGATAGTTGCGATTGATAGAGATCTCTCCGACGTCCCTACATTCGGCTTTCGTATCCACCACGTTAACTAAGAACGCAGGATAGCCCCTTTTGCAACCACCTGAGCATCCTCAAAACACTGACGACTCTCAACCATCAACACTCGACTCGATCGGTCTTCGTGAACAACTACCACCTTTCTACCGTCATCAGGACGAGATATTCCAGCTAGCTTTTTCAAGCGATAGTCTCCACTTCGCTCTTGGAAAATCAATTCATCCTCACACCTTCGCCAAAGCTCCCCAGCTCCTCTAGAAATAAACCAACTCTAGAACTACGATCACCTAACTAAATACTACAACCGCAAGCGACCTAACTAGTTTCCATCAACTTACCAAACTCGTAGCATCCCTCGAGTGTACCTCCCTCCGATGTACTCTTAACATAGCACTTGCAAATCCTATGTCCAGTCCGACCACATCTGGCGCACTTTCTCCACTCATCCTCGTGAGTCTTCCTCTCAAGACCACTCCTGCTATCCCTGGCATTTATCCTTTCTAGAACTGGCTACATACGCCTTTCTCGAACTCTCAGACTTTCGCTTTCGCGAATCCCCAGATCTAGGCTCGGAATGCGGAATTATTTGAATGGTCGATCCGCTGTGACGGCTCGACATCACGCATACCGTTGCCATGTCATTGCATAGGGTACCAGTAAATGATATTGGGTCACAACCCTGGATTGTTTTATGTGTACATCTATGTACCGTTCACAAAGTTAATGAAAAATCAGGATTACGCTCTGATTATATCATAATATAGGAACTACTAAAACCTTCCGATCATTATATCACCTGAAGGGTTTCCGATCTGTGTCCTACCAAAACCATGCCCTTAAGCATCACATCCACGTTCCTGGCCATTATTCTGGTTAGCATCGTGCTATTTCATGGCAGTATTAACGTGTCGGGCTATGAGTTTTGCCAACTCTTTCGGGGTAATAGGTAGTCCAGAACCCTGTCTCGCTTTTGGCGGCATTTCGTCGTTTCTATTATTTACAACAATAATAATCACATAAGATGATAACCAAAAGGAACCCATTCGATATTTATACCAGAAATTTAAAAAGCTTGTTTTTAGTACTAAGACTAATCAAAATTCGGTGTGTCTACATCAACACCCGCAACAAGCTTATAAGAAATTTCGTCCTAAATATATGAAAATTTGGCATGCAAGCCATAAATAGGGTTCATCAAATGAGACATACGAAACAAACAGAAACAAACAACAACTAACGCTTCAATCCCTGGAAGTCCAACATTTTCCTAACAAGCTCTTCTAGCTCATCATAACAGTCCATCTGTCTCTCTAAGTCCTTCATCGTCTCCATGCCTCCGCGTAACGTGGCGAACTGATGATCACAGTGAGAGCGATTGACCCAAATCTCCTTCTGCTTCTTCAGAGCGGACGCTGTCTCAGCTCTCGAAATCGAATGCGGTCTCTCCAACGGGTCGAGTCCTCTTCCTATGGCGAGTGTAGACTTAAAAGAGGTGTAGCAAAACACGTGACTCGAATGGCAGAATAAACGGTTCTGTAACGACGGGTGGAAGAATCTCAAGTGTAGGCTCGACAGTATCTGTGAGTAGGACTACTAATGGCTCTATAGGCCAAGACGTGACATATCGTAACCGTACAATGTAACTGTGTGATCAATGTGAATAGTAACACATAAGGCCTAAATAAACAGAAAATCACGTATGGACATAAACACATAAAGGTTTTCATACATGATAAAATTTCCACATTTATTTAAAAATCTTGGCTTTGAGAATTTTGGACTTTAAATCTCAAAATTCTTCGGTTGAAGTCTAGTGTTTTCCCCCGAAAACATCTAGTTCGCTAACAACCATTGGCTCTGATACCAACTTCTGTCACACCCCAAAAACGTCGCAGCGGAATATAAAACGTAGTGGTGACGGAAGCTGGTGCCCATTTCTATCTTGATGTTTGATGCATTATAGTGTTGGACATATTAACTTAATTAAATCATAAGTTTTTAAGCATGACGCCCTGTAACATGACACAACCACGACATAATTAAATTGTCTTTGATCCTTATGGATCTTATTACATTTTTCCCAAAAAGTTTAAAATTAGTCCAACATATTTAAGTGACAAAACATGCATCAACAACCACAAGATATGCCATAATTCCTGAAGCCGAACTCAATTACCTGTAGAACACGTTATAATCAAGTGTCAACACAAAGGAAGGTGAGTTCACTTATTCACATACAATCAATATTATTTCAAGGAAAACTTTCTGATTAGGTGTTTATTTGAAAACATCTATGTAATTTTAGAAAGTCCATTTTACTTCCTTAATAAAATCCATGGGCCTTCCGTCGGTTCATTACTCCGACAACAGTAATACTACCCAGACTTTGTATATTAAATTATTGCGTCAATTTTCAAATTCGTATGTTAGCTAGACGATACGAACTATATATTAACCATGCAGGGATAATCAAAACTAGACAATGAACATAATATTAATTCGTCGTTTGATATTGACACGGGGCGACCGGTCACGACGGGGTTGTCAACCCGATAGATCTACCAACAATTCCTCGCGTACAATACTTAACTGATTAAACGACATCATGGGCGCAGGGTTCTTTCTAGAAGAACAATATGATGTCTGCCTCACGTACAATATATATATATCCTACTAATATGACAATTTAATACACGTAGTTGCACGAATCCCCTGAATCTCCATCACTCGAAACTCAGGCCGGCATCCGTCCCAACTTTACGGTCTGTTTCGCCTCGGAAACACCGTACCATCCCAATGTCCCAGATTTTTTCATAAAAAAACGTTTTACTTCGAAACGTATAACTTATCAAATCTCATATATTTTCAGCGAAAATATATATTTTATATTAAAAGGTATGTTTTATTTCGAAAACATTATTAAACCCTTTTAACGACGTGTTCTACCCCCAAAATATATACAAAGCAGTAAAAAGAGGGGTTTAGTGACACTCACCTTTGGGTGCGTATTTTAATACCGCAATCCCAGAGATTGATTTTTAGATACGTCCTAATATAGGAACAATTCTAAATCAATATATACTTAACACAAAAATCCTAAGTTTCTACGTTTCTTAGAATTATCACATAACTTTGAGATTTTCTCAAAAAGTTGTCATTTTTTATTATGTTGGCATGTTAATATATATATATATATATATATATGAGTCCATATATATATATATATATTTCTATGATTTTGTGACTTGAACGATTTTATTGGTGACCATTATTGTGTAAATCCGTTAACTCTCCCGTTTATACGCAATATATCTATGATTTGCGTGTCGTAATATATATACAAAAACGTTCACATATTTTAACACCGAAACACGCGAGATCTTGTTAACTTATCTATTTTGTCATTTTTAAAGCAAATATACATAAAACATCTCATATGTACCAAATTTCATGCTCGACAAACAAGTTACACATTTAACGCAATTTTACCGTTTCTACCGCACAAACGTACAAGTATACATGCATAGTCTAAATTTCCCACTATCAAGTTAACACTTAACATATTATCACATTTACATGTTTAAATCACTTAACACATTTCATCACATAAGGTTCACTCAAAATTTACCCATACTAGTGTTCATCGAAAAACGCGTATTTTAGCGATTCGGTAACGTTTTTGGGGGTCGGAAGTCACGTATGACCAACCAAACACCAAGTAAATTTAAAATTAGTTAAAATACTTATTTTTAAACTATAAATATCAGTTTACTTACTGATCTAAATCAGTTTTATAAGAACCACTTGAAAAGCCGATTTTTAACCGTTTTAACGCATAGTTTTGCGTTAAACGTTACTATAACCATCCCAACTCGAAATGATTTGATATTTTAACACAATACATTTTATTTACTGATTAAAATAGTGGTTATAATCAGATTAGTGCAGTTTTTGTGTAAGTCACATAAATCATGCGATTTCACGTATTTTACAACTTTTAAAGCACCAAGTACAACATGCAAAGCTAGAAAACATTATGTCAAAGTTACATATTATTTAACACATCAAAATAATCATATTTTACTGTTTATAATCTGATCAAAACTCATTTTTTATCAAATCATACTCAAATCACATTTTTATGATCACATATCAACATGCATGCTTAAGTACAAGCATCTAATGCATACGTGTCATCTCAAAATCATTTTACATGAACTAAATGCATCTACATATTTATTTAACTCATGTTTTATTAATCACAACATTTTAACCTTCATATGATCAAATCATCTTGTCATAAATGCATGTATCATGTTCTTACACATTCAAGAATCTAACGAACAAAAATCCATATATACCCGTACATGCATGTATATATACACGGCTATATACATAAATTCAAATATGACTTTTCATCAATCTACTTTAATCACAACTCATTTTCATGTAGATCACTTTCAATCACACATGCATGAACCTTTTATGTATCATTTCTTTCAAAACTTGACTTATTAACAAAACACAAGTTCTAACACACATTCATACATACTCATGGCCACATGTATATATATATACCTACACACCCACAAACCTACGGCTACACATATATACATATTCATCCATTTTTATTTATCCAAAAACCCATTTGTTTAGATTTCAAGTTTTGTGATTAAACTCAAGAACAAGAGAAACTTTTCACTATCTTCTTCTCCATAAAAATAATCAAGAACACTTTTAAAAGTTTATTTTTATACCCTCAAGATTCAAGTGGGTTTTTGATTAAAAAGATGATATGAAGCTTGGTTCTTGCTTGAAACTCCTTGGAATCACCTTCACACCTTCAAATATACTTGAAATCACCTTGGAATGAGTTTGAATCCTCAAGAACATGGTTAGAAATTTTGAAATGTATGAGATATGGGTGTATTTCGACTGAATTGTAAGAGAGAGAGAGTGTATGGAAGGTGTTATGAGTGTTTCTTGGACTTAGGGAGGTATTTGAATGCTTTAGGGGACATTGTCATCATACACCTCCATTGTAGGCCAATAGAAGGAGGAGAGAGAGAGAAAACATGGTGCATGGCTGACATATATCCCCCCACACATATATATACGATTTCTACACATATATATACATATACATAGACAAAAACTGGTATTTTACTGATTACCGGGTATTTTATCTAGCGTTTTAATCCCGTTTTAGGGCGGTTTAAATTATTTTTAACACTCTATAAAAATAAACTCACCAAAATATTATTGAACAATATTTTGTTTGCCTGGACTGGCTACGTTGCCGGTATTTGGCAGTATGCGCGCTGTGCTGCGCGGTACGCGCTTAAAATCGCAAAAATAGGAATTTAAGCGTTTTTATTTATTTTTATCGTTCCAAAGTAATAAACTCATCAAATTATTACTAAAATGATTATCAGTTGCCTTGACAGGCTGTGTTGACAGTATTTTGTCGGTACACGCGTTGCATCGCGCGTTACGAACTTAAACTCGAAAAATAGAGTTTCCTAGTGTTTTAAATTATTTTTCCACACGGATATGATTAAAATAATTATTCTAATCATAAAAAACTATATTTTAGGATTTTAACACTGATCAGGTGGTCACCGACGTTCGTTTCGCATTTTAACCGTTACGCAATAAGCGTTTATCTTACCGTTGCCAACATAATTTTTACCGAAGTTTAAATTTACCAACTCATTAAATTTCACATATAAATATCATAACCAGTCATATATAGCCCTGTTACCTATTCACAACACGTGTTACAATTGTATGGTACGGCCTGAAAAGCCGGGTGTCACACTACTGGTATCTATTGTTATATTGCTATGCCCTTTGGACTAAGAAATGCAGGTGCTACCTACCAAAGCCTAGTTAATATGATGTTTAAAGAACAAATAGGACACACAATGGAAGTCTATATAGATGACATGGTGGTTAAGTCCAAGAGAGCTAAGGATCACCTTAGAGATTTGCAGGAAGCATTTGATATCCTTGATAAATTCAATATGAAATTGAATCCTTCCAAGTGCCACTTTGGTGTGAAAGCTGGCAAGTTTCTAGGGTACATGGTGACAAAAAGAGGCATAGAGGCAAGTCCAGAGCAAATCAAGGCAATTGTGAACATCAAGTCTCCTGCCAAAGCTAAGGATGTGCAAAGATTGACAGGAAGGATCGCAGCCTTGAACCGGTTCATCTCAAAGTCATCAGAGAAATGCAAGGAATTCTATTACATCCTGAGAAAGAACAAGAAATTTGAATGGACTGAAATGCATGAGAATTCTCTCAAGGCCCTTAAGGATTACCTATCCTCAGCTCCAGCATTAATGAAACCAGAAAAAGGGGATATATTATCCTTATATTTGGCAGTCTCTTCTAAGGCAGTAAGTGCAGTCCTTGTTAAGGATCATGAAGGTACACAACATCATGTATATTATGTAAGTAAGAGTTTGCTTGATGCTGAATCCAGGTATTCTCATTTAGAAAAATTTATCCTTGCTTTAATTATGGCATCTACTAAACTTCACCATTATTTTGAAACACATGCTATTATTGTTAAAACTAACTTTCCAATTAAGAATGTTATCAGGAAACCTGAAATGTCAGGAAGGATGGCAAAGTGGGCAGTCAAGGTTAGTGCCTATGATATCAATATGAACCAAGAACTGCCATTAAATCTCAAGCCTTAGCTGACTTTGTGGCTGATTTCAGTAGTGATCTACAAAGGGAAGCTGAATTGGAAGTTCAACAGCTTGAAGAGACTAAGGATCCTTGGATACTCTTCACAGATGGAGCTTCAAATGTCAAGGGAACTGGACTAGGCATACTACTAAAATCACCACAGGGGGACATAATACCCCACTCTATTGCTTGTGAGTTTCAAACTACTAATAATGAGGTTGAGTATAAAGCCTTAATAGCTGGTTTGCAAATGGCCAAGCATATGAGGATCAGGTATCTTGAGGTACATGTAAATTCTTTATTGACCTCTAACCACTTTAATGGTTCTTATACTGTTAAAAGTGAAAGACTAATCAAATATCTAGAGATAGTCAAGAAATTGGCAGACACTTTTGCTTCTTTTAGTTTGACACAGGTACCCAGGGAAGAAAATGCAGAAGCTGATGCTTTAGCCAACCTTGGATCATCATTGAAGATCCTAGAGGATATTAAAATTCCCATTATCCACATTTTGGCTCCTGCTATTGAGGGTCACACAACTATGGAAATAGTGGAGGATTCTGCAATCATACCTAGTGATGATGCACAGTCAAATTCAGGATCCTGGATCCTTCCAATCACGAGATATATACAACATGGAGAGATTCCTACAGGGGAAAATCCCAGAGCTTTCAAAGTGAAGGTATCTCAATTTACAATATTAAATAACATGTTATATAAACGATCTCTTGCAGGTCCATATCTAAGGTGCATCGAGAATCCTGAAATCCAAAAAGTCCTAAAGGATTTTCATGAAGGAGATTGTGGAAACCACACTGGGGGCAGGGCATTGTTCTCAAGGATCCTTAGGACAGGATACTATTGGCCGACAATGAAGAAGGATGCTGTGGATTATGCCAAGAAATGTGATGCTTGTCAAAGACATAGCAATATCCTTCACCAACCAGCAGAGCTCCTGCATCCTATATCCTCTTCTTGGCCATTCATGAGATGGGGAATGGATATATTTGGTAAACTTCCAAAGGCACCAGGAGGAAATGTGTTTATGCTTGCCATGACGGATTACTTTTCCAAATGGATAGAAGCTGAAGCATTTGCTCAAGTCAGAGAAAAAGAAGTGATATCCTTTATCAAAAGAAACATTATTACCAGATTTGGTATCCCTTCTGAAATTGTTTGTGATAATGGATCCCAATTTATTGGGAGTAGAACTACTAACTTTTGTGACAGCTGGGGGATTAAGATGATAACATCAACACCAGTCCACCCACAAGCTAATGGTCAAGCAGAATCATCCAACAAGATCATCATCAACAACTTGAAGAAGAAGCTTGGGTCCAAGAAAGGAAAATGGGCAGAAGAACTACCTTATGTACTATGGGCCGATAGGACAACCCCCAAGAATGCTACTGGCCAAACTCCATTCTCTTTGGTATTTGGAGCAGAATCAGTGATCCCTACAGAGATGGTGGTTCCTACTGCAAGAACAAGCATCCGTGATCCTGAAGGAAATGCTGAAAACTTGGTTCAAGACTTAGATACTATAGAAGAACTCAGGGATTTGGCAAGAATAAGGATGGCTAGTTATCAACAAAGGATGGCTGGAGCCTACAATAAAAATGTCAGGATCAGGAAATTCCAAGTCGGTGATATGGTATTGAGGAAAGCATTTCAGAATACCACAAATCCTGCTGATGGAAAGTTGGCACCAAAGTGGGAAGGCCCCTACCTGATTGAAGCTGAGGCAGGAAAGGGGGCATATCGATTGCTAGCAATGGAAGGTGATTTGCTACCAAGAGCTTGGAATGCTGTCCACCTGAAGAAATATTTCATGTAGTAAGGATCCAGGATCCTCAACCATTTTCATGATCGATATCCTCGAAGGATCCTTACAGGACAGAGGATCCTCATTTATGTAATGATCTAATCTCAAATTATTTCATTCTTGAATTATCCTATATACAAGGAGAAGGATCCTGGATCCTTTATCCTTCTTTCACTTGATTCTGAGTTTTCCAGAAGGTTCATGTATCCTTAACGAAGGATTGAGTATCCACATAAGTCTCAAGTTATTTGGGCTTGACCCCAGTTATTTGGGCTTGACCCCGTTATTTGGGCTTGACCCCAGTTATTTGGGCTTGACCCCAGTTATTTGGGCTTGACCCCAATTATTTGGGCCTGTCCCCAGTATCGCCAGTAGCGCAAGATGATCCTGGTACAGTTCATGGCAATGGGACCAGTACTCGCTTTAGTGGCTGACAATTTCATTGTACTGGCTGTATCCAGGATCCTACATATAATGGTAGACATACCATACATCCGTTCCTAAGGTTTCTAACGTTTTCACGTTAGCTAAGGTTTTGACATTATCATGTCACTAAGTTTGGATAGTCGCCAGTGAGGGCCATACTCCAGTTTACACAAGATCCTTTGGGCTTGTCCCCAGTTTTTTGGGCTTGTCCCTAGTTTTTTGGGCTTGTCCCCAGTATATTGGGCTTGTCCCCAGAATTGTTGGGCTTGTCCCCAGTTTCTAACTCTTCTCTTATATTGGCTTAGTCCCAAGTTATGTTCCATTTTAGGTTTTTGAAGTTAAACAGCTAAGTATCCTTGATCCTTACCTTTTACTAAGGTTTGTCTTTTGGTTATCCTGATTGTAAATGTTAAAGGTTTAGGATCCTAACTTGGATTCTCAGGTATGATCCTTGATCATTTTGATTTGATTCTTAATTTATATCTAAGTGACCCTTATTCTTGATCATATCCTAAATTTTTTGAATTGATCGATTATAGGATATTTGATCCTTGATCATATCCTAAATTTTTTGACATAATCTGTTAAACTTTTATTCTTAACTTAATGAATTCAAACAAAGTGTATAACAGCAACTGAAAAGTAAAGTGTTCACAAATGTAACAACACATGATAAGCCAAAAGATTAAAGTTTTATTTATTTATCAATAGTTAAACCCTTAAAAGGTTGTCAAAATTGCCAACCCAAATTTCTAGCAGCAAAACGTGGCCCGTCCACTTGGGTTGGCAAAGGGTGTCCATATTTAACAAAGGTCTAAGTGCAGGTAACAAAAGGCGGAAGGATAACAAGTGGTTTCATCCCCCAAACAGAGGATCCATCCACCACCCATTAGCCTACCTATTGTCCAAGGATCCATGATCCTCAAGCCTAAAAACTATTGTCTAAATTATTACAGACCAACTGTTGTTCGAGAAAAACATCAACAACCAAAAACCACTACCAAATCATAAAAAATGGGCTCCGGCCACGTCTAGATAAATCCATCATCGCCCATTTCTGCAGCTCAAACCTTCACTGCATCACCATCGCCTCCTGCTCCAGCATCACCCGCCTGATCCTTAGCTCCGCTGCCACCCGTCTCAATTGCCAAGACCTCTGTAGCCTCTTCCTCATCGTCCAGCTCAGCCAGCTTAGCCTTCCAGCCCTCCTGGTCCCACTTGGTCCTGTCAAAGTCAGGATCCTCAGCCTCCTGGGCCATCTGGAGTTTGATCTTGTACATAGTGATGGCAGCAGAGACTTTAGCATCCTCCATCACCTCAGCTTTCTCATGATCAGCATTAATCTGGGCCATGACCACCTGCTTCTTAGCCAGATTGAGATCTTTCTCGAGGGAGGAAATGGTTTGATCCTTAGCCAGGAAGATCTTCTGAAACTCCAAATGCTTCTGCTCAGCCTCTTCAACGTATCGAAGAGCATCTCGATCTCGGCGAATTTCTGCAAAAAGAAAAGGTAGGGTTCAGGATCCATTATCCTCAAGTGGGCAGGATAATCAGTCAGGATCAGTGATGTGACACCTGTGTCACTTCAACCATCAAACAAATTCCAAACCAATGAAATATTTTATTTCATACTTGGGATTTGGAATAATATGTGTATCGTTTACACATATCAACTCTTGTTCGATTTCAAGCTTTAAATCGCTTTCTGGAGGGTTATACGCGCACTGATGCGTAAATATAATCAGTTTAATGCAACGAACACTCCGGAGTAGTGAAATAGGCTTAACATACCTTAAGTAACCTTTACATAACTTAGAAATAAGTTTTGAAGGCTTTGGTATGGCAAAATCTAGTTTATTCGCTTACAGGGACTAAATTTGACAAACTGCGAAAGTATGCCGATTTGAACTGTAACGAACATTCCGGAACATGACCATAAGTTAAACATACCATAAATATCCTTCACATAGCTTAGAAATAGGCTTTGAGGGGTTGGGTGTGCTAAAATAAACTTTTGGGTCATTTAGGGACTAAAAGCGTCAAAAAGTGCACAAGTTTGCACTTTCGCGCATAACTTACGTTCTGAATACATCCGGACATCCAAAAATTTATGTAAGCACTAAAACATTTTATTTTAGTATTTGGCATAAGAAAAAATCCATTCGTCACGCATTTTGGATCGTTTTTCGCGCTTATGCGCATTCCGTCGTAATTAAGCGAACATCGCGTTCGTACGACCAAACGAACTGACATTAGACATATTTTTGAGCATGTTTCATGTCCACAATGTTTAGGCATCATTTTAGGGCCTTAAAGTTGGCTTTACGGGCCTTAGAAGTGTCGGGAATGGCCTTAAAACACAACAGGGACTGAAACTGTCAAAATGGAAACTTGTTTTCTGATCAGAAGCTCCAGGCGGCCCGCCTGAGCTTTGTCTGATCCTGAAGCGGGCCGTATCAGCCCTTCAGATCAGCAAAGGTCAAGTTCACAGCTGATAACAGCCTTCAAACACCCTCCAAAGGTCAAGTGCCACATGTTAATATCCTATGGTGACCAAAATTAGTTACCACAACATTTTGACAAGTGTACGGGCTAGATCATTCCCTCTTTTCCAAGAAATGATCCTAACGGTGAACCGAAAACAATAAATACCCACATACCCCAACTTCATTTCTCTCTAGAATCTGATCATTTGTGCTCTAAGTTGAAACCTTTGTTTCATACCTGAGCTATTTTGATCTAGATTAGCATTCGGGGACCCTTCGTAAGTGTTCCTTCGTTCTTTTATTGCTTTTCGAGTCCGAAAGTCAAACTTTGTTTGACTTTCTGCATTGACCAGTTTATGGTCAACACGAAGTTCATTTGAACTTCATAACGTGAGCGTGATCACGATGGTTATAGTCCCTAGTGACTATACCTACTGATTACCACGTTATCTAGGCTCAGTGACGAGCCGTAGTTTCGGTCAGAATACGTATTCTTGCGTATTTTGTAACCAAACTACTTGTGGGTATCAAGACCATTTGTTTTGATACCAAACCTGTTTTCTAAACTTAGTTAAGCATGTTTTAACATGCTTAGCTCGTCACTTTTAGTTTAGTGCTTATTTAGGGTCGTAAGGTAAGCGATCTAAACAATCGCTTATACTTTCGAATCCGACCCGTTTGGTCGATCATTAGGATCCGACCAAGCACTTTAGGTGACCATAGTTTATAGGGAATAACCTTACGAGGTTATACCTAATGGTCGCTTCGTTTAAGTAGTTGTATGATAGGTAGTTTATATGCCTTAGGTAAATTACCAAAATACCCCTTTGATGCCAAAATTCATTTTAAACATATGTATCATAACTTTTGACATCTAAACTGATTTGACAACAATATTAGACATGTTAAGGCATATGTTACTTGTCATAAGACTAGTTAGGCGGTCCGAACGCCTTTTACGCGAACGACGCGTTAAAGTAGCATAAGCTACCTAAACGGGTCGTAATGGGTCGTAAGCACTTAGGTTAGGTTTCATTTAGTATGTAGGCTTTGTTAAACCATACTACATGAGTTCCCATACTCATTTGGTTTACGAGCCCTCATTCTATCCGATCTTCCGATTTAGGTCCGGTTTTTTAATGTAGTTACCTATATTAGGTGCCGTTTGATATCCGTGATCTCTAGCATTGCTTGGTGGTTATCTTAGGACTTCTGAGCAATCTCAAGTGAGTACATAGACCCCTCTTTTACTGTTTTCCAAACTGTTTTGGGGTGGAACACATGTGCCTACTTGTTACTTTCATGCTCTCCATGTTTTCACATCATATACCTGCTATGTTCGTTAGTACATTATAGTACATGATTTCATTGTGTTCATGCTATGTATGTCCATTTAGTTCATACTTAGTACATTGTTTTACATTACACTTATGCTATGTATGTCCATTGTGTGCATGCTTAGTACATTGTTTTACATTGCATTTCTGTTGCATATGCTAATCCAGCATGTGAACACATTATACTACATTTTGAACCGTTGTAACCTTTTGACTATGTGAACCGTCGTAACCGTTTGATTATATGAACCGTTTGTAACTATTGAACCGTGTGAACCATTTGTATCTGTTGACAGGATTTACATTTGACAATAGACATTTGACATTACATAAACATTTCTACAATTGTTAAACATTACTTTGGTGGTTTGGTTTGATTAAGTGATTAAGTAACGATGCGTGTGTAATATGATACAAGCATGGTGGATACGCCGCTGGTACTTCCTATATATAAGTGTTTGTATGGTATTACATATCGTAGCGTTATTTGAATCATTTCAGTTTGAGACATATAACATTTTATACAAATATCATACTTTTCACAAGACATTGATTTACAAACAACTTATCTTATACAAACATTTTTTTACATGGTTATTCATTTAACCTGACATTTATTTATACATATCATCTGATCTTATCGTTTTTCAAATGATTTACAAGACAAAGCAAATTACAAGGTTCATGACTAAACATTTTCTCAAACATAAGTCATGAATTCTGTTTTCACCAAAACCTATGTATCTCACAGGCATTTTTATGTTGACGTGCCTATTTTCACATGTGTTTTCAGGAGATGATGCATAGGACTTATCAAGACATACTTAGGCGGACCTGTGCCTTAGTGACTTAAAACGAGACAAGAACTAGTTAATTTTTGTTATGTACTCTTTGTTTCTTGTTTAAAACAATGTAAACTCTCATGTTTGATTAATAAAACAAAACTTCAATTGCCATGGATTTGAAACAATTAATTCTGTTACAACACTCCCCGACGTTTCCGCCACGTTTGGTTGTTCCACGTGGTCGGGGTGTGACAGAAAAGTTGGTATCAGAGCCGATGGTTATAGGGAATTAGGTTATTAGTAATGCTTTGACCTAGTCTATAACCTTCTTAGGACCTTAACGCGAGTTTACTTGCATTTAGTCATAAAACAATACCGTCACCTATCCTTAGGCGACGACCACAACAAGAACATAAATTTCGAAACCGCTTTGAAAACTAATCATCTGTTCTAGGATGATTGATTACTAGGTTTTGAACCCTCTATTGTAAGGTTTTGAACCCTCTGTTATATGGTTTTGAACCCCCTTGAGTTTTCAAAATCTCGTCAAGGTTTTGGGTTTTAAATAATGTGAACACGTGCAAACTGGAAGGGTGAATGCCTATATTCTGGGATTTTCTGTCTAGGCAAGCACTTCGTATACATCTCATCAGACGCGAGACCAGTTGTGCGTACCTAGGAATTCTTGGGACGAGTGTTCACTTATAGGCGAGCATGTCTTCGCGATACATTATTTTTGACTCATTTACTTTGATTAGTCACTATGTGTCGTTTGTTTACCTGGTGGTAACAAACAAATGACCACTATCCTTGCTTTCATCAAATTTGTTTCATCTCATTCTTTTCGTCTAATTCTCTCACTCGTTTCCTTTCATGTTTCCTCTTTTAGAATGCCTCCACGACGCGAAAGTCAGATAGCGACTGCCGAATTGGCAGAAATCATTGCGCAGCAAATGGCTGCTCAATTCCCAAACCTCTTTGCTCAATGGAATCAAGCCAACAACAACAACAATGGTCCATGCAATTTCAAGAGTTTTAACTCGGCGAAACCACTCAAGTTTAGTGGTTCTAAGGGAGCGACTGGGCTTCTTCAATGGTTCGAGAGCATTGAGAATACTTTCCGCCACGTGCAGTGTCCTGACAATCGCAAGGTCGAGTTTGCTTCGAGTGTGTTCCAGAAGAGAGCCCTTACGTGGTGGAACGGGGTTATGAGAGATCGTGGTGCAGAAGTTGCTCTAGCACAGACATGGGCTGAACTTAGGGCCCTTATGATGAAGGAATTCTGTCCTCGTCATGAGATCAGGGCCTTGGAAAGGGAATTCGACAATCTTGATCAAGACAGCGGTGAGCATCGAGCCTACACGGACCGTTATGAGGAGTTAAGTCTGTTATGCCCAAACATGGTCACGCCTTTGGATAAGGCAATCGAAAAGTACATTGATGGCCTCCCTGACTCAATACAAGACATTGTGACTGGTAGCAACCCTACTACAGTTAGACAGGCCATTGAGCTATCTGCAACCTTGACTGAATCAAAGATCAGGAAAGGTAAACTTTTCCGAAAAGGTGACAAGAAACCGGTCGAGGAATCGAACCCAATCGAGGAATCAAAGACCATGGATGAACAGACTGGATCCCCTAAGAAGTCAAAGAAGCGAAAGGCTTCTCAGAACTTCGCCATGGTTACTCACAATGATCAAGCCGTCCCCAACCAACCAGCTCAACCCCCTGCTAGGAAGCCATACAATGGAACTGCACCCTTGTGCAACCAATGTAGCCTCCATCATCATGCCAATGTAAAGTGCCGCAAATGCCAAACTTGTGGACTTATAGGCCATACAACAAGAGTCTGCCCAGCTGCAGCTGCACCAAACCAAGCTGGCAACAACCCTGCTCAAAGTCGTTTTCTACCAGGTTCTTGCTTCAACTGTGGCGAGATGGGTCATTTCCGAAGAAATTGCCCAAAGCTTGCTAATGCAAATCCAGCACAGGGATGAGCATCTGACCGACAACATCGTTAGAAATAATCACGTCTTATGTATTATTTTCTTTTGTTGTTATGGTCCATGAAACAGTTGTTATCATTGTTTATAAATAAATCTTTTATTTACATTACAATGTATTTATGTGGTTGTATGTATAAACAACACATCTCTTACAATACCGACAATCAAGGAATCGTATTCCTTGTAAAGCAAACTACCCCCAAAATTTTTCCATCTTATGATCTCTTACGTTTCCACGAAATTCCTAAGTACCCGTTTGTTCTAAGGAAACGAAGTACAAGGCGCAAGTTACAACACGAGACGAATACCCAAAGTACCACTATAAATCCTTAATAAGGGTACTTAAGGACATTTCCGTAAATCCTAAAATTGTCGTGTTCCTTAATTCGAATATTACGTTTCTTTGAAAACAAAATCGAATTTTTGGGAGATCTTCCTATCTTTTCAGATAGATCGAGTTTGCTTCGAGTGTGTTCCAGAAGAGAGCCCTTACGTGGTGGAACGGGGTTATGAGAGATCGTGGTGCAGAAGTTGCTCTAGCACAGACATGGGCTGAACTTAGGGCCCTTATGATGAAGGAATTCTGTCCTCGTCATGAGATCAGGGCCTTGGAAAGGGAATTCGACAATCTTGATCAAGACAGCGGTGAGCATCGAGCCTACACGGACCGTTATGAGGAGTTAAGTCTGTTATGCCCAAACATGGTCACGCCTTTGGATAAGGCAATCGAAAAGTACATTGATGGCCTCCCTGACTCAATACAAGACATTGTGACTGGTAGCAACCCTACTACAGTTAGACAGGCCATTGAGCTATCTGCAACCTTGACTGAATCAAAGATCAGGAAAGGTAAACTTTTCCGAAAAGGTGACAAGAAACCGGTCGAGGAATCGAACCCAATCGAGGAATCAAAGACCATGGATGAACAGACTGGATCCCCTAAGAAGTCAAAGAAGCGAAAGGCTTCTCAGAACTTCGCCATGGTTACTCACAATGATCAAGCCGTCCCCAACCAACCAGCTCAACCCCCTGCTAGGAAGCCATACAATGGAACTGCACCCTTGTGCAACCAATGTAGCCTCCATCATCATGCCAATGTAAAGTGCCACAAATGCCAAACTTGTGGACTTATAGGCCATACAACAAGAGTCTGCCCAGCTGCAGCTGCACCAAACCAAGCTGGCAACAACCCTGCTCAAAGTCGTTTTCTACCAGGTTCTTGCTTCAACTGTGGCGAGATGGGTCATTTCCGAAGAAATTGCCCAAAGCTTGCTAATGCAAATCCAGCACAGGGATGAGCATCTGACCGACAACATCGTTAGAAATAATCACGTCTTATGTATTATTTTCTTTTGTTGTTATGGTCCATGAAACAGTTGTTATCATTGTTTATAAATAAATCTTTTATTTACATTACAATGTATTTATGTGGTTGTATGTATAAACAACACATCTCTTACAATACCGACAATCAAGGAATCGTATTCCTTGTAAAGCAAACTACCCCCAAAATTTTTCCATCTTATGATCTCTTACGTTTCCACGAAATTCCTAAGTACCCGTTTGTTCTAAGGAAACGAAGTACAAGGCGCAAGTTACAACACGAGACGAATACCCAAAGTACCACTATAAATCCTTAATAAGGGTACTTAAGGACATTTCCGTAAATCCTAAAATTGTCGTGTTCCTTAATTCGAATATTACGTTTCTTTGAAAACAAAATCGAATTTTTGGGAGATCTTCCTATCTTTTCAGATAGATCCCAGAGGACATTGAAGTCCATCGACTGGTTTCCATATCCATTCTCAATCGATAACAAATTAATAACCAAGTTAAACAACTATGTGATTATGTGCTTATGTGTTCCTTTATGTGTTTTTGTGTAATCCAAGTTTTGTTATCCAAATCCTCGTAGAACCTTTCGTATCTTCATATGAGGGATTCGTAGTAGGATACCCAAAGGTACTACATAAAATCCTTAATGGACTACTACGTTGTAGTTAAGTCCCTTGGATTATAAAGTACTACTCCATAATTAGACCCCTTGAGTGGTCTAGTTAAACAGATTGATCCAAAAATCTGGTTAGGAACATCATGTGATGATATAGCTGAAAGGACTCCTTGGTGGCCTAATTAAAAAGATCATTTGTCGATCTAATTAAAAGGACCCAATGGTAGTCTAGTCACCCTCATCACAGGTTTGATTTTCTTCCCCTAAACATTACAAGACAAACTGTGCGGACTGTGCAAGGAATTACGTAATTATGGATGCATACATAATTATGGAATTTAGTGCACAGAAACCACAGCGAGCTTTGTCATGTGCCTAGAAGTTAACTCTATTCATTTCTGTTTCTGAGGAAGCAACCGTTGAAAATGACTCCGTCAGTTCATTTTTCGTTTCTGAAGATTGTCCGTTGAGGAAATGAATATCCGTTTGTCTATCCTTTTCATTTCCATTTCTGATGAAGCACCCGTTGAAAATGACTCCGTTTGTTCATTTTCGTTTCTAAAGATTGTCCGTTGAGGAAATGAATATCCGTTTGTCTATCATTTTCATTTCCATTTCTCATGAAGCACCCGTTGAAAATGACTCCGTTTGTTCATTTTCGTTTCTGAAGATTGTCCGTTGAGGAAATGAATATCCGTTTGTCTATCATTTTCATTTCCATTTCTGAGGAAGCACCCGTTGAAAATGACTCCGTCAGTTCATTTTTCGTTTCTGAAGATTGTCCGTTGAGGAAATGAATATCCGTTTGTCTATCCTTTTCATTTCCATTTCTGAGGAAGCACCCGTTGAAAATGACTCCGTTTGTTCATTTTCGTTTCTGAAGATTTGTCCATTGAGGAAATGAATATCCGTTTGTTTCTCCTTTTCATTTCCATTTCTGATGAAGCACCCGTTGAAAATGACTCCGTAAGTTCATTTTACGTTTCTGAAGATTGTCCGTTGAGGAAATGAATCCCCGTTTGTTTATTCCTTCATTTCCGCTTCTGAAGAATACTCATTGAGGAAAATGACTCCGTCTATTCATTTTCGTTCTGAAGAATGTCCGTTAAGGAAATGACAGGATTATGCCTTACATATCTCTGGTGGTTATTTGACACAAAGTCACAAATAGACTCCTACGAATAAATTTCGGGGCGAAATTTCCTAAAGTAGGGGAGACTGTGACACCTGTGTCACTTCAACCATCAAACAAATGCCAAACCAATGAAATATTGTATTTCATACTTGGGATTTGGAAAAATATGTGTATCGTTTACACATATCAACTCTTGTTCGATTTCAAGCTTTAAATCGCTTTCTGGAGGGTTATACGCGCACTGATGCGTAAATATAACCAGTTTAATGCAACGAACACTCCGGAGTAGTGAAATAGGCTTAACATACCTTAAGTAACCTTTACATAACTTAGAAATAAGTTTTGAAGGCTTTGGTATGGCAAAATCTAGTTTATTCGCTTACAGGGACTAAATTTGACAAACTGCGAAAGTATGCCGATTTGAACTGTAACGAACATTCCGAAACATGACCATAAGTTAAACATACCATAAATATCCTTCACATAGCTTAGAAATAGGCTTTGAGGGGTTGGGTGTGCTAAAATAAACTTTTGGGTCATTCAGGGACTAAAAGCGTCAAAAAGTGCACAAGTTTGCACTTTCGCGCATAACTTACGTTCTGAATACATCCGGACATCCAAAAATTTATGTAAGCACTAAAACATTTTATTTTAGTGTTTGGCATAAGAAAAAATCCATTCGTCACGCATTTTGGATCGTTTTTCGCGCTTATGCGCATTCCGTCGTAATTAAGCGAACATCGCGTTCGTACGACCAAACGAACTGAAATTAGACATATTTTTGAGCATGTTTCATGTCCACAATGTTTAGGCATCATTTTAGGGCCTTAAATTTGGCTTTACGGGCCTTAGAAGTGTCGGGAATGGCCTTAAAACACAACAGGGACTGAAACTGTCAAAATGGAAACTTGTTTTCTGATCAGAAGCTCCAGGCGGCCCGCCTGAGCTTTGTCTGATCCTGAAGCGGGCCGCATCAGCCCTTCAGATCAGCAAAGGTCAAGTTCACAGCTGATAACAGCCTTCAAACACCCTCCAAAGGTCAAGTGCCACATGTTAATCTCCTATGGTGGCCAAAATTAGTTACCACAACATTTTGACAAGTGTACGGGCTAGATCATTCCCTCTTTTCCAAGAAATGATCCTAACGGTGAACCGAAAACTATAAATACCCACATACCCCAACTTCATTTCTCACTAGAATCTGATCATTTGTGCTCTAAGTTGAAACCTTTGTTTCATACCTGAGCTATTTTGATCTAGATTAGCATTCGGGGACCCTTCGTAAGTGTTCCTTCGTTCTTTTATTGCTTTTCGAGTCCGAAAGTCAAACTTTGTTTGACTTTCTGCATTGACCAGTTTATGGTCAACACGAAGTTCGTTTGAACTTCATAACGTGAGCGTGATCACGATGGTTATAGTCCCTAGTGACTATACCTACTGATTACCACGTTATCTAGGCTCAGTGACGAGCCGTAGTTTCGGTCAGAATACGTATTCTTGCGTATTTTGTAACCAAACTACTTGTGGGTATCAAGACCATTTGTTTTGATACCAAACCTGTTTTCTAAACTTAGTTAAGCATGTTTTAACATGCTTAGCTCGTCACTTTTAGTTTAGTGCTTATTTAGGGTCGTAAGGTAAGCGATCTAAACAATCGCTTATACTTTCGAACCCGACCCGTTTGGTTGATCATTAGGATCCGACCAAGCACTTTAGGTGACCATAGTTTATAGGGAATAACCTTACGAGGTTATACCTAATGGTCGCTTCGTTTAAGTAGTTGTATGATAGGTAGTTAATATGCCTTAGGTAAATTACCAAAATACCCCTTTGATGCCAAAATTCATTTTAAACATATGTAACATAACTTTTGACATCTAAACTGATTTGACAACAATATTAGACATGTTAAGGCATATGTTACTTGTCATAAGACTAGTTAGGCGGTCCGAACGCGTTTTACGCGAACGACGCGTTAAAGTAGCATAAGCTACCTAAACGGGTCGTAATGGGTCGTAAGCACTTAGGTTAGGTTTCATTTAGTATGTAGGCTTTGTTAAACCATACTACATGAGTTCCCATACTCATTTGGTTTACGAGCCCTCATTCTATCCGATCTTCCGATTTAGGTCCGGTTTATTAATGTAGTTACCTATATTAGGTGCCGTTTGATATCCGTGATCTCTAGCATTGCTTGGTGGTTATCTTAGGACTTCTGAGCAATCTCAAGTGAGTACATAGACCCCTCTTTTACTGTTTTCCAAACTGTTTTGGGGTGGAACACATGTGCCTACTTGTTACTTTCATGCTCTCCATGTTTTCACATCATATACCTGCTATGTTCGTTAGTACATTATAGTACATGATTTCATTGTGTTCATGCTATGTATGTCCATTTAGCTCATACTTAGTACATTGTTTTACATTACACTTATGCTATGTATGTCCATTGTGTGCATGCTTAGTACATTGTTTTACATTGCATTTCTGTTGCATATGCTAATCCAGCATGTGAACACATTATACTACATTTTGAACCGTTGTAACCTTTTGACTATGTGAACCGTCGTAACCGTTTGATTATATGAACCGTTTGTAACTATTGAACCGTGTGAACCATTTGTATCTGTTGACAGGATTTACATTTGACAATAGACATTTGACATTACATAAACATTTCTACAATTGTTAAACATTACTTTGGTGGTTTGGTTTGATTAAGTGATTAAGTAACGATGCGTGTGTAATATGATACAAGCATGGTGGATACGCCGCTGGTACTTCCTATATATAAGTGTTTGTATGGTATTACATATCGTAGCGTTATTTGAATCATTTCAGTTTGAGACATATAACATTTTATACAAATATCATACTTTTCACAAGACATTGATTTACAAACAACTTATCTTATACAAACATTTTTTTACATGGTTATTCATTTAACCTGACATTTATTTATACATATCATCTGATCTTATCGTTTTTCAAATGATTTACAAGACAAAGCAAATTACAAGGTTCATGACTAAACATTTTCTCAAACATAAGTCATGAATTCTGTTTTCACCAAAACCTATGTATCTCACAGGCATTTTTATGCTGACGTACCTATTTTCACATGTGTTTTCAGGAGATGATGCATAGGACTTATCAAGACATACTTAGGCGGACCTGTGCCTTAGTGACTTAAAACGAGACAAGAACTAGTTAATTTTTGTTATGTACTCTTTGTTTCTTGTTTAAAACAATGTAAACTCTCATGTTTGATTAATAAAATAAAACTTCAATTGCCATGGATTTGAAACAATTAATTCTGTTACAACACTCCCCGACGTTTCCGCCACGTTTGGTTGTTCCACGTGGTCGGGGTGTGACAAGTGATCCTTACATCAGCAAAGTATTCCTGAAACTGATGGCGGATGAGGGGCAGGCCTTCAAGATTGTCAGCTTCAGTGGCCTTCCTCTTCTTTCCTCCCTTGGAGGTGACAGGCTTGGGGATTAAAGTGCTTGGGCTAGCAGCAGACTTCTTTTTTCCGGACCGGGGAGCCACAGTGCTAAGATCACTAACACTGAAGCGGGAGGCTGACTTCAAAGATTTTCCAGCGCCTACCAATCCAAAACGACAGATAAGTATTCTTGTTCTATTTTCATTTAAACATTTAATTATATACAGACTTGGATACTTACTTGACATTGTGACTGAGCCGAATGATACTTCTTGAGAATCCTTGGTGTTTGCTTGGAATGATCTTACTGCAGGATCAAGACTCCAGAAAGCAGCAATCCTCTATTTTGTTGCAGGTGATGGAATGATATGAGAAACAGAGATAGCTGCACAAAAGATACAAAAAGGGGTCAGTTATCCTCAACAGAAACAGGGTTATCCTATGATCCTTCTATAAGGATCCTCTATCCTACCATGGGTGGCCCACTCTCTTGGGAGATCCTTCCCATCAGGGATAGAATCCCTCCTAACGAAGAAAAAACGCTTCTTCCAGTTGATGTCATTCTTGGTGGTCTTGAGGATTGGGTGTGCTTCACCGGGTTTATGTTTAAATAAGAAGCGATGAGAACCATGGCTCACAAGGTTATTCAGTTCAGCCAGTTCCGACATCCCCAACTCTATACCTTCCTGCTCAATGATTCTCTCTAGGGTATATAAAACCCTCCACATCATTGGCATTTCCTGAACATAGCACATGCCGGTGAGAGAGAAGAAGGATTCAGTAAATGCAGGGAAAGGATAGGAGTATCCTATCAGGAATGGAGTGGCCGGAAAAGCAACCCAGTTTTCAGAAACAAAATTGCTTTTGGTGGTAGGGTCAAAGGGCTTGAAGACGGTGTTCACCGGAAAACAATGGCGAATCCGGTCGATCTCCGGATCAGTGAAACTGCAGAGTTCCTTCGGAGTGTTTTTGATAATCCCTTGGCTTTTCAAAGACTATCTTTCTGGTGATCCTTGGTAGGGGAGGATCGTAACTTCATTATGATCTAAAGATTTCGAAGAGGAACAGCGGAAGAAGATGAAGAGAGAAGGGAGAGAGAAATACCTGATCAATCTTCGAATGAGGATTTAAAGGGTGTAACGCACGAATTTAAATGTCTTCTGATCCTTATCTCTAACTTGAATTTATTATGATGATTTTGCAGGATTGTCACTTCAATGACGTAAGACCAGCAACGGCTAGTTCGATCCAAACGGCTATATATCCGTTAGTCAGTTGGAGATAAGATCAAAAATACAACTCGTTAAATTACGTTTTACTCCTTATATTTTGGGGGCAATTGTTAGGGGAGGATTTTCCAATCCTAAGGATCACGGATCCTCAAGCACTGCCAGGATCACGGATCCTCAATTTTGTTTGAATTAAAGATCCTCAGAAGACATTGCAGGATCAGGATTCAGGATCCTTGTTGTTATCCTTGTACTAACATTTGCCTTCATTACGTTTAAGTTTGTTTTGCAGGAGTATACACCTCAGACTTGGTCTTGCCGATATTCTTGGGGAATATGCCCTCAATATTCCGCACGTGCATGGCTTTGTAAACGTTATGGAGATCGTGGGAAGCTTGCACATTTAGCGGATAGTTAGTTGTTTTAGTTATTTCTAATTTTAAAAGGGGATAACAAGCTTGAATTAGAACACTTGGCGATTTTAGCAAACACACACACTCGAAACAGCTCTCTATAGCTCTTAACAGTTCATTTGGCGATTTCATACACGTTACACTATAGTGATCCTTGTAACAAGCTTGTTATCATCCCGAGTTGTAACAATCATTTGTATAATTGTAGTTGGAGATCGGTAGTTTCCATCACCCGAGGTTTTTTATGCCGGAGATCCACTCTTGATCAAGGGCTTTTTCCTCGTATAAATCCTTGTGTCATTTGTTCATTTCATTTGCAAGATATTCATACATTTGTTCAAGCATCATTCCTCACAACAAAGATTTGGTGTTTGGAGCTGAAACAGTGATCCCTACAGAGATGGTAGTCCCTACTGCAAGAACAATCATCCGTGATCCTAAAGAAAATGCTGAAAACTTGGTTCAAGACTTGGATACCATAGAGGAACTCAGGGATTTGGCAAGGCTAAGATTGGCTAGCTATCAACAAAATATGGCTGTAGCTTATAACAAGAATGTCAGGATCAGGAAGTTTCAAGTTGGTGACATGGTGTTAAGGAAAGCATTCCAAAATACCACAAATCCTGCTGATGGCAAGCTAGCACCAAAGTGGGAAGGCCCCTATCTTATTGAAGCTGAGGCGGGAAAGGGGGCATATCGGTTATTAACAATGGAAGGTGATTTGCTACCAAGAGCTTGGAATGTTGTCCATTTGAAAAAATACTTCATGTAAGAAGGATCCAGGATCCTTAATCATCCTCATGTCCGGTATGCAAAAAGGATCCTTAGAGAAAATATGATCCTCATTCTGGTAATGATTTGATTCTAATTTACCTAATCCTTTAATTTATTTGTTTACAAGGAAAAGGATCCAGGATCCTTTATCCTTTTTCATTAAATTCTGAGTTTTGCAGAAGTTCATGCATCCTTGAGAGAGGATCAAGTATCCACAGAAGTATCCTAAGTTTTATGGGCTTGTCCCCAGTTTTATGGGTTTATCTCCAGTTTTTGGGCTTGTCCCCAGTTCAAGGTATCCACTACCTTCTACGAATCAGGTTCTTACACCTTCGCCAGAAGCGCACGATTATCCTGGAGCAGTTAAAGGCAATGGGACCAGTACCTGCTTTAGGGGCTGACAATTTCATTGTACTGGCTGTATTCAGGATCCTAAGTATAATGGTAGACGTACCATACATCCGTTCCTAAGGTTTCTAACGTTTTCACATTAGCTAAGGTTTTGGCATCTTCATGCCACTAAGTTTGGATAGTCGCCAGTACTCCAGTTTACACAAGATTCTTTGGGCTTGTCCCCAGTTTTTTGGGCTTGTCCACAGTTTTTGGGCTAGTCCCCAGTTTAGTGGGCCTGTCCCTAGACACTAATTCTTTCTTTTACAGGTTGGCTTAGTCCCAAGTTATTTCTCATTTCAGGATCCTAAAGTTGAATAGTTAAGGATCCTGGATCCTAGCTTTCCACAAGGGTTTGTCTTATGATTGTCCCATTTGTATTCATTAAGGATATAGGATCCTAACTTGTTACTTTAACTTTATTCTTGGTTCATCGATATTACCCTTATTCTTTGACAACAGGATGTATGATCCTAAAGTTAACTTGCTTTTTTAAACTTTTTGACTAAAGGATATTTGATCCTTGATCATATCCTAACCTTTTGATATAAACTAATTTTTACACCTTCATTAATGACTTGTAAATCCAAAAAATTGTACAATAACAATTGAAAGGTAAATGGAGACAAACTGAACAACACAAGATAGTCAAAAGGTTAAAGCTTTATTTATTTATCATAATTAAACCCTTCAAAGGTTGTCAAAATTACCTACCCCAAGCATCTACCAGCAATACGTGACCCGTCCGCTGGGGTAGGTAAAGGGTGTCCATGCTAAAAAGTTCTGAGTTATGCAGGAAATTAAAAGATGAGGGGCATCAAAGGCTTCATCCTCCACAAACAGAAGGACCCATCCACCTTTGCTACCCCCCCCCCTTTTTGTCCCAAGGATCCGTGATCCTTAAACCTAAATACTATTGTTCAAGTACAGACTAGCAATGTTTAAAACATCACAAACAAAAAACCATTAAACCATAAAAAATGGGCTCCGGCTTCGTCTAGATAAATCCATCATCGCCCATTGCTGCAGCCTAAACCTTCGCTGCATCATCACCACCAGCTGCTTCTTCCACCGGATCCTTCACCCCGCTGCTCCCAGCTCCATCAGCTGCTGCCTCCTTAGCATCATCCTCATCGTCCAGCTCAGCCAACCTCTGCCTCCAAGCCTCCTGTTCCCAGGCAGACCTGTCAAAAGCAGGATCCTCAGCCTCTTTGGCCATTTGCAGCTTGATCTTGAGCATGGAAATCGTAGTAGAAAGCTTTGCCCCTTCCATCACCTCTGCCTTCTCCTTCTAAGCCGTGATCTGGGTCAGAACCAGCTCCTTTTGCACCAGGTTGAGTTCCTTCTCGAGGGAGGAGATTTTCTTGTCTTTGGCCAGGAACATTTGCTGGAACTCCAGGTTCTTGTATTCAGCCTCTGCTAGATTGTGATCAAGGAGTATTTGGATCTCAGTAAATTTCTGCATAAAAGAAGTATATGTCAGGATCCGTTATCCTTAGAAAGGGAAGTTCAGACTTAAGGATCCAGGATCCTTATCTCGGAGACATATTCTTCAAACTGATGCTGAATGAGAGGGAGGCCTTCAGTGGGCTCAGAGGTCTTTCTTTTCTTAGCACCTTTGCCCCGTGTGCTCATGCCTCTAGGGTTTGGGATGCTAGGACTGGCATCTAGTTCCTTTTTGATAGACTTTGAGGTAGCAAACGCGTCAAGATCACTGACGCTGAACCTGGAAGCTGATTTTGAGGATTTCCCAGCGCCTACAAATACAAAACACAGATAAGTATTCATACTTTACATTCATTTAAACATTTATTTACTTAAAGGTATGGATACTTACTTGACATTGTGTAGGAACCGGAGGAGACTTCTTGGGAATCCTTTGTTTTGGCTTGGAATGTTCTAACAGCAGGATCGAGCTTCCAAAAAGCAACAATTCTTTCTTTTGTTGCAGGGGTTTCTTGAATATGAGAAAGCGAGATAGCTGCACAGCAAAAACAGAGAAAAGGATCAGTTATCCTTAAAAGGAAAAGAGTTCTACTATGATCCTTGTCCAAGGATCCCTTATCTTACCCTGGGTGATCCATCTTTTGGAAAGGTCCTTCCTATCTGGAATTGAGTCCCTCCTTACAAAGAAGAACTGGTTCCTCCAGTGGGTATCATTTTTGGTGGTTTTGAGGATTGGATGAGGCTGGCCGGGTTTATGCTTGAACAAGAAACGGTGAGAACCATGGCTAACAAGGTTGTATAACTGACTCAACTCAGAAACCCCAATTTCAATCCCTTCCTGCTCCATGATGTTTTCAAAAGTGTGAAGAACTCTCCACATCATTGGCATGGCTTGTATATAGCACATGCCAGTGAGCGTGAAGAATGATTGGATTAGAGCAGGGAAAGGATAAGAAAACCCTATCAGAAAAGGGGTTGCCAGAAAAGTGATCCAAGCATCGGAGATACAATCGCTCTTCATCGAAGAGTCGAAGGATCTGAAGAAAACTTCTGCCGGGAAGCAATGACGTATCCGATCAATTTCAGGATCGGTGAAACGGCAGAGTTCCAGTGAAGGGTTTTTAGTTACACCCTGGCTCTTCAAGGGGCTGTCCTTCTTAGGATCCTTAGCAGGTGAGGATCGAAGAATAGAGGATCGGAAGAAAAGAATTTAGAGAGAAGGAAAAAGAGAATACTTGTTTGATCTTCGGATGAGGATTTAAATGGAGAAACGCTAGAATTTAAATGCAATTTAGTCCTTATCTCTAACCCTATATATAATGATTGTTGTTCCAGGTGATGACTATTGATGACATCAGCCTCGCAACGGCTATATCTTTTACTAACGGCTAGTCCGATTAATGTTGAAACATGACTATCCAATTCGATATCAACTAGTCATGTTTGGGGGCAATTTTTAGGGATGGAATTTTATAGTCTATGGATCACAGATCCTCAAGTGCAGCCAGGATCACGGATCCTCAATTCAGCCTGAATTAAGGATCCTCAGAAGATGTTGCAGGACTAAGGATCCAGGATCCTCATTATTATCCTAATACTAACAATTGTTTCCATTATATTTGAACTTGTTTTGCAGGAGTATTCAAGTGGTACTTAGTATAACCGAGATTCCAGGGGAATATGCCTTCTAATTCTGCACGTGCATGAGCTCTTCGACCGTTGTGGTGATCGTGGGAGAGCTTGAGCCTTTTTTAGATTGTTAGTTAGCTTAGTTAGTTTCTATTTTTAATGGGGATAACGAGCTTGATAGAATTATTATTAGCAACACACACTACTCTCGAGAACTCTCTACAAGTTATTGGCGATTATACACTTTTTGCACACTAGTGATCCTTGTACCAAGCTTGTTATCATCCTGATTTGTAAACATTGTTTGTTTAATATACTTGGTGATCGGTAGTTTCCATCACCCGAGGTTTTTTGTGCCGGGGATCATACATTGATCAAGGGCTTTTTCCTCGTATATATCCTTGTTTCCAACATTTATTTCTTGCATACATTCTTCATACATTTGTTCATTTTACCAAGCATCACACCTCACAAAATCGGATTTGGTTGCATTATCCTTGTGTGATTTTTGACCAAAACAATCCCCATTAAAAGTAGAAATATCTAGCCTAACTAACTATCAGCAAAGGGTGCAAGTCCCCCACGATCACCATAACGGTCGAAGAGCTCATGCACGTGCAGAATCATCAAGCATATTCCCCTAGAATCTCGGTTGGACCAAGTCCTATTTGGATACACCTGCAAAACAAGTTCAAAGCTGATGGAAACAACTGCTACTATTAGGATAATAATGAGGATCATGGATCCTTAGTCCTGCAACGCCTTCTTAGGATCCTTTATTCAAACTGAACTGAGGATCCTTGATCCAAGCTGCATTTGAGGATCCGTGATCCATAAGCTGTGAAAATCTATCCCAAACAATTGCCCCCAAACATGACTAGTTGATATCCGATTTAATAGTCATGTTTCAATTTTATTCGGACTAGCCGTTACTAAGAGATATAGCCGTTGCGATGCTGACATCAGCGACATGACTACCTGCAACAATCATCATTATAAATAGGGTTAGAGATAAGGATGAAATTTGCATTTAAATTCGAGACCCTTCCCTTTAAATCCTCATTTGAAGACTTCATCAGGTATCTCCTCTTTCCTTCTCTCTAAATCTTCTTCTTTCCGGTGCTCTGTTCTTTGTTTAACCATGGCCAAGATGAATCTCTGATCCTCCCCTGCTAAGGATCCCAAGAAAGAGAGTGTCACACCCCGATCACGTAAAACAACAAATCGTGGCGGAAACGTCGGGGAGTGTTGTAACAGAATCATTGTTTCACAACTATGGATTAAATAATTTCGTTTTATTGAATTATTGAACTCATTGTTTTATTACAAATCAGACAAATAATATTATTATCATTCAAGTTTAAAAGTTTCTAAGGTACGAGTCCATCCTATGTATAGCATGCATCAACAATCATCACATAATAGCACCTGAAACATGCGTAAAATAAGTACGTCATCATAAAAATGCCTGTGAGATACATAGGTTTTATTATAATAGGATTCATGACTTATAAGTTTTAGAAAATATTAAATCAAAAATAGTCATGATCCTTAAAATATTTTCTTTTATAAATCATACTAAAATTTATAAGAAATCAGATAATAAAACAGAATAATACATAAATAAATAATTAAGTAAAATGAGTTTATAAAACAATATTTTTTTTATAAAAAGGTTTGTAATATATATATATATATATATATATAACAATATACTTTGGTTTTAAGAAAGTCGAATAAATAATATATTAAAATATATTTCAGTTCCAAAATCATTAAACAAATAGTATATTAAATATACTTTAGTCGTCAAAATAATAATTTTCAGTAGTATATCAAAAGTATACTTTGGTTTTATTAATAACATATTAAACTATGCTTTGGTTTTATAAATAACATATTAAACTATGTTTTGGTTTTATAAATAACATATTAAACTATGTTTTGGTTTTATAAATAACATATTAAACTATGTTTTGGTTTTATAAATAACATATTATACTATGTTTTGGTTTTATAAATAACATATCAAACTATGTTTTATTAATTAACAAAATATATGTTGGTTTTGTACATTATCACATATGAGAGCATATCAAACTATACTTTTGGGAGTATAACTAAATATACAAGAAAAATGTGATTTAAGAATTCATTCAGACCTGAGTGCATCAAAATACACCTTTGAGACTATAGAAATACCACAAAGGCAATCCCTATTTGGATAAAATATCGGTTTCTGACATTCCATGACAATAGGAATGGGGTGTCAAATCCTATAGCGCTATCTCATACTACCAACCGGTCTGGTGAACATAAAATAAGTACTATCCAACAATTTAATTTTATAATCTTTAAAAAAAATTAGAGTTTAAACCATAAATAATCAATCAGTTTGTTAAAAGATATGTACTAATACGTATAATAAATTATACTTTGAAATCATGAACATAACAAATCGGTACACATATTTCACCCCAAAACATTTGAAAACAGTAAAAGAGGGGACTATGTACTCACCTGAGAGTGCTTAGAAGTCTTGAACAACTACCAAGCAAGCTAGAGGGATCACAGAATCAAACGGCACCTAATATAGGTAACTAAGTAAATAAACCGGACCTAAATCGGAAGATCGGATAGGATGAGGTTTCGTAAACCAAATGAGTATTGGAACTCATATGATATGGTTTAACAAAGCCTACATACTAAAACGAAACCTAACCTAAGTGCTTACGACCCATTACGACCCGTTTACGTAGCTTATGCTACTTTAACGCGTCGTTGGCGTAAAACGCGTTCGGACCGCCTAACTAGTCCTATGACAAGTATTATATGCCTAAACATGTTTAATTATGTTGCATAATCAGTTAAATGACAAAAGTTTGGGTTAAAAAGGGCATTTTGGTCATTTTCCTAAGGCATATAAACTACCTATCATACAACTACTTAAACGAAGTGACCATAAGGTATAACCTCGGAAGGTTATTCCCTATACAACTATGGTCACAAAATATGTTTGGTCGAATCCTACTGATTGACCAAACGGGTCGGGTTCGAAAGTCTAAGCGGTTGTTTAGACCGCTTATCTTACGACCCTATATTAGCACTAATCTAAAAGTGACGAGTTAAACATGTTAAAACATGTTTAACAAAGTTTAAAAACAAGTTTGATATCAAGACAAAGGGTCTTGATACCCAAGAATAGTTTGGTTGCAAAATACGCAAGAATACGCATTTTGACCGAAACTATGACTCGTCACTACGCCTAAATAACGTGGTAATCAGTAGGTATAGTCACAAGAGACTATAACCATCGTGATTACGCTCACATTACCAAGTTTAAACGAACTTTGTGTTGACCATAGACTGGTCAAAGCAGAAAGTCAAACACTGTTTGACTTTTACGCTTAAAAACGCATAAAAGAACGAAAGAAGCTTACAAAGGGTCCAAGCTAGGAAGATATGATCTATAAATTCTCAGGTATGAATCATTTGAGCTTCAACTTGGAGAAAATTAGATCATGTGTGAGGAAAGAATGAAAATGAGGTGGGTATATATAGGATTCGGTCCACTGTTAAGATCGTTTATCGAGAACCGTGCTTTAATCATGGCCTTACACTTGGGCCCAAGGTTTTAGAATACCATGGGAACATGTAAAACCATCAAATATGTTGGTGCATAGATGTCTGTTAACTTCGTCTTTATAGAGTCTTGTATTAGAATTATTAGATCAGGGCACGTAGTACGAGAAATATGTCAAAAATGGGTTTGGAGGTAATTTCGCATGAAATTACAATTAGTAATTCCATACGAAATTACATGGGTATTTCGAACGAAATTAGATTTCGTATGAAATCTAATTTCGCTTGGACTATTTCATGCGAAATTACTCAGCCTATATATATGTGTTGTGCCTTGTCATTTGTAACTTTTCCGATTCAGAGCCGAGGTGCTGCCAGTTTGTCAAACGATCTGTAAAAGCTTTGCAATCAATAAAAGGAAGATAATTAGAGAGAATCTAGCTGTATTCACGTCGATATCATTGATTCCGCCTTTGATATTGATGTTAAACTCTTCTGATTGACTCGTTAGGGTCACACGTCGATCCAACAAGTGGTATCAGAGCTCAGGAAGAAGAGTTTATACCAATTCAGCTGGTTTTCATCACTTTTACTCCTTCTTTTCAAAATTAACCGTAAAATCTTGGTTAAAATGGCTTAATTTTCTCACATTACACGCGAAACACTATTTTATTGAATCCTTGAAAGAATTGGACCAAAATTCGAACAAAATCCGGATCAATTTGACAAACTGGTGGCCGACATGCTGATGTCATCCTAATTTCGCATGAAATAGCTTCATAATTTCGCACGAAATTACATATTGTGATTAATTTCGTTTGAAATTGCTGTTAATTTGGCACGATATTAGATTTCGCTTGAAGTATTTCATACGAAATTACTATTTCGTTCCAAAGAGGTTTATTTCTTTTGAATTCAAGCTAATTTTGCACGAAATCATATTTCGTTTGGTCAGTTCGAACGAAATCACTATATCGTTTGAAAACTTTGATTTCGTTTGAGTTGGTATTTCGTGTGAAAGCTTATTCTGTTTGAAGGCTGTTATTTCGTTTGTTGTTCTAATTTCGCGTGAACTATTTTCGCTTGAAAGTGTTTTTGTAAAAATCAAAAATTTTCTAAGTGTTTGTTGATTGTTTCAGATACGTGAAGATGGATGAGTTTATGAATCCATTCAGTGACATGTTTGCTTTCACGGGAAACACCGGAGATGATACATCAAACAACACAAATGAAAATGCTCCTAATCTGAGTGCAAAGAAAACCCTGTCTGATGCTTTGAGTGTGGAGAGTGCATATGGCACATACAACAAACCTCCCAAACTGATGGCGATTGAAGAATACAATAGATGGGCTAAAAGGTTTGAAGAGTGGCTAAAAGCGTTTGCGTATCCCAGTTGGAAGAGCATGAAGAATGGTTTTAATATGGGAAGATCGGATTATGAAAATATAGCAGATACTGATGTAGATAGCTTCGTTGCCGAACAAAAGTGCATTGCATTGCTTCATCAGTCTATGAGAGACGACATAATATCATTGATTGAGTACACAAATTCGAAAGATCTATGGGAAAAACTAAGAGTAAAATGTGTGGGTAGTGCTGAGATAGTTAAAAACAAAAAAAAAAGCTGTTAAGAAAAGAATTTGATTTGTTTGGATGTTTGAAAAACGAATCTGTATCTAAGGTGATTGAAAGATTCGGGCATTTGAAGTTGGAACTTGCAAGACATGGAATCGTGTACACTCAAGAAGAATTGGTTGACAAACTGTTTGACTCACTGCCTGATGAGAAAGACTGGCAGTACTTTGCTTTGATGTTGAAGAATACAATCAAGTCGGAGGATCTGACGGTTGATCTGTTAATTGAAAGACTAGAGAGTCATGAGCTGGAGATCAAGAAATCAAACAAAGTCAATCATTCCTCATACCAGCAGAATGTGGAGCTGTTTTACCGAGGAAGTATGATTCCGAAGACTGTGTCCCCCAAGACAGCTTTCGCAGCTGAAAGTTCTAATTCGTCAAATCAAGAAAATTCAAGCAGTGGTTTTCATAGTGGTTCTTCGTCAACTACTCAAAGTCAATCAGTTCCAAAGAATCTGTTCCAATGTAATATTGCTGTGGATCTGAAGAATGCACAAAATTTCAGTGAAGAATCAGCAAAGCAGCAGATGGTGTTCTTAGCTTCTGTTTTAGAGTCTTACGAGAGCCTCGTAGCGGGAAAGATCGGAAACACTAACCTCACCAAGGAAGATTATGATCAGATCGACCCCGAGGAGATGGAGTTGATTGATATCAGATGGTGTATGGCTAGTGCGGTTAGGAGAGCGCAAAGGTTCATGGAGATTACAGGCAGACATTCTATCGGCGGACCTTCCACAAAGCTAGGGTTTGATAAGTCGAAGGTCATGTGCTTAAAATGTAAACAAAAGGGACATTTTAAAAGAGAATGTCGAAATGCATATGCTGATGATACTGCAAATCCATTTCGTGAAGATTACTATAAAAGAGCAATCTATCATCAGAACAAATCTGAACCACCCAGAATGAAGCAGATAGAAGAAAATCCCAAAGAAAAATCCAGAGCACTTGCTGTTATCCATGACGATGAGGGATATGATTGGAGTGAAGTGTTACCAGAAGAAGACGCAGTGGGCTATGCGTTTGTGACAAAGATTGTTCCTTTCAAAGACTCCAGAACAGAAGAAGTGAAATACATCAACAGAAAGATGCTAGCTCAGAACAGGATTAGTAGAATCTATCGTACATACAAAGAAGCTAAACAGGCGAAAAGATGGGATGCTAATAGAGAATGTTACCTAGATCCCAAGGGAAACATTGTTGTTGATCCAAATGCTGTTGATGTTGAAACTCTCACCAAACAAATTGCTGATGAAGAAGAAGCAAATCAGAGATTGTGGTGGGGAGGAGGAGGAGAAGCTGAAGAAAAAGAAAAAGAAAAAGAAAAAGAAAAGGAGCCGCAGCCAAAGAAAGTTGATGATGGAATTATTGATACATCACAAGAATTCACGGCTGAGAATTTGAAGAAGATGGCTGACAAAGTGTTTGCTGCGAAAGAGCTAGAGGTAGTTTCTGGTTCTGGCACTGAGTCTAAAACTAAGGTCAGTCAGATTGATGCAACCAATGAGTCAGGTAAGAAAGCTAAAAATGAGAGCGACTGCAAAAATTGCATGAAAGACTGCAAGGTTTGTAGTACATTTGCTTATCTTAACGGTAAAAAGACCGAAGAACTGACAGGAAGAGTCAGAGACGTTGAAGATCAGATCTTAAACCGTGACAAAATGTTAAAAGCTTCAAATGAACGATTAAAAGAATTAACTGAAAAAATCGAAAATGATAAAAGTGACGTAGAAAGAATTAGGAAAGAAAACGAAAAATTAATTCATGAAAATCGTCAACTTTCAGAAAATTTTGAGAAGCTAAAACGGACGGTAAAAGATTCTGATGAAAGAAATGGTAAAACAACCAAAGAGAATCTTCAACTCTCAGGTGTTCTTAGGGTAAAAGAAGAGCTAATCAATCAACAACTGGATGAAATTGCTAAGTTGAAGCTTCAGTTTCAAGAAGCTAAAATTGAAAATGAACGCATTCAGTTGAAACTGAACAGTTACAACTCCGCAAGTTTTGTTCTTCAACATATCGTTCCTAAACCAATTGGGAAGAACAAAGCAGGCGAAGATGTATACTCGGATGGAACCGGGGTTGGATTTCATCAGGTTCCACCACCAGTTTTAAACAATTTCTCAAAGAAAAAATCAGGGTTGGTTAATGATGAAGAAGAAAATGAAGTTAAACTTCCAGACACGATCGATGTCACATTCACTTCATCTTCCGATGAAGATAGTGTCCAATCTGAAGTTGTGAAAAGCATGGTTGAAAATGTTTTAAGTCTGAAAGTGACACTACTGAGGATGATGAATGCTTTTTGGACAAATATATTCCGAAATCAAAATCCAAACACAACTTAAATGAAGAACCTAATCTTGTGATGTACAAGATGGCGGGATCTGATAAGTTGTTTTCGGATTGTGATTTTCCTTTGGAGAATGTGAATGTTGATAAATTGAGAAATGTGTTCAAGTTGATTGAGATTGATGTGTCTGAGATCGAAGGTTTAAAACGTACAAAGAGACATTTGAACTTTGAAAAGGATAAGTCTTATTATAAGAAACCTGTTATACCGCCGCGTTTTTCTAACAACTATCAAAACAAATGGTTGGGTGGATATCAGGGTGGTAAGAATTATCAAAGAAGAAATTTTCAAAACAAGAAGTTTGTTGAGAAAAAGGTGTTTGTAAAAAGCTCGAGTTCTCATTCTGAACAAGAATCTGAGATTTTTTTCAAAAACAAATGAAGAGTTTTTTGAAGAAAAGGCCTCACAGCCTCAGACCAAAGGCACAAGTCGGGTAGTTGACACCCGTACATGCTTTAAGTGCAACAAAGTTGGACACATTGCACGAAAGTGCACCAACTTAAAGCCTAAGTCTGAAGTTGCTGAGAGTCAGAAAAGGAAAGCTGATGCAAAAGGCAAAGCTCTAATGGTTGTTGAGAAGAAAGTTTTGAAAACTGAGAACATCAAGATCAAAACTGAACCTGTAAAGAATGTGGTAAATAAAAATGACAAATTTTACAAACGGGATGCTTCGCCTCAACAAGCATGGAAACCAAAATCAGTGGTAAAAGAATCAAGTTCTCCAAAACCAAAGGTGTCCGAGACTGCAAAAACACCATCTTCAACTAAGAAGATGTATGTACCTTTGGATTACTATGAGAAACTTGAACCACAAGAGGCTACTACTTCTGAAAAGAAGAATGTACCAAAGAAAGACCAATCATCTGGTCAACCTCCTAAAAATGATTTCTTTTTATACAAAGAGGTTGAGATTGGGTCTGAGGAAAGCTTAAAGATGAATGACAAGAATTTTCCGCCACTTTACATTGCAAAAACTCACTTAAATGTCAAGTTACCTGAGTCAAAAGAGGCTTGGGTGGCATCCAAATCTAACTAAGCGTTTGTGATATGTGCAGGAGCTTCCAAGATCCGTTTCATGTTGGATTATGGATAGTGGAGCTTCTCGGCACATGACGGGGAAGAAGACCCTATTGTATGATGTTAGAGGGTTTAATGGAGGATATGTGGGCTTTGCAGGCAATCAAGGTGGTCGAATAATTGGTGAAGGAACTTTATCGAATGGGATTGTAACGTTTGAAAGAGTAAACTACATCGCCGAGCTTGAAAACAATCTTCTGAGTATTTCTCAGATTTGTGATCGTATGTATAGAACGCACTTTACAGACAAAGAATGTTTGATCTGGAAACCAGGATTTGTTGTTCCCGAAGAGTGGGTTATCATGAGAGCACCCAGAGTCAATGATCTGTACATGTTGGACATGAGTGTAGCAACTACTACTACGGGTCAGGCTCACTTTTTATGTCAAGAGCAACGGAAAAAGAATCACAATTGTGGCATCGAAAGATGGGCCACATTCACCTGCGAAAAATGAATCACCTGGTGCATAACGACTTACTTATTGGTGTTCATGTAAAAGGTTTTCATCTTGAGGGGGAGTGCATTAGCTGTGTCAAAGGCAAGCAAAAGAAGAAATCTCACCCTGGAAAGAAGGTTAACTCAGTCTCAAGACCATTAGAGAGACTTCATATGGATCTTTTTGGTCCAGTGAACGTCAAAAGCATATCTGGAGATCTCTACTGTCTAGTAGTAACAGACGACTACTCGAGATTTTCATGGGTATCATTTCTGAAGACAAAAGATGAGACGTTTGAAAGTTTGATGACGTTGTTCAGGAAAATTGAAAACTTGTACCAAACTTGAATTAGAAGAATCAGGAGTGACAACGGTACTGAGTTCAAGAACAACAAGATGGAAGAATATTGTGATGAGAGAGGTATACTGCAAGAATTTAGTGCTCCTTACACTCCACAGCAAAATGGGGTAGCAGAAAGAAAGAACAGGACGCTAATTGAAACGGCTAGGACGATGCTTGCTGATTCGAAACTATCTGTCAACTTTTGGGTAGAAGCAGTATCAGCCGCTTGATATATACTCAACCGGGTTCTTACAGTGAAGAAATTCAACAAGACATGTTTCGAGTTAATCAACAACCGCAAACCGAACCTGAAGTATTTAGAACCGTTTGGGTCTCCCTGTACAGTTGTAGAACCTTTTGGAAAGTTTGGTGCAAAGAGCATTGAAGGAATTTTCGTTGGTTATGCAAGTCCATTGAAACGAGTCTTTGTTCCAAGCTTGAAGCGGATTATCGAAGCACATAATGTTGAGTGTCAAAGTTATACCATGCCACCTCAGATTCCCGGAGACTCATGGCGTTTTAATTACGATACACTGTGGGATTCGTTTGACATAGAAGAGGAACCAGATTTCTTTGACGAGTTAGATATTCTGAGAGAGTATGAAGAATCACAAGAAAGATTCCCAGCTGAGTATTCTAGACGTCAATATCGAGCTTCCAATGACGACGAAGCCGGTCCTAGTAATGCTGGAGAACATGATGATATTCAGCAATCTCTTGACAATCAGATGGCAGTCAACGATAATCTAGAATCTGATGATAGACCTATATTCGATCATGGTGATTCAGATTCTGAGGGGGAGCAGATCCAGATTTCAAGTCAAACTATTCCAGTCAGTGAACAAGATTGAACCGCGAACATACAAGGAAGCACTAACTGAAGATTCTTGGGTCAACGCAATGCAAGAGGAGCTGAGTCAGTTTGAGAAGTTAGGAGTGTGGAAATTGGTAGACTTGCCTGATGGTCACAGGAAGATAAACACTAAGTGGGTGTTCAAGTGCAAGAGAGACGATAGAGGGGTTATTATTCGTAACAAAGCTTGACTCGTAGTCCAGGGCTTTAGACAGCAGGAGGGTATAGATTTCACTGAAGTGTATGCTCCGGTTGCTAGACTTGAAGCGATCAGAATCTTCCTAGCATTTGCATCTTGGAAAGGTTTTAAAGTTTATCAGCTAGATGTTAAATCGGCGTTTCTCTATGGGAAGGTAAAAGAGGAGGTATATGTCGAACAGCCACCGGGCTTCACCGATCCAATCCACAAAGACAAGGTTTATTTACTGGATAAAGCGCTGTATGGTTTACACCAGGCCCCGAGAGCTTGGTATGAGACATTGTCTCAACATTTACTTGCCAACAGCTTCATTCGAGGAAAAGTGGATGCCACTCTCTTCACCAAAGAAGTCGACGGACATCTTCTGATAGTTCAGATATACGTGGACGACATCATATTTGGGTCAACAAATGAAAGTCTGTGCAAAGATTTTGAAAGAGTTATGAAGCAAAAATTTGAAATGTCATCGATGGGTGAGATGAAATTCTTCTTGGGACTTCAGGTTGATCAACTGCCTAAGGGAATTTTCATACATCAGACGAAGTATATTCATGATATCTTAGAGAAATTTGGGATGACAGGTTCTACTCCAGCTTCCACCCCATTAGCGACGAACCATGGGATAAACCCTGATCTCACCGGAGAGAAGGTAGATGAAACATTGTATCGTTCCATGATCGGATCGCTGATGTACTTGACAGCTTCAAGACTCGATATCATGTATCCAACCTGCCTCGCAGCAAGATTTCAATCTAACCCGAGAGCTTCGCATATGGTGATTGTGAAGTGGATATTACGCTACCTGAAAGGAACTCCATCACTGGGGTTGTGGTATCCAAGAGAAGGCGATTTCACGCTCGAAGGGTATTCCGATTCCGATTTCGGATGCTGCAAAGTCAACGCTAAGTCAACAACAGCGGGGTGCCAGTTTTTTGGACCACGATTGGTCACCTGGCAATGCAAGAAGCAGACCTCTGTAGCTTTATCCACATGTGAAGCCGAATATGTATCTGCTAGCAGCTGCTGCTCTCAGATCTTGTGGATCCAGCAACAGATGAGAGACTACGGTTTGCAATTTCTTAACACCCCTATCTTTGTTGATAATGAGGCAGCTATAAACATTACTAAAAATCCTGTTCATCACTCTAAAACGAAACACATTGAAATTCGTCATCACTTCATCCGAGACTGTTTCGAGAAGAAGTTGATACGAATTGAGAAAATCCACACTGACGAACAAAAAGCTGATTTACATACCAAAGCGTTTGATAAAACTTGTTTTAAATATTTGTTAAAATTGAACGGTATGAAGCTTTTATCAGTGTCGGAGGAGATTCTTGGCATAGATGAAGGTACCACTGTAGATGATGTTGAGAAGCAATCTGCAATGGTTTGTCGATTTTTTACTTGTTTTGGTATTTAGGGGGAGTATAGGGTAATATTTTCAGAAAATACAAAAACAGTAAAAAATTTCAAAAATCCAAAAACATGAGATATTTTCAAAATACAAAAACAATAGAAAACTAAAAAAGAGCTTGTGTAAAAAGGGAAAATGATAGTACATTGGCTTGACAGTTACGGTATGCTAAAGATATGTAAAGTTTAAAAGTTTAAAAGTCTTAAACAGTCTCGCTGATGATGTGCCGATAGGTTTTTACACATTTAGTAGGTTTGTTCGGGATATAAACCTAAATCTTTACTTGCTTATTTCATGGGGAACACTACTTGGATATATAGGTAACCCCTGAAATTTCGTTTGAAAGATCACTCTTTCTGAGATACTAGGTCTTTATACTCAGTGATATCTGGGGTATTATCCCGGGACTTCTGATTTTGCGGAAGCAATGGCCTAGTCCCCGCATAATACTTTACGCTTGCTTGAAATAAAAGCCTGCCCTTAGCATAAAAATGATGAAACATTGAAAAATGCTAATCATGTGCTGTTGTAAAAAAGATCCTCTAAAGGGGACACACCTAAAGTCGAAGCCGTCATCTCTCTGATTTTGCGGAAGCAATAGCCTGAGCTCTCACGACCCTCGCATTTAACCCCTTACAGATATCATCTGTGGTATACTCTCCTGTAAGACTGAATATTGGGTTCTGGATACGGGAGTATATTCAAGAGGTGGGACACATGAATGAGTTTAAGTTCTTAATTCACCTAATTCGTATCCTGGACAGATTGAATTTTGTGTGAGAATTTAAGTGGATCGGTATATCGACAATCTAAGCGAATTGTTTAATTCTGAGTATGAAATTAAAGCTTAATGGTACTTGTGACTTGTCGAATAGCTGATATGATTCCCTAACACGCTCACCAAAAATATGTTTGTAAATAGTTTACTTTTACTGCATTTTATTTATGTTTAGCATTCTAGTATAGAAACTTTATTCAAAATCCAAAAAAGATTTTACATTTCTGCTTTATTTTCCGACAAACCAAAGTGGAAAGTTGATCTTCAGATTCGAAATTTGAAGCAGATGCAGGAAGTTTCTGAGCTGGACAGAAGAGTTGTGAGCTAATCATGATAAAAACTGTGAAACTTGGAAAGTTAAAACAAGTTCATTAAGTTGAAACTTGTAATTTTCAGAAAAATGTTTTGTAATTTGTTGAACAAAAGTCAGTTTTTGTTTTGTTTCAGATCAACCAAGGTCATTAAGTTGGACTTGGTAGATAAATTAAGTACTCAGGGTCATTAACTTGGACCTGAATACTTAAGTGGATTTCTAGAAACTGATAAAAGCAAGAAAAAATGTTATAAGTCAATAGATTGTAATGTTATATTCTTGAGAAGCAGGAAACAAGATCCCCATGGCAAAGAAAGTGTAAAGATTGAACCAGAATTCGAGATCCAGGCTATTGAAATGGGGAGTCTACATTCTGGATCAATACTCAAAGGGGAGTTTGAAGAGTTTTGAAGATAAAGATTGAAGGATGCTTACAGTGTCAGACAAATTGGACAGAGAAGAAGATAGATCAAGACTAAAGACGGAAGATTTGTTGCCAAAGACTTCGTCAACATCCAAGGGGGAGTCTGTTGGTGCATAGATGTCTGTTAACTTCGTCTTTATAGAGTCTTGTATTAGAATTATTAGATCAGGGCACGTAGTACGAGAAATATGTCAAAAATGGGTTTGGAGGTAATTTCGCACGAAATTACAATTAGTAATTTCGTATGAAATTACATGGGTATTTCGCACGAAATTAGATTTCGTATGAAATCTAATTTCGCTTGGATTATTTCGTGCGAAATTACTCAGCCTGTATATATGTGTTGTGCCTTGTCATTTGTAACTTTTCTGATTCAGAGCCGAGGTGCTGCCAGTTTCTCAAACGATCTGTAAAAGCTTTGCAATCAATAAAAGGAAGATAATTAGAGAGAATCTAGCTGTATTCACGTCGATATCATTGATTCCGCCTTTGATATTGATGTTAAACTCTTCTGATTGACTCGTTAGGGTCACACGTCGATCCAACAAAATACCAGCCCATAGGGTGCAAAACCAAGGGTTAAAACCATCAAAATCTCAAAAATGGACCAAGTTCAATGTATCTGCCAGAAATTTCAAAAATGGTCCCTGCACTTGTAAAACTTGATTTTTTGAACTTTTAAGCCCCGTTAACCCTATTTCAAGGCTCTAAAATAAATTTAAAGTATAGGGAACTTAAAATATGCTCAAAAACATCGTGGATGTCGGTTCGTTTGGTCGTACGGTTGCGTTGTTCGGTTAATTAAGACGAAAATCGTAATGAACGCAAAAACGATCCAAATTACGCGACGAATGGAATTTTATCATGCCAATCACTAAAATAAAATATTTTAATGATTACATAAATTTTTGGATGTCCGGATATATTCAGAACGTAAGATATGCGCGAAAATGCAAACTTATGCACTTTTGACGCTTTTAGTCTCTATTGATCAAATAAGTTTATTTTAGCATACCGAACCCCTCAAAGCCTATTTCTAAGCTATGTAAAGGATATTTAGGGTATATTTAACTTATGATCAAGTTCCGGAATGTTCGTTACAGTACGAATCGACATACTTTCGCAGTTTGTCAAAATTAGTCCCTTTAAGCGAATAAACTTGATTTCGACACACCAAACCATCCAAAACTTATTTCTAAGTTATTTAAAGGTTATTTAAGGTATGTTAAGCCTATGTCACTGTTCCGTAGTGTTTGTTGCATTAAACTGGTTATATTTACGCATCAGTTCGCGTATAACCTTCTAGAAAGCGATTTAGAGCTCGAAATCGATCAAGAATTGATATGTGCAAATGATACACATATTTATACAAATCCCAAGTATGAAATTACAATATTTCATTGGTTTGGTATTTGTTTGATGGTTGAAGTGACACAGGTGTCACAGTCTCCCCTACTTTAGGAAATTTCGTCCCGAAATTTAATTTTAGAGGAAACTTGTGAAGACAACTGTGATGGTTTCGCTTTCGAATGAATCCCTCGAACCCTAAGTAAAACTCTGGGCAATGTTTGGATTCTTAGCTAAATTTTCAACTATCAAAGTAAAGTCCTTGTAGTAACAAAACATGGAGTTTCGAACTACGGACAGAAGAACGTTTCTCATGAAGACTTGTCATAGGAAACTTGTGTGTGCTTGAAATCAGAGTTGGAGAGTGTAAGATAAAATGACATTGGTCAAGGTTCAGGACTTCTAGTAACTTAAATAACGTTACGTTCGCAATGTAATAAGGAACACTTATATATAGGAAGTACCAGCGGCGTATCCACCATGCTACTTTCTACATTGTTCCCGTTTCGTTATTCTCATCACTATAGGTCTTAACACATGACAACATTTGCTGCGATTTCTGTGCACTGAATTCCATAATTATGTATGCATCCATAATTACGTAATTCCTTGCACAGTCCGCACAGTTCATTTCATAATGCGTAGGGGAAAAATCAATTGAATAAACATGAAGCGACTTGACTAGACCACCAAAGGATCTTTTTAACTAGATCAAAGAACGATATTTTTAACTAGTTCAACACATGATCTTCTTAACTAGACCGTCGTACGATCTCCTTAAATAGACCACTTAAAGGATCTTTTCAATTATATCATCACATGATATTCCTAACCAGATTTTTGGATCAATCTGTTTAACTAGACCACTCAAGGGTTCCAATTTATATAATAGTACTTCATAACCCAAGGGACTTAACTACAACATAGAAGTCCATTAAGGATTTAAGATAGTACATTTGGATATCCTACTATGAATCCCTCATATGAGATATGAAAGATTCTATGAGGATTTGGATAACGAAAATTCAGATTACACAAAAACACAAGACATAAAAGGAATCACATAAGCACATATAATCACATAATTTGTTTAACTTGATTTTTAATTTGTTATCTTTGGACACGGGTATTAAAGCATGCCAGGAATCCAATCCGTGGATTTCATTTGGCACTTTAAACATCTTCAAGAATCTAACTATGGAGATAGAAAGATCTTAATGGGAATTCGGCTTTATCCTTATTGAATCATAATATACGTATTAAGGCATACGAACAATTCAATTAAGGGCTCCGTTTTGAGCGATATTTATCCACAAGTATCTAATTATGAGGATAGAAAGATCCTATTTTGGATTTTGGAATTTGTGTAACGAGAGGTGTTTCGAAACCTTGCACTAAACGTGCTTAAGTCGATACACAAGGTAGAAAGTTCATGAGGTTGAGGTACTAGATATGCCAAGGCGACATATGAAGCAGAATTTGGAGTTTGAGCAGCGGCAGGATTTGCAACAGCTTTGTTTTGGATAGCAAAGCGACACATGTTAACCAAATGTCTCCATCGTCCACCGTGGGTACATTTGAAACAGGGTATTTGATTCGGATGATGACGGTGGCATCGATTGCATCAAAGAGTAGTTCCCTTGTAAAGCTTCATCCCTGAGGCGAGTCATGGTGATAGCTAAATCAACGGTCTTCTGGAGTACGACGCCTATTTGTTGAGTGATTGTAGCACCTAGTTCGGACATTGTTGTTGTGATGAAGAGGCATCATGAAGATGATGAAAGATATGGGAGGAAACAAGTGAAATGAAAACAGAATGACAACGCATAAAAATTGCGATCATTTGTTTGTTACCTAAGGCAAACAAATGAGATGGTGACTAATCAAAGTAAGTGGGTCATATTAATGTATCGCGAAGACATGCTTTAGCCTATAAGTGGACACTCACCCCAAGAGTTCCCAGGTAAGAGTGACTGGTCCGATTATGTGGATTTGTACGAACACTCTAGCCTTAGATAGAAAGCTTAGAGTACAGGCATCCACCCTTCCAGATTGCACGTGTTCACATTATAAGACCCAACTTTGACAGGATTTTGAAAACTTAGAGGGATCAAAACCTTATAATAAATCATCCTAGAACAGATGATTAGTTTTCAAAGCGGATTCGAATTTTGTGTTCTTATTGTGGTTGTCACCTAAGGATAAGTGACGGTATTGTTTTAAGACTAAACACGAGATAACTCGCGTTAGGGACCTAGGAAGGTTTAGTCTAGGTCAAAGCATTACAAATAACCTAATTACCTATAACCATTGGCTCTGATACCAACTTTTCTGTCACACCCCGACCACGTAAAACAACAAATCGTGGCAGAAACGTCGGGGAGTGTTGTAACAGAATCATTGTTTCACAACCATGGATTAAATAATTTCGTTTTATTGAATTATTGAACTCATTGTTTTATTACAAATCAGACAAATAATATTATTATCTTTCAAGTTTTAAAGTCGCTAAGGTACGATTGCATCCTATGTATAGCATGCATCAACAATCATCACATAATAGCACCTGAAACATGTGTAAAAATAGGTACGTCATCATAAAAATGCATGTGAGATAGATAGGTTTTATTATAATAGGATTCATGACTTATAAGTTTTAGAAAATATTAAATCAAAAATAGTCATGACCCTTAAAATATTTTCTTTTTAAAATCATACTAAAATTTATAAGAAATCAGATAATAAAACAGAATAATACATAAATAAATAATTAAGTAAAATGAGTTTGTAAAACAATATTTTTTTTATAAAAAGGTTTGTAATATATATATAACAATATACTTTGGTTTTAAGAAAGTCGAATAAATAATATATTAAAATATATTTCAGTTCCAAAATCGTTAAACAAATAGTATATTAAATATACTTTAGTCGTCAAAATAATAATTTTCAGTAGTATATCAAAAGTATACTTTGGTTTTATTAATAACATATTAAACTATGCTTTGGTTTTATAAATAACATACTAAACTATGTTTTGGTTTTATAAATAACATATTAAACTATGTTTTGGTTTTATAAATAACATATTAAACTATGTTTTGGTTTTATAAATAACATATTATACTATGTTTTGGTTTTATAAATAACATATCAAACTATGTTTTATTAATTAACAAAATATATGTTGGTTTTGTACATTATCACATATGAGAGCATATCAAACTATACTTTTGGGAGTATAACTAAATATACAATAAAAATGTGATTTAAGAATTCATTCAGACCTGAGTGCATCAAAATACACCTTTGAGACTATAGAAATACCACAAAGGCAATCCCTATTTGGATAAAATATCGGTTTCTGACATTCCATGACAACAGGAATGGGGTGTCAAATCCTATAGCGCTATATCATACTACCAACCGGTCTGGTGAATATAAAATAAGTACTATCCAACAATTTAATTTTATAATCTTTAAAAAAATTAGAGTTTAAACCATAAATAATCAATCAGTTTGTTAAAAGATAAGTACTAATACGTATAATAAATTATACTTTGAAATCATGAACATAACAAATAGGTACACATATTTCACCCCAAAACATTTGAAAACAGTAAAAGAGGGGACTATGTACTCACCTGAGAGTGCTTAGAAGTCTTGAACAACTACCAAGCAAGCTAGAGGGATCACAGAATCAAACGGCACCTAATATAGGTAACTAAGTAAATAAACCGGACCTAAATCGGAAGATCGGATAGGATGAGGTTTCGTAAACCAAATGAGTATTGGAACTCATATGATATGGTTTAACAAAGCCTACATACTAAAACGAAACCTAACCAAAGTGCTTACGACCCATTACGACCCGTTTAGGTAGCTTATGCTACTTTAACGCGTCGTTCGCGTAAAACGCGTTCGGACCGCCTAACTAGTCCTATGACAAGTATTATATGCCTAAACATGTTTAATTATGTTGCATAATCAGTTAAATGACAAAATTTTGGGTTACATATGCTTAAATATTAATTATGCATAAAAAGGGCATTTCAGTCATTTTCCTAAGACATATAAACTACCTATCATACAACTACTTAAATGAAGTGACCATAAGGTATAACCTCGGAAGGTTATTCCCTATATAACTATGGTCACAAAATATGTTTGGTCGAATCCTACTGATTGACCAAACGGGTCGGGTTCGAAAGTCTAAGCGGTTGTTTAGACCGCTTATCTTACGACCCTATATAAGCACTAATCTAAAAGTGACGAGTTAAACATGTTAAAACATGTTTAAAAAAGTTTAAAAACAAGTTTGATATCAAGACAAAGGGTCTTGATACCCAAGAATAGTTTGGATGCAAAATATGCAAGAATACGCATTTTGACCGAAACTATGACTTGTCACTACGCCTAAATAACGTGGTAATCAGTAGGTATAGTCACAAGAGACTATAACCATCATGATTATGCTCACGTTACGAAGTTCAAACGAACTTCATGTTGACCATAGACTGGTCAAAGCAGAAAGTCAAACACTGTTTGACTTTTACGCTTAAAAACGCATAAAAGAACGAAAGAAGCTTACAAAGGGTCCAAGCTAGGAAGATATGATCTATAAATTCTAAGATATGAAGCATTTGAGCTTCAACTTAGAGAAAATTAGATCATGTGTGAGGAAAGAATGAAAATGAGGTGGGTATATATAGGATTCGGTCCACCGTTAAGATCGTTTATCGAGAACCGTGCTTTAATCATGGCCTTACACTTGGGCCCAAGATTTTAGAATACCATGGGAACATGTAAAACCATAAAATACCAGCCCATAGGGTGCAAAACCATTGGTTAAAACCATCAAAATCTCAAAAATGGACCAAGTTCAATGTATCTGCCAGAAATTTCAAAAATGGTCCCTGCACTTGTAAAACTTGATTTTTTTGCACTTTTAAGCCCCGTTAACCCCATTTCAAGGCTCTAAAATAAAGTTAAAGTATAGAGAACTTAAAATATGCTCAAAAGCATCTCGAATGTCGGTTCGTTTGGTCGTACGGTTGCGTTGTTCGGTTAATTACGACGGAAATCGTAATGAACGCAAAAACAATCCAAATTACGCGACGAATGGAATTTTATCATGCCAATCACTAAAATAAAATATTTTAATGATTACATAAATTTTTGGATGTCCGGATATATTCAGAACGTAAGATATGCGCGAAAATGCAAACTTATGCACTTTTGACGCTTTTAGTCTCTATTGATCAAATAAGTTTATTTTAGCATACCGAACCCCTCAAAGCATATTTCTAAGCTATATAAAGGATATTTAGGGTATGTTTAACTTATGATCAAGTTCTGGAATGTTCGTTACAGTACGAATCGGCATACTTTCAGAGTTTGTCGAAATTAGTCCCTGTAAGCGAATAAACTTGATTTCGACACACCAAACCATCCAAAAATTATTTCTAAGTTATTTAAAGGTTATTTAAGGTATGTTAAGCCTATGTCACTATTCCGGAGTGTTTGTTGCATTAAACTAGTTATATTTACGCATCAGTTCGCGTATAACCTTCTAGAAAGCGATTTAGAGCTCGAAATCGATCAATAATTGGTATGTGCAAATGATACATATATTTATACAAATCCCAAGTATGAAATTACAATATTTCATTGGTTTGGTATTTGTTTGATGGTTGAAGTGATACAGGTGTCATAGAGAGCCCTCCAAAGAGTCAGGGCATAACTAAAAATCCTTCATTGGAACTCTGTCGCTTCACCGATCCTGAGATTGATCGGTTACGTCACTGTTTCCTGAAAAGAACCATTTTGAGATCCTTTGACTCTTCGATGAAGAGTGACTGTGTTTCTGATATCTGGATCACTTTCCCTACAAGCCCTTTCCAGATCGGCTTCACATATCCTTTCCCTTTCCTAACCCAAAGCTTTTTCACACTCACCGGTTTGTGCTACTCCAAGCCATGCCGATGGTGTGGAGAGTCTTGTACACCCTTGAAAACATCATTGAACAGGAAGGGATTGATATAGGTTTATCTGAGTTGAGCCAGTTGTATAATCTTGTCAGCCATGGTTCTCATCGTTTTCTTCTTAAGCACAAACCTGGTCAAGCACACCCAATTCTGAAAACCACCAAGAATGATTCCAACTGGAGGAATCAGTTCTTCTTTGTAAGAAAGGACTCCATCCCAAATGGGGATCATCTACCCAAGAAATGGATCACCCAGGGTAGGATAAGGGATCCTTGGACCAGGACCATGGTAGGATTCTTCTTTTCTGCTAAGGATAACTGATCCTTCTTTTGTTTTTGTTGTGCAGCTATCTCATTCTCTAGCATCCAAGAATTTCCTGTCACAAGAGAGAGGATTGCTGCTTTCTGGAAGCTTGACCCTGCTACAAGAACATTTCAAGCCAAAGCAAAGGATTCTCAAGAAATCTCCTCCGGTTCCTACACAATGTCAAGTAAGCATCCATATTCATGTGTAAATAAGTGTTTAAATGAACATAAGGTATGAATACTTATCTGTGAATTATGTTTGTAAGCGCTGGAAAATCCTCAAAGTCTGCTTCCAGGTTCAGTGTGACTGACATCTAGGAGTATGTCTCCCCTAGGTCTCTCAAAAAGGAGATGGCTGCAAGCCAAAGCATTCCTGGGACCAAAGGAGTCAGCACCAGGGGCAAAGGGACCAAAAGGAAGAAGACTGCTGAGCCCGCCGATGGCCTGCCTCTGATGGAACACCAGGTTCAAGAATACATCTCCGAGGTAAAGATTTCATATCCTGAAATTCACATTTCTTTTGAGGATATAGGATCCTGAATACTCAAGTCTTTAATTGCAGAAATTCGCTGAAGTCCAGATCCTCATTGACCAACATGTTGCTGAAGCCGAACAAAAGTGCCTTGACCTCCAAGCCATTGCAGTTGCCAAGGAGGAAAAGATCTCCCAACTTGAGAATGAACAGAAGGCACTGCGGAAGGAGCTTCCTGTTGCTGAAATGACAACCCAAAGGGAGAGGATTGAGGTCATGGAGGGGGCCAAACACTCTGCTGCTGTCGTGATGCTGAAGATCAAACTCTAGATGGCTAAGGAGGCTGCTGATCCTGCCTTTGATAGGTCCAGCTGGGACGTGAAGGCTTGGAAGCAAAGGCTTGTAGAGCTTGGGGACGAAGATGAACCAGAGGAGGTGCTGGCTCTAGAAGGTGGTGGCAGTGAAGCGAAGGATCCTGAGGATGCAGCGGCTGGAGGCAGTGGTCAAGGTGGTGAGAAGAAGGTGTAAGATGCAGCGAAGGTTTAGGCTGCACAAATGGGCGATGATGGAAATTTCTAGACATGGCCGGAGCCCATTTTTTATGATTTAGTAGTTTTTTGATGATGATGTTTTGAACAATGATGGTTTGTATGGTGAACAATAGTTTTAGGGTTTAAGGATCACTGATCCTTGGGACAATAGGGGGTAGCAAAGGTGGATTGGTCCTTCTGTTTGTGGAGGATGAAGCCTTTGATGCCCCTCGCCTTTTATTTCTTGTACTTATCGAACCTTTAGTATGGACACCCTTTGCCAACCCAAGTGGACGGGCCACGTTTTTCTGGTAGAAGCCTGGGGTTGGCAATTTTGACAACCTTTAAAGGGTTTAACTTTGATAAATAAATAAAACTCTTAACTTTTGGCTATCTTAGTGTTGTTCATTTTGCATATATTTACCTGTTAATTGTTATTGTACAGTTTAAGAGTCTAAAAGTTGTTGATGAAAGTATAAAAATCAGTTTATGTTAAAAAGTTTAGGATATGATCAAGAATCAAATATCCTTTAATCAAAAGTTTGAAAAGTGAAACAGTTTTAGGATAATATATCCAGTTGTCAAAGAATAAGGGTAACATTGATAAACCAAGAATAAAGTTAAAGTGAACAAGGATCATACCAGAGAATCCAAGTTAGGATCCTATATCTTTAACACTTACAATAGTGACAATCCAAAGACAAAACCTTGTAGAAAGTTAGGATCCAGGATCCTTAACGGTTTAGCTTTGGAAGCCTGAAATGAGACACAACTTGGGACTAAGCCAATCTGTAAAAGAAAGAGTTAGTATCTGGGGATAAGCCCAATAACTGGGGACAAGCCCAAAGGATCTTGTGTAAACTGGAGTATGGCCCATACTGGCGACTATCCAAACTTAGTGACATGAAAATGCCAAAACCTTAGCTAACGTGAAAATGTTAGAAACCTTAGGAACGGATGTATGGTACGTCTACCATTATACTTAGGATCCTAAATACAGCCAGTACAATGAAATTGTCAGCCCCTAAAGCGGGTACTGGTCCCATTGCCTTTAATTGCACTAGGATAATCGTGCGCAACTGGCGAAGGTGTAAGAACCTGATTCGTAGAAGGTGATAGATACCTTAAACTGGGGACAAGCCCAAAAAACTGGGGACAAGCCCAAAAACTGGGGATAAACCCAAAGACTTAGGAAACTTCAATGGATACTTGATCCTTTGTCAAAGATGTACCAACTTCTGCAAAACTCATAACTTAGTGAAAAAGGATAAAGGATCCTGGATCCTTCTCCTTATAATCAAATAAATTAAAATCAAATCATTACCAGAATGAGGATCATATATCCTCTAAGGATCCTTAGTGTGTGTCAGATGCGAAGATGGTCAAGGATCCTGGATCCTTCTTACATGAAGTATCTCTTCAAATGGACAGCATTCCAAGCTCTTGGTAACAAATCACCTTCCATTGTTAATAAACGGTATGCCCCCTTTCCTGCCTTAGCTTCAATCAGATAGGGGCCTTACCATTTTGGTGCTAGCTTGCTATCAGCAGGATTTGTACTGTTTTGGAATGCTTTCCTCAACACCATGTCACCAACTTGAAACTTTCTGATCCTGACATTCTTGTTATAAGCTCCAGCCATCCTTTGTTGATAGCTAGCCAATCTTATCCTTGCTAAATCCCTGCGTTCTTCTATGGTATCCAAATCTTGAACCAAGTTTTCAGCATTTCCTTCAGGATCACGGATGCTTGTTCTTGCAGTAGGAACTACCATCTCTGTAAGGATCACCGATTCAGCTCCAAACACTAAAGAAAATGGAGTCTGGCCAGTAGCATTCTTGGGAGTTGTTCTATCAGCCCATAACACATAAGGTAGCTCTTCTGCCCATTTTCCCTTTTTGGATCCAAGCTTCTTCTTCAAGTTGTTGATGATGATCTTGTTGGATGATTCTGCTTGACCATTAGCTTGTGGGTGGACTGGTGTTGATGTTATCATCTTAATCCCCTAGCTGTCACAAAAGTTAGTGGTTCTATTCCCAATAAATTGGGATCCATTATCATAAACAATTTCAGAAGGTATGCCAAATCTAGTAATGATGTTTCTTTTAATAAAGGATAGCACTTCCTTTTCTCTGACTTGAGCAAAGCCTTCAGCTTCTATCCACTTGGAAAAGTAATCAGTCATGGCAAGCATAAACACTTTTCCTCCTGGTGCTTTGGGAAGTTTGCCAACTATATCCATTCCCCACCTTATGAATGGCCAAGAAGAGGATATAGGATGCAGGAGCTCCGGTGGTTGATGAAGGGTATTGCTATGTCTTTGACAAGCATCACACTTTCTTGCATAATCCACAACATCCTTTTTCATAGTAGGCCAATAGTATCCTGTTCTAAGGATCCTTGAGAACAGTGCTCTGCCCCCAGTGGTTTCCACAATCTCCTTCATCAAAATACTTCAGGACTTCTTGGATTTCTGGATCCTCGATGCACCTTAGATATGGATCTGCAAGATATCGTTTATATAACATGTTATTTAATATTGTAAATTGAGATACCTTGACTTTGAAAGCACTAGGATTTTCTCCTGTGGGAATCTCTCCATGTTGTATATATCTCATGATTGGAAGGATCCAGGATCCTAAATGTGACTGTGCACCATCACTAGGTATGATTGCAGAATCCTCCACTATTTCCATAGCTGTATGATCCTCAATAGCAGGAGTCAAGATATGGATAATGGGAATTTTAATATCTTCTGGAATCTTCAATGATGTCCAAGGTTGGCTAAAGCATTAGCTTCTGCATTTTCTTCCCTGGGTACCTGTGTCAAACTAAAAGAAGCAAAAGAGTCTGCCAATTTCTTGACTATCTCTAGATATTTGATTAGTCTTTCACCTTTAACAGCATAAGAATCATTAAAGTGGTTAGTAATTAACAGTGAATCTACATGTACCTCAAGATACTTGATCCTCATGTGCTTGGCAATTTGCAAACCAGCTATTAAGGCTTCATACTCAGCCTCATTATTAGTAGTTTGGAACTCACAAGCAATTGAGTGGGGTATTATGTCCCCCTATGGTGATTTTAGTAGTATGTCTAGTCCAGTTCCTTTGACATTTGAAGCCCCATCTGTGAAGAGTATCCAAGGATCCTTGGTTTCTTCCAGTTGTTGAACTTCCAATTCAGCTTCCCTTTGTAGATCACTACTGAAATCAGCCACAAAGTCAGCTAAGGCTTGGGATTTGATGGCAGTTCTTGGTTCATATCTGATATCATAAGCACTAAGTTTGACTGCCGACTTTGCCATCCTTCCTGACATTTCAGGTTTCCTGAGAACATTCTTAATTGGAAAGTTAGTCTTAACAATAATAGCATGGGTTTCAAAATAATGGCGTAATTTAGTAGATGCCATGATCAAAGCAAGGATAAGTTTTTCTAAATGTGAATACCTGGATTCAGCATCAAGTAAAGTTTTACTTACATAATACACAGGATGTTGGGTACCTTCATGATCCTTTACAAGGACTGCACTTACCGCCTTAGAAGAAACTGCCAAGTATAAGGATAATATATCCCCCTTTTCTGGTTTCATTAAGGCTGGAGCTGAGGATAGGTAATCCTTAAGGGCATTGGGAGCATTCTCATGCTTTTCAGTACACTCAAACTTCTTGTTCTTTCTTAGAATATCATAGAATTCCTTGCATTTCTCTGATGACTTTGAGATGAGCCTGTTCAAGGCTGCGATCCTTCCTGTCAATCTTTGCACATCCTTAGCAATGGCAGGAGACTTAATATTCACAATCGCCTTGATTTGCTATGGACTTGACTCTATCCCTCTTTTTGTCACCATATAACGTAGGAACTTGCCAGCGTTTACACCAAAATGGCACTTGGAAGGATTCAGTTTCATATTGAACTTATCAAGGATATCAAATGCTTCTTCCAAATCTCTAAGGTGATCCTCAGCTCTCTTGGACTTAACCACCATGTCATCTATATAGACTTCCATCGTGTGTCCAATTTGTTCTTTAAACATCATATTGACTAGCCTTTGGTAGGTAGCACCTGCTTTGAGCAGTTTATCTACCTCTTCCTGGATGATGGCATTCCTTTCAGGTGCAAACTTTCTCCTCTTTTGATGTATGGGTTTGAATGACCTGTCAATGCCAAGTTTATGAGTAATAATATCCTTAGAGATACCTGTCTTATCCTCATGCTTCCAGGCAAATGTAGCTCTTCTCCTCTTGAGGAAGGATACTAGATCCTGTTCAACATTGTCGAGGATCCCGGATCCTATGAAAACTTTGGATTCAGGATACTTAGGATCCATCAGGATTTCTTTCACATCTTGTTCTCTCGCTTCCAGGACATCTCTTGGAGGATACTTTAATTGCTATTGCTCCCTAGGTCTTGAGGCTGGCTTCATTGATGAAGTATAACAATTTTTGGCTTCTTGTTGGTCACTTTCTATCTTCACCACACCCCATGGAGTAGGGAGTTTCACACACTGATGATATGTAGATAGGATTGCTTTCATATCATGTATCCATGGCCTGCCAAGGATAACATTGCAACAGGATAAGCAATCTATGACACAAAATTGTTGAAAAGAATTAACTCCCTCTATGTAAATGGGAAGTTTAATGTCCCCCAATGTGTTCTTGGTTTCTCCATTGAATCCTACAAGAACCGACGATCTTGGGATGATTTCTGATTCAGGGATGTTCATCTTCTTGAGGACATCAAGTTGAATGATGTTCACTGAGCTTCCTCCATCTATGAGAATCCTGCAAACAAAATGGTTAGATATAAACAATGTAATAACAAGACCATCATGATGAGGATCCTGAATATCCACACGATCATCCTCATCAAAGGATATAACTTTCTCCTGTGTAAGGATTAAGGTTCGAATGGGCCTATCCCCGTTCTCCATCTTTGTCTCTTTAGCATGCCTCTTGGCTACTAAAAAGGAAGTGCCACATATGTCTGATCCACCGGAAATGAAGCTGATAATTTGTGCATCAGCTGGAGGAGCAGGAGCTCTTTCTGGAATCTTTTCTGGATCCTGGATCCTTGACTTTTTTCTTCCAAATAGCTCTTTTAATGTCCTTTGCTTAACAGGTAACCAATCTCTTTCCTGAGTGCTATGAATTCATCAGTGAGATGACCGAAATCTTCATGATAGGCACACCATTTGGATTTATCTTTTGTAGCAGCTAGCTTATCACTCTTTCTGGGCCATCTTGTTTTTTCACCTAAATTCTGCATTGCAAGGATTAGTTCATTATTATCAACAGCAAAGCAATATTCAGAAATGGGTGGATAATCTTCATCATCCTCTTCTTGCTCCACTGCATGCACGTTTTGATTATCAGACTTGTTGTAAGATTTAGATTTGTTGTTCCTGAAATAGGATCCTTGCTTCTCCTGCTTTGAGGGTCCTGACAGTCTCTCTTGGATCCTTTTATCATCCTCTAAACGGATGAATCTAAGGGCCCTGGTTCTTACTTCATCAAGATTCCTGCAAGGGGTCATGACTAGATCATCATAGAATTGTGAATCCTCAAGTAAACCCATTTTGAAAGCTTCTACAGCCATAGCAATATCCAAATTAGGAATCTCTAAGGATTCTCTACTAAATTTAGTTATATAATCTCTAAGTGATTCATTTTGACCTTGTGTTACCCTATATAGATCACTAGTTAATCGTTCAAATCTCCTACTGCTTGAGAATTGGCTATTAAACAAGTTAACTAGGTTACCAAATGAAGTAATAGAGTAAGGGGAAGACTTAGCAGCCATTAAAGAGTTGATCCTGTCAGTGTGGATCCGAAACCCTTGCATAGACATGCTTCTTTCAACCTTTCAGGAATGGGATTGATCTCCATTCTCTCCCAGTATTGAGCCACATGCTCTTCTGGGTCAGTTGAGCCATCATACAACTTCATGTTTGGTGTTTGAAACCTCTTTGGTATCTCTGCATCACAAATAGGTGGTGCAAAACGAGATATCCTATGACTCCCATCTGGAATTTCAGGAATGGGCTTAACCAGTCCTGGAACGCTGGATATCATATCCTTGAGTTTTTGAAGGACCAGAAGTAGTAATGGTCTGCATTGGAATGAAGTCTCCTTGATGAACATCTGAACTTGAGGGTTGTACACTTCTTAAGAATCCCTGATCCTGAAAGATGTTGGATCCTTGGTGCGCTGTGACTGGGGGTCTTGGAGGATAATCCATGGATCTGTGAGCCTGAGACTAGGATCCTTGAACCTGAGACGAGGATCCTTGAACCTGAGATGAGGATCCTGGATACTGAGAGTAGGATCCTTGAACTGTTTGCGTCCCCATGTATCCTCCTGAACTAGAGAAGGATCCTTGATGCTGGAAGGAGGATCCTTGAGGCTGAAGAGAGGATCCTAAAGGCTGAAAGTAGGATCCTTGAGCCTGCATCATTACCGATGATCCATAGCGCATACCCAATGATCCGCCCTGATATTGCTGTGGAATGCTGGGTAGTTATGACTGGAGTATTGAAATTCAGTGATCTAGGCATCAATGGAGAGTGATCCTCCGCTGATCTCTTCAATTTCTTGATCTCATCAATCTCACGAAGGATCCTGTCATTAGTTTTGTCCTGCTGCTGCATGTAATCCTTCATCTGCAAAATCAAAGAATAAAGATCATTGTTAGTAGGACTAGAAGAAACAACAGTAGTTGCTTTTGTGAAAACAACGGTTGGCTTCTTCGTAACATTCTCAGCATTCTTCTGGGATCCAGAAAGAGCAGGAGGCAACGGTGGAATGCCCTGTGAAGAGGTGATCGCCTGCATGGAGCTTGAAGTATTCTTCGCATGAGAAGCCATGTAGTTGAAGGTAATGGATAGAAATGAGTGAAATGAACAAAATTTTTCAAGAATGAAGCACCGATTGCCCCACGGTGGGAGCCAAACTATTTTGGTCAAAAATCACACAAGGATAATGCAACCAAATCTGATTTTGTGAGGTGTGATGCTTGGTTAATTAGTCAAATGTATGAACAATGAATGAATGAAATGAGTGGTGGACACAATGATTTATACTAGGAAAAAGCCCTTGATCAATGAATGATCTCTAGCACAAAAAACCTCAGGTGATGGAAACTACCGATCACCATCTATATTAAACAAACAAAGTTTACAAGTCGGGATGATAACAAGCTTGGTACAAGGATCACTATAGTGCAAAAGTGTGTAATCGCAGAGAGTTCTTGAGAGCTCAAGTGCAGTGCGGTTGTGTTGCTAATAATTATGTCTAATTCAAGCTTGTATCCCCATTAAAAATAGAAATATCTAGCCTAACTAAGTATCCGCAAAGGGTGCAAGTCCCCCACGATCACCATAACGGTCGAAGAGCTCATGCACGTACAGAATCATCAAGCATATTCCCCTAGAATCTCGGTTGGACCAAGTCCTATTCGGATACACCTGCAAAACAAGTTCAAAGCTGATGGAAACAACTGCTAGTGTTAGGATAATAATGAGGATCCTGGATCCTTAGTCCTGCAACGCCTTCTGAGGAACCTTTATTCAAACTGAACTGAGGATCCTTGATCCAAGCTGCATTTGAGGATCCGTGATCCATAAGCTGTGAAAATCTATCCCTAACAGGTATCAACATCTTTAGGCTATTCAGGATAGTAGTTCAACATATATGTGCAGGATACAGGATAGAAATTTTTACCTGGTTGAGGAATGAAGTCATGAACCCACTGGATTCATTGAATCCGTGATTCTCGTAAGGAAAGGTCTCGGAGGTAGCAGGAGAGTCCGTTTCCTTCCTCTTCCGGGCACTGGAAGCACGTGTCTTGGTAGCTGGAGAAGGTTTCGGGATGGTGACAGCTTTTGAACCGGTGGGCTTAGATGACGTTGTTGCTTTAGGGCTTGGCTCCTTCTTCACCTGGACAGGGGCAGAATAGCTGTCCAACTCATCAAGATCGAAGGCTTCTGGAACCTTGGTTGATGCTACATAAAAGGGAGAAATACTTAACTTTTGAATACTTATAAATTGTAATTAGTTTCATATATATGAATGTACTTAGCAGACATGTCGGAACTAGATCTTTGGCTTGAACTTGCGAAGGACAGGGAAAAGGTTCTTTCACTCTCCGGGAGTCGGTAGATGTCCTTGATCCTTTTCTCTGATTCTGCACTCGGATGGGCTAGCTCTTTGAAGTTTGCTACACAGGAAATAAAGACATCAGTTTAGGATATAGTTTCAGGATACATTTGGGGATATTCCTAAAACCCTAAATCCTACCAGAGGTCAACCACTTCACCAGGAGGTCAAAACCCTTAGCGATGGAATCCTTTTTTACAAAAAAGAACTTTCGTTGCCACTTATCCTCATTCTTTGTTGTGACACCCCAGGAAAACCAGGAAACCAACACAACATAACTAGCTTCCTCAGTAACCACGTGCTAAATTTCGGGACGAAATTTTCTTAACAGGGGGAGAATGTGACAACCCTCGTAATTACATGTATCCGTACGATTTATTAATGATAACTAAAGTGCTTGATGACTGTACTGAATTACTTAACTGCTTTCTGATTTCTGTGTCATACTTACATGTGCTTGTTGACATACTAGTCATGTGCAGAAAAGTTACTAAATAGTCCTGTTTGCTTTTCTATGTGTTAGGAGTTAAAAGGGTTACAAAAATATATATAATAAACACTTTACGGAATAATTAAACACTTTAACGGAACAGTATCCGACCGAACAACCGGACATTACCCGGGACACCAAATATTTGTCAAAAACATTGTTTAATTATTTCTTGGCTAGTTATGATCCCCGAATACCGTAACACCTACTAGAATATCTAATAACTAACACTAGTTACCATATACTTGAATTTGAAGTACTAACTAAATATTTACCATTCAAATGTTACAATTAACCCCCCCCCCCATGCCAACTTACGGTCACAAGGACCCACCCCATACCCCCAAGATTTTATCTCATATTTTAATTGGATTTTTGCTTGCTTGAGTGGCCAAGATATTGAGGGAAGATCATCATAAGTATGGTGTGAGATATTCACAAGATCTTTACATTTCATTTCACAATCTACTTCATCATTCCATCTCCTTTATCTTTCACTCTCTCTCTCTCTCTTTCAGCTCCACCCCAAACCGCCACCATCACCACCCCAAGTCCACCACACTCATCCATTGTTGAAGTTCCATTCAAGCATCTAAGGTGATTCAAGGAAGTGCAAACTTGTGGAGCTTCAAAAGGAGCTTTGTTCTTGCTTGTTCATCATCTTTTCTCATCATCATCACTAGATTCTACCCTAGCCTTGTGCTAGTAGTAAGCTCTTGACAAACCCTTGTTCATCTTGTTTCTTGGTTACAAGTTGTAGTATGTTTAGTATGTTCAAATCACTAAAGAAACAATAACATTAAAAAGATGAAACATGATGTAATAATGTTAGTATGAAGTTGTTTTGATATGTTTCTGATTACTTGCTGACTTACTTGCTAATATTGATGTTAAATGTCGTTATTGATCTCTAAACATGTTAACGGAACCATTATAACTCGCTTTAGAATGTTAAAGACTGAAAACAGAAAGCTGTTTAGTGATTACAGCCAACTTCAGTTGGCTGTAACCAGACCTTAATAAAGCAGATAATGTATTTTATGAAGTCTAGATTTATGTACTATGAAATACGGTTCTAATGGCACTGGAATCATAATTTTTGGACTCCGTTTACTATTTTTAAAGACCCTTTTTGTAACAGCAACTAAAGCTGAATTTCTACTGCAGTAAATGGGCAAAATGTTTTTAGTCATAACTTGAGTTCTGTGTAGATTTAGGTCATGAAATTTGTACAGTAGATGACCACTGATGTATTTGTAATTCTCCCACTGGAATTTTGTAAATCGGACTTACGAGGAATTTTAAATAAATTATTCCGTGGACTGCAGTCAGAAGAAGATGAATCTGACTTCAGTCCGGAAAATGATTTCTTATAAAATATTGGTGATGAATTGGATCCCGAGATTTTTACACAATAATATTTGGATCGTTTAAGATCTTTTTTAAAAAGTTGGGAATTTTTGGAATAAGGTAACTATTTTATTAAAATCCCCGAAAACAGCCCAGTGTTGAATATAAAAGCTGAAACGACATAAGTAGTAATTTGCGTGTCTAAATGTCGGGTAGGTTATCTGAGAATGATCTAACATGTTATATGTGTTATGTGCATTATTGTATGTTTGTTTATGAGTGGGGAATGGATGGGAAGTTTATATGGGCATGAACCGTTAAAGTAATGCATGTTATGTGATAGATACGTGTAGGAACTTTGTGCTCTATTTGAAGTCACTAATAAACTAAGTGGTAATCATACTAGGACGTGATTGACCGAACTTGACTGTTAGCTATTTTTGAGAGTCAAACCGAGCAACCGAGGTGAGTTCACACTCCTAAGGCATGGGATTCCCGGTGGGTTGGGAATGGGATTGAATAACTACTCATACTTTCAACACTACTAGACTACTTACCACCGTCCTCGGATTGGGAAGGACGCCTGTACTAAAACCTACGTAAAACCTACGTACTACTGTCCTCGGATTGGGAAAGACACCAGCACTAAACCTACGTAAAACCTACGTACTACTGTCCTCGGATTGGGAACGACACCAACGCTAAACCTACGTAAAACCTACGTACCACTGTCCTCGGATTGGGAAGGACACCTTTAAATACAACTAGTCTAGTGAATTACAACATGGGAAGCCCCCACTAAATATCGTGAAAAGTTTTGGGAAACAAGGATACCGGTTAACACATGGTTACGAAACAAACTTACGATTATTAAAACGAATGCAATAACTAAACAACCAACTGTGAACTCGCTCAACTTTTTTGTTGATTTGTTGTTATATGCCTTGCAGGTCGTTAGGTACTTATGAAGCTTGCACGAGGAGGAGGTCGTTGTGGAATATGGACTGTTATGTCCCGTGCCTAATAAATAAACTCTATGAACTTATGTTTTGGACTTATGTCTTATGCTTCCGCTGTTAACTAAAAGTCGGTTACTGTCTTTTGGTCACCAATTGTATTGTGGTTGGTTTATTTACTTAATTACATTGTTCAATATGATTGGTGGCTCGATCCTGGTCATGTCACGCCTCTAAGCGGTGATACTCCGCATGGTGGAATTTGGGGGTGTTACAGATTGGTATCAGAGCCATTGGTTATAGTGAACTTGGTTTTAAAAAGGGGAAAGGCTTTTTGATAAAACCAGACTATAACCTGTACAGTGCTCAACGATCCACAATGACGCTTCGCTCCACGTGCAAGACTCAACACCATAGGTGAAATGGTTCATGCTTACATTGCTTGTCTATTAGTCTACATAGTACATTGCATGCTTAGTTAATATAACAACTGATAATTGAAACCCTGTGTGTTTACTCTCTTCTGTCGCCCCACACTTACACACTTTTGCGACACCACTCCTTACTTGTGTTTCTTTCGATGTGAAGATCATGGGCGGACGCCTGAACTTGACTCAAGCCCAGTTGACGGCTTTGATCAATGAACGAGTTGCTGAGGCACTCGCAGCAGTTCCAGCAGGAGGTCAACACGCTCAACCTCCTGTGTGTACGTTCAAAACCTTCATGGATTGCCGACCCAGTACCTTCAGCGGCACAGAAGGAGCGGTAGGTCTCCTTCACTGGTTCGAAAAGCTCGAGTCGGTCTTCGAAATGTGTGAATGCCCTGAGGCTCGTAGGGTGAAGTATGCCACTGGTACCCTCGAAGGCACTGCGCTGACTTGGTGGAATGCGCAAGTTCAAATGTTAGGGTTGGCAGCTGCTAATGCCACCCATGGAATGATTTCAAGGAACTGATCAAGCGAGAATACTGTAATCGTGATGACATTCACAAGCTGGAAGTGGAGTTCTTTAACCTGAAGATGACGGGGTCAGAGATAGAGGCGTATAAGAAGCGATCCAACGAACTGGCAGTGTTATGTCCAACTATGGTGGATCCTCCCATCAAGCGTATCGAGCTGTACCTCAAAGGCTTAGTTCCAGAGATTCAAAGCCATGTGACTTCTGCTAACCTTGCTACCATCCAGGATGTTACTCATCTTGCTCATCGTCTCACAGACCAGGCAGTGGAACAGAACAAGCTGCCTAAGCGTATAGGTGCTACTGCTACTACTACTTCTGCTATTCCCAGTGACAACAAACGAAAATGGGATGGAGCCACCAGCAAGGGTTCGACTACAGTTCAGTCCCAGGCGCAGCAGCGAAAGATTGATGACTACCAGAGTCCTAGTCAGCAATCTTCTGGTAGTCAAGGGCAGGGTGGATATCGAGGAAACCACCCAAAGTGCAACAAATACAACAGACACCACAGTGGTCAGTGCAACAAGGGACGTTGTCAGAGGTGTCTCAAGATGGGTCATGAAGCCAAGGATTGCAGGAGCTCACGGCCTACAAATCAGAATCGTCAGCAGCAACAGCAAGCACCGCAGAATAAGCAACAGTAACAGGGCAACAGGGGATGCTTTCAGTGTGGCGCTGAAGGTCACTTCAAGAGACACTGCCCGCAGTTAACTCAGAATCAGGATCAGAACCACAACCAAGGAAACGGGAACAATAATGGGGGCAACAATGGGGGAAACAATGATGGCAACGGTGCCAGGGGTCGAGCATTCATGCTGGGTCAGGGTGACGCAAGGAATGATCCTAACGTAGTGATGGGTAAGTTCCTTCTCGGCGACTTTTATGTTACTATTTTATTTGATTCGGGTGCCGATACCAGTTATGTGTCTCTAAAAGTTAGTCGAATGCTTAAGCGCACCCCAACACTTTTGACCACCAAACACACAGTAGAGCTAGCAAACGGTAAAAGTCTCGAGGCCACGCACGTAGTCAAGGGTTGTAACCTCGTCTTAGCTGGTCAGACCTTCTCTATCGATCTTATTCCTATCGTTCTGGGTAGTTTCGACGTTGTTATTGGGATGGATTGGTTATCTCATCAGCAAGCGGAAATTCTTTGCAACGTGAAGATTGTTCACATCCTTCATTCTAGTAAAGAACCCCTCGTGATTCATGGCGACAAGAGTGGTGCTGTCGTAGGCATTATCTCTTTCCTTAAGGCCCAGAAGTGTTTGCGAAAGGGCCATACTGCCATTCTAGCACTCGTTACTGACACATCAACGGAAGAGAAGAGAATTGAAGACATTCCTATTGTGCGCGATTTTCCTGAGGTATTTCCTGAGGAATTACCTAGTCTTCCACCTCATCGACAAGTCGAGTTTCAAATCGAGCTAGCTCCTGGAGCAGCACCAATAGCTCATGCACCTTATCGTCTAGCTCGATCAGAACTTGAAGAACTGTCCACGCAATTACAAGAACTCTTGGAAAAGGGTTTCATACGTCCTAGCTCTTCGCCCTGGGGAGCTCCAGTATTGTTTGTGAGGAAGAAAGACGGTACTTTCAGGATGTGTATTGACTACCGCGAACTTAACAAGGTGACCGTGAAGAATCGTTATCCTCTTCCACGCATTGATGACCTATTCGACCAGTTGCAAGGGTCGAGTTTCTATTCCAAGATTGAACTGAGGTCAGGTTACCATCAGCTGAGAGTCCGAGATGAGCACGTCTCCAAAACAGCATTCAGAACTCGTTACGGTCATTACAAGTTTCTGGTTATGCCTTTCGGATTGACGAATGCACCAGCGGTCTTCATGGATCTCATGAACCGAGTATGCAAACCTTACTTGGATAAGTTCGTTATTGTTTTCATCGACGACATCCTGATCTATTCTAAGAGCCAGGAGGAACACGAGCAGTATCTACGACTTATGCTGGAACTTCTTCGAGCAGAGCAACTGTATGCTAAATTTTCGAAATGTGACTTCTGGCTTCGCGAAGTCCATTTTCTAGGCCACGTAGTGAACAAGGATGGAATTCATGTTGATCCATCCAAGGTTGACTCGATCAAGAACTGGCCTGCACCCCGTACACCAACAGAAATCCGCCAATTCTTGGGTCTGGCAGGATATTACAGAAGGTTTATCAAGGATTTCTCAAAGATTGCGCAACCTCTCACTTCACTGACTCAGAAGGGTATCACCTATCATTGGGGTGATGCACAGGAGTCCGCATTTCAACACTTGAAAGATAGACTTTGTAGCGCGCCTATCCTCTCATTGCCTGAAGGCACATATGATTTTGTGGTTTATTGCGACGCTTCCATCCAAGGACTTGGTTGCGTGTTGATGCAACGTGACAAGGTCATTGCCTACGCATCACGCCAACTTAAAGTTCACGAGAGGAACTACACTACGCACGACTTGGAATTGGGAGCAGTTGTCTTCGCACTTAAGATATGGAGACATTACCTGTACGGTACCAAGTGCACCATTTACACCGATCACAGGAGTCTCGAGCATATCTTCAAGCAAAAGGAGTTAAACATGCGACAACGCCGATGGGTCGAGCTATTGAACGATTATGAATGTGCAATCAAGTACCATCCGGGCAAATCCAATGTTGTGGCCGACGCCCTCAGTCGAAAGGATACCATACCTAAACGTGTGCGAGCGTTACAACTTACCATCCAATCTAGTCTTCCTACTCAAATACGAGATGCTCAGGTTGAAGCGTTGAAAGCAGAAAACATCAGGGCTGAGTCCCTACGAGGATCAAGGAAACAGTTAGAACAAAAGGAAGACGGCGCTTACTACGTAACAGGGCGCATCTGGGTTCCACTTTACGGAAACTTACGCGAACTTGTGATGGATGAAGCGCACAAGTCTCGTTATTCGGTACATCCTGGTTCGGATAAGATGTACCACGATCTCAAGACTACGTATTGGTGGCCTGGTATGAAAGCCCACATAGCAGCCTACGTTAGCAAATGCTTGACTTGTGCGAAAGTCAAGACCGAATATCAGAAACCATCAGGCCTACTTCAACAACCAGAGATCCCGACATGGAAATGGGAGCAAATTTCCATGGATTTCATTACTGGCTTGCCTAGATCTCAGCGCGGAAATGATACCATCTGGGTGATCGTGGATCGACTGACCAAGTCTGCACATTTTCTAGCTATCAAGGAAACGGATAAATTTTCTACTCTAGCAGACATCTACCTAAAGGAAGTAGTATCAAGGCACGGAGTGCCAACCTCCATCATTTCTGATCGTGACGCGCGTTTTACTTCTGAACTGTGGCAAGCTATGCACAAGTCCTTTGGTTCTCGATTAGACATGAGCACGGCATATCATCCACAAACGAATGGGCAATCTGAACGCACCATCCAAACCCTTGAAGACATGCTTAGGGCATGTGTAATCGACTTTGGTAATAGCTGGGAAAAGCAACTCCCGTTAGTGGAGTTTTCATACAACAACAGTTACCACACCAGTATCCAAGCCGCTCCGTTCGAGGCATTGTATGGACATAAATGCCGATCATCTCTCTGTTGGGCAGAAGTTGGTGACAGCCAAATCACTGGCCCAGAACTTGTAGTGGATACGACCGAGAGAATTGCTCAGATACGACAACGAATGGCGGCAGCTCGTGACCGTCAGAAAAGCTATGCTGATAAGCGAAGAAAGCCACTTGAGTTCCAGGTTGGGGACCGGGTGCTACTCAAAGTCTCACCTTGGAAAGGTGTAGTCCGTTTTGGAAAACGAGGCAAGCTCAACCCGCGATATGTCGGACCCTTCGAAATCATTGAGAAGATTGGCAAAGTCGCCTACAAGTTGAATCTACCTGAAGAACTCAGCGGAGTTCACAATGTCTTCCATGTGTCGAATCTGAAGAAGTGTCTGTCAGACGAGACCCTCATAGTTCCTCTCAAGGAGCTCACTATCGACGACCAGCTGCGATTCGTCGAGGAACCAGTAGAGATTACTGATCGAGATGTTAAGATTCTCAAGCGTACCAGGATACCTCTTGTTCGAGTTCGTTGGGATTCTCGTCGTGGCCCAGAGTATACCTAGGAACGAGAAGACCAAATGAAACTCAAGTACCCCCAGCTGTTTAAGAAAAGTGCAACCACTACTGAGACTGAAGCTACTGCAGAATTTCGGGACGAAATTCCAAACCAACAGGGGGATGATGTGACACCCCAGGAAAACCAGGAAACCAACGCAACATAACTAGCTTCCTCAGTAACCACGTGCTAAATTTCGGGATGAAATTTTCTTAACAGGGGGAGAATGTGACAACCCTCGTAATTACATGTATCCGTACGATTTATTAATGATAATTAAAGTGGTTGATGACTGTACTGAATTACTTAACTGCTTTCTGATTTCTGTGTCATACTTACATGTGCTTGTTGACATACTAGTCATGTGCAGAAAAGTTACTAAATAGTCCTGTATGCTTTCCTATGTGTTAGGAATTAAAAGGGTTACAAAAATATATATAATAAACACTTTACGGAATAATTAAACACTTTAACGGAACAGTATCCGACCGAACAACCGGACATTACCCGGGACACCAAATATTTGTCAAAAACATTGTTTAATTATTTCTTGGCTAGTTATGATCCCCGAATACCGTAACACCTACTAGAATATCTAGTAACTAACACTAGTTACCATATACTTGAATTTGAAGTACTAACTAAATATTTACCATTCAAATGTTACAATTAACCACCCCCCCATGCCAACTTACGGTCACAAGGACCCACCCCATACCCCCAAGATTTTATCTCATATTTTAATTGGATTTTTGCTTGCTTGAGTGGCCAAGATATTGAGGGAAGATCATCATAAGTATGGTGTGAGATATTCACAAGATCTTTACATTTCATTTCACAATCTACTTCATCATTCCATCTCCTTCATCTTTCACTCACTCTCTCTCTCTTTCGGCTCCACCCCAAACCGCCACCATCACCACCCCAAGTCCACCACACTCATCCATTGTTGAAGTTCCATTCAAGCATCTAAGGTGATTCAAGGAAGTGCAAACTTGTGGAGCTTCAAAAGGAGCTTTGTTCTTGCTTGTTCATCATTTTTTCTCATCATCTTCACTAGATTCTACCCTAGCCTTGTGCTAGTAGTAAGCTCTTGACAAACCCTTGTTCATCTTGTTTCTTGGTTACAAGTTGTAGTATGTTTAGTATGTTCAAATCACTAAAGAAACAAGAACATTAAAAAGATGAAACATGATGTAATAATGTTAGTATGAAGTTGTTTTGATACGTTTCTGATTACTTGCTGACTTACTTGCTAATATTGATGTTAAATGTCGTTATTGATCTCTAAACATGTTAACGGAACCATTATAACTCGCTTTAGAATGTTAAAGACTGAAAACAGAAAGCTGTTTAGTGATTACAGCGAACTTCAGTTGGCTGTAACCGGACCTTAATAAAGCAGATAATGTATTTTCTGAAGTCTAGATTTATGTACTATGAAATACGGTTCTAATGGCACTGGAATCATAATATTTGGACTTCGTTTACTATTTTTAAAGACCCTTTTTGTAACAACAACTAAAGCTGAGTTTTTACTGCAGTAAATGGGCGAAATGTTTTTAGTCATAACTTGAGTTCTGTGTAGATTTAGCTCATGAAATTTGTACAGTAAATGACCACTAATGTATTTGTAATTCTCCCACTAGAATTTTCTAAATCGGACTTACGAGGAATTTTAAATAAATTATTCCGTGGACTGCAGTCAGAAGAAGATGAATCTGACTTCAGTCCGGAAAATGATTTCTTATAAAATATTGGTGATGAATTGGATCCCGAGATTTTTACACAATACTACTTGGATCGTTTAAGACCTTCTGTAAAAAGTTGGGAATTTTTGGAATAAGTTAACTAGTTTATTAAAATCCCCGAAAACAGCCCAGTGTTGAATATAAAAGCTGAAACGACATAAGTAGTAATTTGCGTGTCTAAATGTCGGGTAGGTTATCTGAGAATGATCTAACATGTTATATGTGTTATGTGCATTATCGTATGTTTGTTTATGAGTGGGGAATGGATGGGAAGTTTATATGGGCATGAACCGTTAAAGTAATTCATGTTATGTGATAGATACGTGTAGGAACTTTGTGCTCTATTTGAAGTCACTAATAAACTAAGTGGTAATCATACTAGGACGTGATTGACCGACCTTGACTGTTAGCTATTTTTGAGAGTCAAACCGAGCAACCGAGGTGAGTTCACACTCCTAAGGCATGGGATTCCCGGTGGGTTGGGAATGGGATTGAATAACTACTCATACTTTCAACACTACTAGACTACTTACCACCGTCCTCGGATTGGGAAGGACGCCTGTACTAAAACCTACGTACTACTGTCCTCGGATTGGGAAGGACACCAGCACTAAACCTACGTAAAACCTACGTACTACTGTCCTCGGATTGGGAAGGACACCAGCGCTAAACCTACGTAAAACCTACGTACCACTGTCCTCGGATTGGGAAGGACACCTTTAAATACAACTAGTCTAGTGAATTACAACATGGAAAGCCCCCACTAAATATCGTGAAAAGTTTTGGGAAACAAGGATACCGGTTAACACATGGTTACGAAACAAACTTACGATTATTGAAACGAACGCAATAACTAAACAACCAACTGTGAACTCGCTCAACTTTGTTGTTGATTTGTTGTTACATGCCTTGCAGGTCGTTAGGTACTTATGCAGCTTGCGCGAGGAGCAGGTCGTTGTGGAATATGGACTGTTATGTCCCGTGCCTAATAAATAAACTCTATGAACTTATGTTTTGGACTTATGTCTTATGCTTCCGCTGTTAACTAAAAGTCGGTTACTGTCTTTTGGTCACCAATTGTATTGTGGTTGGTTTCTTTACTTAATTACATTGTTCAATATGATTGGTGGCTCGATCCTGGTCATGTCACGCCTCTAAGCGGTGATACTCCGCATGGTGGAATTTGGGGGTGTGACATTTGTGGCCTTGAGGATAAGGGGATTTTTGGAAGTTGAAAAAAGAAGAAAACGGCTGTTGCCATGAGAACGAAGACGATATGCGATAGGAAGATCCTCGATGCAGAGATCAGGAATGTGACGAGATTTAATTTGGTCCAACACCACTAAGACTCGCCAAACCATAGGCATGGTCTGCGCATAACTAAGGCCAGTGAGTTCAAAGAAACAGGAAATGAAAGCTGGAAAGGGATACCGGAGCCCTATGGAAAAAGGGTAGGCCAGGAAGCACACCCATTCGTCGGAAGATACGTCCGATCGGACCTCTCGGTCGAACGGACGGATAATCGCATCGGCAGGAAAAGCACCGGAGATTCTTAGGGCGGCAATGTCGGCATTGTCGAAGGAGCAGACTTCTTTTTCAGGTTCTTTAAGAAGATTCTGGTCTTCGAAGGTCGGAATTGAGTCAGCCATATGCGATCTAGTTCGATTAGCCATAAGGAACGATGGGGTATTACAGAGAAAAACAAAGAAGAGGAAGAGAGAAAATACCTAAGATTTCTGGAAAGAATGGATGAATATCAATGAGATAGTGAGAAGATATAGGGGCGTAATAGATAGCCATCGAGTATAAACCACGTTGGAAGTTGCACGCTGTCACTTCAACCGTCTCTTCAACTTAATTGCCTCGATCTAAGAGATAAGATTTAAAATATATATGTTGGAATTTAGTATCCCAACAGATATATTTTGGGGACAATTGTTATGGGTGGTTTTTTTAACATATATCCTGGATTATATTCTGACTGTATTACTTTTAATTATGATCAGGATACCGGATCAGGATATTGGTAGTATCCTGATGCAGTATCCTGGTAATAGCTAATTATTTCACGTACAGATTAGTGAAGAATGCTTATAACGGTCAAGAAGACTGCTTCTCCTGAAGACTCGCACTAAGTGGTTGAGAAGAGAACGTTGAAGCTGTAAAGAAAGGGTCTCCAACGTTCAAAGGGGAATATTCGAAGTATCCCCCATTTGTAGGATAGGTTGTTATTTCATTTGCTATATAAGGGAATGATCGGATCAGTAGGAACACACATTTTTTTCTGTACACTTCTGCTCTCTACTAGCTACAATCACTCACAAACACTTACACTTGTACTCGAATCTCTTTGTAACACTTAGTTGATCCGCATCATATCCTGCACTGTATCCTGAATTTTGAAGGAATAAGAAGAACAAGGCAGCTGCGATTGTCAGCTCCCGAGGTTTTATGCCGGCGATCTAGATTGATCAAGGGCTTTCCTCGTATATCTCGTCTCACTCTTTACTTTTTTGCTCATTGTTTGATTATTGATATAGCTCGATATCTTGAGCTATATCCTGAAACAGTTTTCGTAAACAATCATACCAGGATATTTTCAATACACATTGTTAGCACACTACCTCACAAAACTAATTTGATCACTTAATTGCTTCGGTAATTTTTGACCAAAACAGTTATGACTTATCATTCTTTGAGTTACGTCTTTGGTGTACTTTATATTATTCCAAAGTATATAATTATTGTTTAAAATAATAATATTTTAACTTAAATTATATTTATTAACTTTTGGAATATTTGTTAAAATAATATATTCTAACTTGGTATATTATGTATTTATACATATGTATTTTCCCAAGGATGGGTATATTTATGCTTGTATTTTTAGTCTTGTGTATTTTTGCCAAGTATTGGTCGCGTATTCCAGTGTGTATTTGTACGTATGAGAATACATATTTTTATTGTATTTATTAAGTATTCTTATAATTAATTTTTGTATTTAATTTTCCGAAATATTATAAAATCACCAATTTATATCCTTAAAATATATATTTTAAGAAAACTTTTATAGAAAAAATATCTATAAATCTTTTCAGCAAGAATAACTATATTTTCATTTAAATCTCAAAAATAATATATTTTCAAGATTATTTTAGAAAATATTTATAAATCCACTTTTCACCCAAAATAATATATTCTAAATTTGTTTAAGAAAATATATATTTTCTTCAAAAATAATATATCTTCTAATGGTTCAAGAAAATATATATATTTTTCCTCCACTCAAAATAATATATTTTCTACTTGATAAAAATACGATATATTTTTGTGATACTTGTAAAAATCATACTCTCCGTTCTTTTGGTTTCCAAAATACCGTTTAACTCATTTGTCAAAATATATATGAACTTAATTCCGGAATATAAATATATGTAATCCATATTCCTTGTTCGGTTTGTCCAAAGATTCGGGTATAATTCATATATTTGTTTTATTGGAATTTTGGTAATATTTTGTATTACAATATTGTATTATGGTAAGTTATATTGTTTTCGAGTCCTAAAATAATATAACTAATACACATAATATACAAGTAGCACACAAATTGTGACTTCTAAATATATTTTCCTAAATATATACTTAGTCACTTTTATTTATCAAAAATCAACCTCCAATATTTGTAATTTTTGTAACAAAAATTATGGCAAATTTAATATGAAAACCATGGTTAAAATTTACTTATAAACACTTGTTTAAAAATATTTTTCTAAGTGTTTAAATTCTACAAAACTTTTGCCATAGTTTCCCCTTAATAAATGGAGGTTTCCATGCTTTAAAAGCATATCATTTTCTTTTAAAATCATCATCAATCATCAACAAATCATTCAAGAGTTACCATGAGCCAAAATCATGCAATTTACACTACATCATGAACTTGAAACTTTGTAAAAGTTTGTAGTAACTTAGTATGTTATTTAGTAGGTTTAGTTACCCGTTAAAACATGGTTATTTGTTTATAAATCTCATTCTTGTAAAATCTAGTCCTTTACAACTTACATGAAGATTTTCTAAAAATGATTTTTCTTGTATTCTTCTTGTAAACAACATGTTTCTAGTCTTGATTTAACACTAAAAATATGATTAGTTTCTTTAGAAATCATGATTTTATGAATCTTGTAAATAACTTTGGTTTCTTGAGAAAACTATTTTTGAAATCATGTAACACCCCTAAAAATATTAAATTATATTTATATGCGTGTACACACGTATAAATATGTATACATATTTAAAATAAAATAGTGAGATTTACAACTAGTTAATAATCTTGTCATGAAAGATGGGGAATCAAAGGATATTAACTAATTTATATACATCTTAAATTAGAGGGACTAAAGTTGGTCAATTTGAAACAAGTGTTTTAAAAATACTAGATAAGTATAACTTCACACATCTTGTGTGAAGCTAAGATCGACCAAACACCCCTGGGCAATACTTCATCTTCTCAAAACCCTAATTCATCATATTCTACTCAAAAATCAAAGAGAGAAACTAAATTTAAATCGATTCCAAGCTAGAATTGGGATCCTACAAGTGAATAGATCACAAGGTATGTCAAATTCTTAGATTTGGTGATGTTGTGAATTAACATGAATTCTTATAACTGAAATTAGTGGGAAATTGATTGATGTTATGGTTAAATTTTGATGAATACAAGTCTAGGAACAAGTCTTAGACAATAATTTGATTCATTCATGTCATAAACCATGAGTTTCAATGATTGTCATATAGGGTTATATGGGTTTTGAGATGAATACTAAAATTCTTGAGATATTTGAAGTTGATTGAAAGTTTGGAGGTTAGTTTAAGGGTGATTATGGTATTCTTAACATATCAAATGAAATCCTATACTTAAACATGGTTAAATTCATTAATCATGAATATGATAATGTTAGGATACTAAGTATGCACATAAGATGTTTGATAAAATTCTTGAATGAACTTGAAATAAGTGAGAAATATGATGAAATCACTTATTTAACTAGTTAGAGGCATTGAGTGTTAAATCTTGAATTATGAGTTCTAAGCGATATGTTCGCATGGAATTCTATACGTAATCAAGGAGGATCAGATAACCGTTTGAGGAGAAAGCTTTAAAAGGTACGCGGCTTTACGCTTCGTAAAATTTCATTAGAATTTATATTTAGTTACTTGAATGATAATTGAATTATCATAAAGATTGATTAATACTAAAACGGAGGATTCTGTATGTATTAGCCGAACAGAATAACTTGAGTATAACTATAAGTAAAGACGTAGAAGTGGTGGATTCCACTATAATGTTCAAACGGGTTAAAATGATCTGATATATATATATATTTGGTTGTGTGAAAGCGATGGATTTCGCTAATGAAACCAAATGGGTCAAAACAACCAAAGTAATAAACTTTGGTGAAATAAAGTGATGGATTTCGCTAACGAAACCAAATGGGTCAAAACAACCAAAGTAATAACTTTGGTGAAATAAAGCGATGGATTTCGCTAAGAAAGCTAGACGGGTCAATCGGATGTCTTGATGCAAACCAGGAGGGTTGCACGAATTAAAGACGTTGAAATGATGCCGTATCTCGAAATAATATAAACTATAGTCGTTAGCCGAGAAAAGGTAATAGTGAATCTAAGTCATGAACTCAGGTTTGAGTATGACTGAAATATGCGTAAAATTTCCAATATAGAATTAGTGTTGAAATTTCTTAAATAGTTATAGTTAAACGGGTTGAATAAGAGACAACCACGCAAATAACGAAGTATAAACTTCACGGGTAATATCTCGGAGAAGTTGAAATGGTCTTGTAGATAAGTCTTAGTTAAAAAGACAAGTGATAAACCAAGTTGGTGAGTTAAAAGTCTAAACGGGTCAAAATAAGTTGAAATGTTTATAAGCCGAAGGCTTAAATTTACGAAATTTGTAAATTCAGATGTTGGATTTTGATTCCATAGTATAGATGGTTGAATTACGGTCACGTAGAAGGAAACCTGACCCAAATTGGACTAGAAACGAACAAGTTATGGTCATTTTAGTAGAATGTAGTTAAGCTGGGAATGTGCAGGTTTCAAAACTGCACTTTCTGTCGAAATAACATGCTCGCGTCATGCGACGCTGAAGGATCAAAACCGTCACGGCCCGTGACGCTTGTCGCATCACGCGACACCATAGCCTCCTCCCGTCGCGACACGCGATGGGTTACCAATGCTTAAATTTGTTGTTGAGTGTTGTTTTATGTATATAAACTCATATAAACAAGTTTTAGCATTCATAACTAACAAGTTTGAGTGTTTTGGTGACTAGGTAATTCATGGAACGTGTCGGATGAAGATCAAGCGAGTACGAGGACCGAACACACAAATTACAAAGCTTCCGCAACTAAATTAAGACCTTGGTTACTAAACTCGTTGGAGTGGTTTTGTCCAACTTATGTAAATATTGTCTAAATGTTTTGCAAGCTAAGTAAGTTAGTTATGACCATATGGTTTGAAACTTTAGTAAACGCATTTTGAAGGTTGTGAACTTTATATAAAGGTCATTATGTTGATGTTTTTATAAGGAATGCATTTTAAATGCATTATATATTGTATGAAGTATAAAGAGACTGTAAGGGTCTTACAAATCATCATTTTACAAGACTTATAACATATTTCAATCATCATCATACACAAAAACATCTTTATTTTCAGGTTCATGTGAAACATAAAGGATGATCATTTTGTTTTTCACAAGATTCATCCTCTCACTTGCTAGATCATGTGTTTAATCACAATCTAGCAAGCTTCTTATGATGATTAACATCATAAACACAAGAAATCATCAATCAAGTATCATACATGTTAGCGGAGGATTTTCCAATCCTAAGGATCACGGATCCTCAAGTACTGCCAGGATCACGGATCCTCAATTCTGTTTGAATTAAGGATCCTCAGAAGGTGTTGCAGGATCAGGATTCAGGATCCTCATGGTTATCCATACACTAACGATTGTCTTTGCTATATTTGAGTTTGTTTTGCAGGAGTATACGCCTTAGACTTGGTCTTGCCGATATTCTTGGAGAATATGCTCTCAATATTCCGCACGTGTATGGCTTAGTGAACGTTATGGAGATCGTGGGAAGCTAGCATGAATTGCGGATAGTTAGTTGTTTTAGTTATTTCTAAATTTAAAAGGGGATAACAAGCTTGGATTAGAACACTTGGCTAATTTAGCAAACACACACACTCGGAACAGCTCTCAATAGCTTTCGACAGTTTACTTGGCGATTTCATACACATTACACTATAGTGATCCTTGTAACAAGCTTGTTATCATCCCAAGTTGTAACAATCGTTTGTTTAATTGTAGTTGGTGATCGGTAGTTTCCATCACCCGAGGTTTTTTATGCCGGAGATCAACTCTTGATCAAGGGCTTTTTCCTCGTATAAATCCTTGTGTCACTTGTTCATAACATTTGCAAGTTATTCATACATTTGTTCAAGCATCATTCCTCACAACAAAGATTTGGTTGCATTATCCTAGCCTGATTTTTTACCAAAACAGTTTGGCGCCTACCGTGGGGCAATTGGTGCTTCATTTCTGAAAAATTTTGCTCCTTGTGTTCATTTTGGTTCATCATCTTCAACCACATGGCTTCTTCATCGAAGAACACTTCAAGTTCAATGCCGGCGGTCACTTCTTCACAGGGCGTCCCACCTTTGCCTCCACCACCTTCTGGATCCCAGAAGAATGCTGAAAATGCTGCAAAGAGACCAAGCCCCATTTTCCCAAAACCACCAACTTCTGTTGTTTCTTCTAACCCTACTACTAGTGATCTTTTTTCTTTGATTTTGCAGATGAGGGATCACATACAAGAGCAGGATAAAACCAATGAAAAGATCCTCCGAGAGATTGGCGATATCAAGAAACAGAAGAAATCAGGGGAGGATCACTCTCCTCTGATACCAAGGTCACTGGATTTCGACACTCCAGCTATAACTGCCCAGCAATCTGCAGCTCCGGATATCCAGTACCAGAGTGAACCATTGGGAAGGCGTTATGGAACAACAACCATGAGTCAGGCGTTAGGATCTCATTTCCATCCTTTAGGATCCTATTTTCAGCCTTCGGGATCCTCTTTCCAGCATCAGGGATCCTTCGTCAGCTCAGGAGGATATATGGGGACGCACACAGTTCAAGGATCCTCTCAGGTCCAAGGATCCTCTCAGGTTCAAGGATCCTCCTTTCAGGTTCAAGGATCCTCATCTCAGGTTTACGGATCCATGGATTATCATCCAAGACCCCCAGTCACAGCGCACCAAGGATCCAACATCTTTCAGGATCAGGGATTCTTAAGAAGTGTACAACCCTCAAGATCAGATGTTCATCAAGGAGACTTCATTCCAATGCAGACCATTGCTACTTCTGGTCCTTCAATCATACCAGAATCTCGTCAATATGGATTCACATCTGGAATTCCAAACCTGAATCCTCCGGGAAGTAACACTTTTAATAATTCTTATAACACTAACCATGGCTCTATGCAGGATACAGGTATCAATCAAGCTATGGCTAGGGAATTACAGAAACTGAAGAATATGATATCCAGCGTTCCAGGGGTGGTTAAGCCCATTCCTGAAATCGCAGATGGCAGCCACAGGATATCTCGTTTTGCACCACCTATTTGTGATGCTGAGATACCCAAAAGGTTCCAGATACCAACTATGAAGTTGTATGATGGTTCGAGGGATCCAGAGGAGCATGTAGCTCAATACAGAGAAAGGATGGAGATCAATCCAATCCCTGAGAGGTTAAAGGAAGCATGTCTATGCAAGGGTTTTGGATCCACACTCACAGGATCGGCTCTTAAATGGCTGCTAAGTCTTCCCCCTTACTCTATTATTTCATTTGCTAATCTAGTTAATCTGTTTAATAGTCAATTCTCATGTAGTAGAAAATTTGAACGTTTAACTAGTGATCTATATAGGGTAACACAAGGTCAAAATGAATCACTTAGAGATTACATCACTAATTTTAGTAAAGAATCCTTAGATATCCCTAATTTGGATATAGCTACGGCTGTGGAAGCCTTTAAAATGGGTTTGCTTAGGGATTCATTATTCTATGATGATCTTGTTATGACCCTGTTAGGGGAGGATTTTCTAACAATTAGTGATCCTTATTCGTTATCCTAACTAGTGATCCTTACTTCTGTGACAGGTGGTGATCCTCAGAAGAGCTTCAGGATCAGGATCATGGATCACTTTAAGGATCCTCTTACTGATGATTGTTTACTTGTGTTTTTGAAATGTCTCGCAGGTATATCAAGCTTGACCAAGTCTTAGCGACATTCCTGGAGAATATTCCTGAAGTATTCTGCACGTGCTAGATCAAAACTAGACGTTATGGAGAACGTGGAGGCTTGGCCCGAAAGTCGGAGAGTTTGTTAACTAGATATTTTTCTTATTTGAAAGGGGTAACGAGCTAGTTAGTGACACTTAGTCATTTTGGCAGTTTCACACACTCGAAAACGCTCTCATACAAGCTCTCGTTCAAACACTTAGCAATTACTTACACTTTCTACACATTTCACCATAGTGATCCTTGTACCTAGCTCGTTACTATCCGAAGTTGTAAACGTTTATTCATTTATTTGAACTTGGTGATCGGTAGTTTCCATCACCCGGGGTTTTTTGTGCCGGAGATCAACTCTTGATCAAGGGCTTTTTCCCCGTATAAATCCTTGTGTTGTTTGTGCATTCTACATTGAAGTGATCCTCATTGTTGTTACACATTTTAAGCATCATTCCCCTATACAAAGAGTTTGGTTGCATTATCATCATCAGATTTTCTGACCAAAACAGTTTGGCGCCCACCGTGGGGCAATTGGTGCTTTGCCTTAAAAGAATTCGCATTTCTGTGCTCATTCCGGTTCACTACAATCAAGCAAATGGCTTCCTCGGCGAAGAATGCTTCAAACTTGATGCCCTCATTCACTTCCTCACAAGGCGTTCCTCCTTTGCCTCTACCACCCTCTGGATCCCAGAAGAATACAGAAAATGCTGCGAAGAAACCGACTCCCATTTTCTCAAAACCACCTTCTCCTTCTGTTTCAACTAATCCTACTACTAATGATCTCTATACCTTGATTTTGCAGATGAGGAATCATGCACAAGAGCAGGATAAGACCAACGAAAGGATCCTCCGGGAGATTGATGAAATTAAGAAACAGAAGAAAACGGCAGAGGATCATTCTCCACTGATGCCCAGATCTTTGAATTTTGACACTCCGGTGGTTACTTCTCAGCCGTCAGTGGTTCCAAACATTCAATATGCGGGTGGACCAAAGGGAGTGCACTACGGAACAACAGCTATGACCCAGGCACTAGGTTCATATTTCCAGCCAGCAGGATCCTATCCCCAGCATATGGGATCCCTCACGAGTACAGGAGGATATTCAGGAATGCAGCAGGTTCAAGGATCCTCCTTCGTTCCAGGATCATCCCAGGTTCAAGGATCCTCCTTCGTTCCAGGATCATCCCAGGTTCAAGGATCCTCCTTCGTTCCAGGATCATCCCAGGTTCAAGGATCCTCCTTCGTTCCAGGATCATCCCAGGTTCAAGGATCCTCCTTTGTTCCAGGATCATCCCAGTTTCAGGGATCCTTCCAGATGCCAGGATCCTTGAGGAGTTTGCAAACAGGAAGTTCAGATGTTCATCAAGGAGATTTTATCCCAATGCAGACCAATGCCTCTGCTGGACCTTCGATCATTCCAGAATCTCAACAATATGGATTAACCTCCATATTTCCTAACTTGAATCCAATGGGAGGTAACACTTTTAATAATCCTCATACTATTAACCATGGTTTTATGCAGGATCCAGGTATCAATCATGCCATGGCCAGAGAATTACAAAAGCTAAAGGATATGATCTCGAGTGTCCCGGGGGTAGTCAAACCTATTCCAGAGATTGCAGATGGGAGCCACAAGATATCTCGCTTCGCACCACCAATCTGTGATGCTGAAATACCCAAGAGGTTCCATGTGCCTACAATGAAATTGTACGATGGTTCGACGGATCCTGAAGAACACATAGCACAATACAGGGAGAGGATGGAGATCAATCCAATCCCAGAAAAGCTAAAGGAAGCATGCCTATGCAAAGGATTCGGATCCACTCTTACTGGATCAGCACTCAAGTGGCTGCTAAGTCTTCCTCCCTATTCTATTACCTCATTTGCAAACCTAGTTAACTTGTTTAATACTCAGTTTTCTTGTAGTAGAAAATTTGAACGATTAACTAGTGATTTATATAGGATAACCCAGGGTCATAATGAATCATTAAGGGATTACATTACCAAATTTAGTAAAGAATCCTTAGACATTCCCAACTTAGATATAGCCACGGCTGTTGAGGCCTTCAAAATGGGATTACTTAGGGATTCCTTATTTTATGATGATCTTGTTATGACACCGTGCAGGAACCTAGATGAGGTAAGAACCCGGGCCCTCAGGTTCATCCGGCTAGAGGATGATAAGAGGATTCAGGAGAGGATAACAGGATCCTCAAAGCAGGATAAGCAAGGATCCTCATTCAGAAACAACAAGTTCAGATCCTACAACAAATCTGATAATCAGAACGTGCATTCTATTGATCAAGAAGAGGACGATGAGGATTATCCTCCAATCTCTGAATATTGCTTTAGTGTTGATAACAATGAACTAATCCTTGCCTTGCAGAACCTAGGTGATAAAGCTAGATGGCCGAGAAAGAATGAAAGGCCAGCTGCAAATAAGGATAAATCAAAGTGGTGTGCATATCATGAAGATTTTGGGCACCTCACAGAAGAATGCATTGCACTAAGAAAGGAGATTGGGTACTTGTTGAGCAAAGGGCATCTAAAAGAGTTGTTGGGTAGGAAAAAGTCAAGGACTCAGGATCCTGAAAGGATCCCTGAGAAGGCTCCAGCCCCTCCAGCAGACGCACAAGTGATAAACTTTATCTCTGGGGGATCCGACATTTGTGGCACATCCTTCTCAGCAGCTAAGAGGCATGCGAAGGAAACTAAAATGGATAACGGAGAAAGGCCAGTTCGAACATCGAGTGTCTCCGAAGGAAAAGTCATAACCTTTGATGAACAGGATCGTACTGATATCCAGGATCCTCATCACGATGGTTTAGTTATTACTCTTTTTATATCTAACTGTTTTGTCCGCAGGATCCTAATAGACGGAGGAAGTTCAGTGAACATTATCCAGCTTGACGTTCTAAAGAAGATGGGTATCCCCGAATCAGAGATCATACCAAGATCCTCCGTGCTCGTGGGATTTAGTGGCGAAACTAAGAACACCCTGGGGGACATTAAGCTCCCAATATATATCGAAGGCTTACACTCTTATCAAAAATTTTGTGTTATTGACTGTTTATCTTGTTGTAATGTTATCCTTGGCAGACCCTGGATACATGATATGAAAGCAGTCCCATCTACTTACCATCAATGTGTGAAGCTCCCTAGTCCTTGGGGAATAGTGAAGATCGATAGTGATCAGCAGGAAGCTAAGAATTGCTACACTTCATCGATGAAACCAGCTTCGAAGTCAAGGGAGCAATAGCAATCAAGGTATCCTCCAAGGAATGTCCTGGAGGCCAGAGAGCAGGATGTGGTAGAAATCCTCATGGATCCTGATGATCCTGAATCCAAAATCTATATCGGATCAGGGATCCTTGGCGAAATGAAAGAAGACCTCATATCCTTCCTCAAAAGGAGAAAGACTACCTTTGCATGGAAACATGAAGACATGACTGGTATATCCAAAGATGTTATCACCCATAAACTCGGCATCGACAGATCCTTCAAACCAATACATCAAAGAAGAAGGAAGTTTGCACCAGAAAGGAATGCCATTATCCAGGAAGAGGTAGAAAAATTGCTCCGGGCAGGTATGATTAGAGAGGTCAAGTATCCAAGATGGTTGGCCAATGTGGTTGTTGTTCAAAAGAAAAACGGAAAGTGGAGGGTATGTGTCGATTTTACCGATTTAAATAAGGCATGTCCCAAGGATCCTTTCCCTTTACCCCACATTGACTCCATGGTGGATGCAACTGCGGGTCATGAACTGTTAACTTTCATGGATGCTTCATCTGGATTTCAACAAATCCAAATGGAACCATCCGACCAAGAGGATACAGCCTTCATGACTCCAACTGGTATATATTGCTATATTGCTATGCCGTTTGGATTGAGAAATGCAGGTGCAACATACCAAAGGCTGGTGAATATGATGTTCAAGGATCAGATTGGACAAACTATGGAGGTCTACATAGACGATATGGTGGTGAAATCCTTAAAAGCTGAGGATCACCTGCGAGACTTGGAGGAAGCATTTGATATCCTTGACAACTATAATATGAAGCTTAATCCTTCAAAATGTCATTTTGGTGTCAAAGCAGGTAAATTCTTAGGATACATGGTGACCAAGAGAGGCATAGAAGCTAGCCCGGAACAAATCAAAGCAATAGTGAACATCAAATCTCCGGCCAATGCTAAGGATGTTCAAAGGTTAACAGGAAGGATAGCAGCCTTGAACAGATTCATATCCAAGTCCTCCGAGAAATGTAAAGAATTCTATGATATCCTAAGGAAGAACAAGAAATTTGAGTGGACGGAGAAGCATGAAAATGCTTTAAAAGCCCTCAAAGATTACCTATCCTCGGCCCCGGCTTTAATGAAACCAGAAAAAGGTGAAGTGTTATCCTTGTATCTCGCAGTATCCTCAAAAGCAGTAAGTGCGGTCCTTGTTAAGGATCATCAAGGTACACAACATCCCGTTTATTATGTAAGTAAAAGTTTACTTGATGCCGAATCCAGGTACTCACACCTTGAAAAACTTATCCTTGCATTAATAATGGCATCTACCAAGTTAAGACATTATTTTGAAACTCATGTTATCATTGTCAAAACTAATTTTCCAATTAAGAATGTCCTCAGGAAACCAGAGATGTCCGGAAGGATGGCTAAGTGGGCAGTAAAGCTGAGTGCCTATGATATAAGATATGAGCCTAGGACAGCTATCAAATCCCAAGCATTAGCTGACTTTGTGGCTGATTTCAGTAGTGATTTACAAGAAGAAGCTGAGTTAGAAGTCCAGCAGCTAGAAGAGACCAAGGATCCTTGGATACTCCACACTGATGGATCCTCAAATGTCAAAGGCACAGGGCTTGGAATACTACTAAAATCGCCACAGGGGGACATAATACCCCATTCTATAGCTTGTGAGTTCCAAACCACTAATAATGAGGCTGAATATGAAGCCTTAATTGCTGGTTTACAAATTGCAAAGCATATGGGGATCAGGTATCTTGAGGTACATGTAGATTCTTTGTTAATTACAAATCACTTTAATGGATCATATGCTGTTAAAGGTGAAAAGCTAACCAAATATTTGGAGATAGTCAAAAGTTTGGCACTCTCTTTTGTTTCCTTTAGTTTGTCACAGGTACCAAGGGAAGAAAATACAGAAGCTGATGCATTGGCTAACTTAGGATCATCTTTGAAGATCCCAGAGGATATCAAGATCCCTATTATCCATATCCTAACCCCAGCTATTGAGGATCATGTGGCTATGGAGATAGGGAATAATTCTGCAATGATCCCCACTGAGGATACTCAATCCTATTCAGGATCCGGATCATGGATCTCACCAATTATGAGATACTTACAACATGGAGAGATTCCTACAGGAGAAAACCCTAGGGCTTTCAAATCTAAGGTATCTCAATTCACAATTATGAATAATATGTTGTATAGACGATCTCTTGCAGGACCATACTTGAGATGCATTGAGGATCCTGAAGTTCAGGAAGTTTTAAAAGACTTCCATGAAGGAGATTGTGGAAACCACACTAGGGGCAGGGCTTTATTTTCAAGGATCCTGAGGACAGGATATTATTGGCCAACTATGAAGAAAGATGCTGTGGAGTATGCCAGAAGATGTGATCCTTGCCAGAGACACAGCAATATCCTTCATCAACCAGCTGAATTATTGCATCCTATATCCTCCTCTTGGCCATTCATGAGATGGGGTATGGATATAGTTGGTAAGCTCCCTAAGGCACCTGGTGGGAAAGTATTCATGTTAGCTATGACTGATTACTTCTCCAAGTGGATAGAGGCTGAAGCTTTTGCCCAAGTCAGAGAAAAGGAAGTTATATCCTTCATTAAAAGAAATATTATAACTAGATTTGGAATTCCTTCTGAGATTATATGTGATAATGGTTCCCAATTTATTGGGGGCAGAACCACTAACTTTTGTGACAGCTGGGGGATTAAGATGATAACATCAACACCAGTCCACCCACAAGCTAATGGTCAAGCAGAATCATCCAACAAGATCATCATCAACAACTTGAAGAAGAAGCTTGGATCCAAGAAAGGAAAATGGGCAGAAGAGCTACCCTATGTGCTCTGGGCTGACAGGACAACCCCTAAGAATGCTACTGGTCAAACACCATTCTCTTTGGTGTTTGGGGCAGAATCAGTGATCCCAACAGAAATGGTGGTTCCTACTGCTAGAACAAGTACCCGTGATCCTGAGGAAAATGATGAAAACTTGGCTCAAGACCTGGATACTATTGAAGAAATCAGGGATATGGCTAGGATCAGGATGGCCAGTTATCAACAAAGAATGGCTGGTGCTTACAATAAAAATGTCAGGATCAGGAGGTTTCAAGTTGGAGATATGGTGTTAAGGAAAGCATTTCAGAATACCACCAATCCTGCTGATGGAAAATTGGCTCCAAAATGGGAAGGCCCCTATTTGATTGAAGCTGAAGCAGGAAAGGGGGCATATAGGTTGCTAACCATGGAAGGTGAATTGCTACCAAGAGCTTGGAATGCTGTCCACTTGAAGAAATATTTCATGTAAGCAGGATCCTTATGTTATAGGTGATCCTCATCAAAGAGATATCCTTAAAGGATCCTCAAAGTATCGGTGATCCTTACTCAGGTAATATCCTAATCTTGAACTATTTCATTTCATTATTTTCTCTTATAAGGATAAGGATCACGTATCCTTTATCCATCTCTCACGTGAGTTCAAGTTTTGAAAGCTCAGGTATCTTCAGCACAACATTGGTTATCCACAGAAGCAATCCGTCCTTTGGGTTTAACCCCAGTTATTTGGGCTTGTCCCCAGATTCCGCCTGCAGCGCACGATGATCCTGGTATAGTTCAAGGCTTTGGGACCAGTACTCATTATAGGGGCTGATAATTCCATTGTTCTGGCTATGCTTAGGATCCTACGTATAATGGTAGACGTACCATACATCCGTTCATAAGGTTTCTAACGTTTTCACGTTAGCTAAGGTTTTGGCATCTTCATGTCACTAAGTTTGGATAGTCGCCAGTTAGGGCCATACTCCAGTTTACATACGATCCTTGGGCTCGTCCCCAGTTATCCTTGGGCTTGTCCCCAGTTATCCTTGGGCTTGTCCCCAGTTGCTAACTCTTTCCTTATATTGGCTTAGTCCCAAGTTATGCTCTATTTCAGGTCTTTGAAGGTAGGCAGTTAGGGATCCTTCATCCTTACTTCACTCTAAGGTTTATCTTATAGTTATCCTTATTATGGTTAGAATTCTAACTTGGGTCCTCAGGTATGATCCTTAACTCTTTGGATTTTATTTATTATTCTTTTAAATGACCCTTATACTTGACAACTGAACTTATAAATTTTAAATCATGTCATTTTTTAAAACTTATCTGTTATGGGATATGTGATCCTTGTTCATATCCTAAACTTTTTGGATATCTTTCCTAGTTTTTCAAGGCTTGATAAGTATGAACAAATTGAACATTATAACAGTTGGAAAATAACATACTAAAAAGGATAACAACACAAGATAAGCGACAAAAGGTTAAGTTTTTATTTATTAACATAAGACTAACCCTTTAAAGGTTGTCAAAATTACCTACCCGAGCTTCTACCAGCAAAACGTGGCCCGTCCGCTGGGGTAGGTAAAGGGTGTCCATGATAATGAGTTCAAAAGTAGTGCAGGAATATAAAGGCAGCAGGATCACAATGGCTTCATCCCCCAAACAGAGGATCCCTCCACCAATTGCAATCCTGCCTATTGTCCAAAGGATCATACATGATCCTTAATCCTAAAAACCTATTGTTCAAAGTACAACCCATGAAATTGTCTTAAACATCACAACCACAAAAACAACCATCAAACTAAAAATTGGGCTCCGGCCTCAGCACATATATCCATCATCGCCCAATTGTGCAGCCTACACCTTCGCTGCATCATCACCACCAGCCGCTGCATCCTCAGCTTTATCCTTCAACCCGCTGCCACTAGCCTCAATTGCCAGAATCTCCTCAGCCTCTTCTTCATCACCCAATTCAGCCAACCTTGCCTTCCATTCTTCAATCTCCCAGTTGCCTTTGTCGAAGGCAGGATCCTGAGCTTCCAAGGCCATTTGGAGTTTGGTTTTGTACATTGCTATGGCGGCAGAAACTTTAGCATCATCCATGATCTCTTGCCTTTCATATTCAAAGTTAACCAGCACCTTGGCCATTTTCTGCTTGGTATCCTTGAGTTCCTTCTGAAGATCAGCAATTGCAAGATCCTTGAGCACAGCAACCTGCTGGAGATCAGCAATCTTCTGATCTTGATCCTCAACGTGACCAACGTAATCCTCGATCTCAGCAAATTTCTGCAAAAGAAAAGGGTAAAGCGGTGCAAGAGCAAGTGATCCTTAGAACAGCAGGATATGCAAGCAGAGATAGTGATCCTTACATCATTGAAGTACTCGAGGAACTGGTGGCGAATTAAGGGCAGGCCCTGCAAATCCTCAGCCTCGGAAGTCTTTCTCTTCTTGATTCCCTTCCCTTTGAGGGGTGCCTTGGGGATTGAGGCTGTCGGGCTAGTAGGAACCTTTCTTTTGGAGGATTTAACAGTGGTGAGATCGGTGACACTGAACCTTGAAGCGGCTTTGGCAGATTTTCCAGCGCCTACACAACCAAAATAAGATAAGTATCTTTTCTTAATAAACATTTAATTATTTATTTAATTATAAACAAGGATACTTACTCGACATTGTGACAGAGCCTGAGGATACCTCCTGTGAGTCTTGGGTTGTTGTCTTAAAAGTTCTAGTTTCAGGGTCAAGTCCCCAGAAAGTAGCAAGTCTTTCCCTGGTCGCAGGTGTTGTGATGAGACGTGAAAAGGAGATGGCTGCATGACACAAGACAAAGAAGGGGTTAGTGATCCTGTTACAAAAACATGACCATCTGGTGATCCTTCTCAGGATCCTCCAGCCTACCATGGGTGGACCATGTTCTTGGTAAATGCTCTCCATCTGAAATGGTATCCCTCCTTACGAAGAAGAAGCGACGCTTCCAATCTTTATCGTTTTTGGTGACTTTGAGAAGAGGGTGATCTGCGCCGGGTTTCCGTTTAAACAAATAACGGTGGGATCCGAAGGTAGTAAGATCATACAACTCCGCTAGTTCTGACATTCCTAAATCAAGACTCTCCTGCTCGATGATCCTCTCTAGGGTGTATAAAACCCTCCAGATCATCGGCATGGCTTGAACGTAAGATATGCCGGTAAGGGAAAAGAAGGATTGTGTGAACTCCGGGAAAGGATAGGTGTACCCTATAGCAAATGGAGTGACTGGGAAGGCGACCCATGTATCAGAAACATAATCGCTCAGAACAGTTGAATCGAAGGGTTTGAAAAAGACATTCGCTGGAAAACGGTGACGGATGGTATCAATTTGTGCATCGGTAAAGCAGCACCTCTCGTTCACCGAGTCCTTGACGATCTTCTGACTCTTCAGCGGGCTATCCTTTTTGTGATCCTTAGCCGGGGAATTTCGGAGCAACATTCTTGAAGTGATTAAGGTAAAGAAAGAAGAACAGAGTAAGAAAGGAAGAGAGAGGAGAAAGAGATACCTGATCGATCTTCAACTGAGATTATAAAGGGAGTTTCTTTCGAATTTAAATGCATAGTGATCCTATCTATATCTCTATTTATAATCATGATCTTGCAGGTTGTCACTTCCGTGACATCATCATCGCAACGGCTAGTTCAAAATTAACGGCTATATATCCGTTAGTTTGTTACGGATAAGATCAAGAAAATATAACTCGTCAAATTTTACAAATTACTCCTTATATTTTGGGGGCAATTGTTAGGGGAGGATTTTCTAACAATTAGTGATCCTTATTCGTTATCCTAACTAGTGATCCTTACTTCTGTGACAGGTGGTGATCCTCAGAAGAGCTTCAGGATCAGGATCATGGATCACTTTAAGGATCCTCTTACTGATGATTGTTTACTTGTGTTTTTGAAATGTCTCGCAGGTATATCAAGCTTGACCAAGTCTTAGCGACATTCCTGGAGAATATTCCTGAAGTATTCTGCACGTGCTAGATCAAAACTAGATGTTATGGAGAACGTGGAGGCTTGGCCCGAAAGTCGGAGAGTTTGTTAACTATATATTTTTCTTATTTGAAAGGGGTAACGAGCTAGTTAGTGACACTTAGTCATTTTGGCAGTTTCACACACTCGAAAACGCTCTCATACAAGCTCTCGTTCAAACACTTAGCAATTACTTACACTTTCTACACATTTCACCATAGTGATCCTTGTACCTAGCTCGTTACTATCCGAAGTTGTAAACGTTTATTCATTTATTTGAACTTGGTGATCGGTAGTTTCCATCACCCGGGGTTTTTTGTGCCGGAGATCAACTCTTGATCAAGGGCTTTTTCCCCGTATAAATCCTTGTGTTGTTTGTGCATTCTACATTGAAGTGATCCTCATTGTTGTTACACATTTTAAGCATCATTCCCCTATACAAAGAGTTTGGTTGCATTATCATCATCAGATTTTCTGACCAAAACAGACCCCATGCAGGAATCTTGATGAAGTGAGAACCAGGGCCCTCAGATTCATCCAATTAGAGGATGATAAAAGGATCCAGGAAAGACTAGCAGGATCCTCGAAGCAGGAAAAGCAAGGATCCAACTTCAGGAACAACAAGTCCAAGCCTTACAACAAGTCTGATAACCAGAACGTGCATGCAGTAGAACAGGAAGAGGATGATGAGGATTATCCTCCCATTTCTGAATATTGTTTTACTGTTGATAACAATGAACTGATCCTTGCAATGCAGAATCTAGGTGAAAAGGCTAGGTGGCCAAGAAAAAGTGATAAACCAGCCACAACAAAAGACAAATCCAAAAGGTGTGCATATCACGAGGATTTCGGGTATCTCACTGAAGAGTGTATTGCACTGAGAAAATAGATTGGTTATTTGTTAAGCAAGGGGCACTTGAAGGAACTTTTGGGAAGAAAAAAGTCTAGAATCCAGGATCTTGAGAAGGTCCCAGAAAGAGCTCATGCTCCTCCCGCAGATGCACAAGTTATAAACTTCATATCTGGTGGATCAGATATTTGTGGTACTTCCTTTTCAGCAGCCAAGAGACATGCCAAGGAAACCAAGATGGATAATGGAGATAGGCCCATCCGGACCTCTACTGTTACACAGGAGAAAGTTATAACTTTTGATGAGGATGATCGTGTTGATGTTCAGGATCCTCACCAAGATGGTTCGTTTGCCTCCACCACCTTCTGGATCCCAGAAGAATGCTGAAAATGCCGCGAAGAGACAAACCCCCCATTTTCTCAAAACCACCAACTTCTTCTGTTTCCTCTAATCCTACTACTAATGATCTTTTTAATCTGATTTTGCAGATGAGGGATCGCATGCAAGAGCAGGACAAAACCAATGAACGGATCCTCCAAGAGATTGGTGATATCAAGAAACAGAAGAAATCAGTGGAGGATCACTCTCCTCTGATACCAAGGTCATTGAATTTTGACACTCCAGTTGTAACTACCCTACAATCGGCAGTTCCGGGCATCCAGTATCAAAGTGGTCCATCAGAAAGGCGTTATGGAACAGCAACTATGAGTCAAGCATTTGGCCCTCAGGGATCCTATTTTCAGCCATCGGGATCCTCTTATCAGCATCAGGGATCCTTCATCAGCTCAGGAGGATATTTGGGAATGCACACAGTTCAAGGATCCTCCCAGGTCCAAGGATCATCCCAGGTCCAAGGATCCTCCCAGGTCCAAGGATCCTCCCAGGTCCAAGGATCCTTTATGGTTCCAGGATCCTTTCAGGTTCAAGGATCATCTCAGCCTCAAGGATCCAACATCTTTCAGGACCAAGGATTCCTAAGAAGTATGCAGCCTCCAAGCTCAGATGTTCATCAAGGAGACTTCATACCGATGCAGACCATTGCTTCCTCTGGTCCTTCAATCATACCAGAGACCCGTCAATATGGATTCACATCTGGAATTCCAAACACGAATCCTCTGGGAGGTAACACTTTTAATAATTCATATAACACTAACCATGGCTCTATGCAGGATACAGGTATCAATCAGGCTATGGCCAGGGAGTTACAGAAGCTTAAGGATACGATATCCAGCGTACCAGGAGTGGTCAAACCCATTCCTGAAATTGCAGATGGTAGCCATAGGATATCTCGTTTTGCACCACCTATTTGTGATGCTGAGATACCCAAGAGATTCCAAATACCAACTATGAAGCTATATGATGGTTCAACGGATCCAGAGGAACATGTAGCTCAATACAGGGAAAGGATGGAGATCAATCCAATTCCGGAGAGGTTAAAAGAAGCATGTTTATGCAAGGGATTTGGATCCACACTCACAGGATCTGCTCTTAAATGGCTGCTAAGTCTTCCCCCTTACTTTATTACTTCATTTGCTAATCTAGTTAATTTGTTTAACAGTCAATTCTCTTGTAGTAGAAAGTTTGAACGGTTAACTAGTGATCTATATAGGGTAACACAAGGTCAAAATGAATCACTTAGAGATTACATCACTAAATTTAGTAAAGAATCCTTAGTTATCCCTAACCTGGATATAGCTACGGCTGTAGAAGCCTTTAAAATGGGATTGCTTAGGGATTCCTTATTCTATGATGATCTTTTTATGACCCCATGCAGGAATCTTGATGACGTAAGAACTAGGGCCCTTAGGTTCATCCATCTAGAGGATGACAAAAGGATCCAGGAGAGATTGACAGGATCCTCAAAACAGGAAAAGCAAGGATCCTACTTCAGGAACAACAAATCAAAGTCCTACAACAAGTCTGATAACCAGAATGTGCATGCAGTGGAACAGAAGAGGATGATGAGGATTATCCTCCCATTTCTGAATACTATTTTTCTGTTGATAACAATGAACTAATTCTTGCAATGCAAAATCTAGGTGAGAAAGCTAGGTGGCCAAGAAAAAGTGATAAACCAGCTGCTACAAAGGATAAGTCCAAGTGGTGTGCATATCATGAGGATTTCGGGCATCTCACTGAAGAGTGTATTGCACTTAGAAAGGAAATTGGTTACCTGTTAAGCAAGGGGCATTTGAAGGAGCTTTTGGGACGAAAGAAGTCAAGGATCCAGGATCCTGAAAGGATCCCTGAGAAGGCTCCTGCTCCTCCAGCAGATGCACAAGTTATAAACTTTATATCCGGTGGATCAGACATTTGTGGTACTTCCTTTTCAGCAGCCAAAAGACATGCCAAGGAAACCAAGATGGATAATGGAGACAGACCCATCCGGACGTCCACTGTCACCGAGGATAAGATCATAACTTTTGATGAGGATGATCGTCTTGATGTTCAGGATCCTCATCATGATGGCCTTGTTATTACACTATTTATTTCTAATCATTTTGTTCGCAGGATCCTTATAGACGGAGGAAGCTCTGTGAACATCATTCAGCTTGATGTCCTCAAGAAGATGAATAACCCGGAGTCTGATATTGTCCCAAGATCCTCAGTACTTGTGGGATTTAGCGGGGAAACCAAAAACACATTGGGGACATCAAACTCCCTATCTATATTGAAGGACTCCATTCTTATCAAAAGATTTGTGTTATAGATTGCTTATCTTGTTGTAATGTTATCCTTGGCAGGCCATGGATACATGACATGAAGGTAGTCCCATCTACTTATCATCAGTGCGTGAAGCTTCCTAGTCCATGGGGAGTGGTGAAAATTGAGAGTGATCAACAAGAAGCTAAGAATTGCTATACCTCATCAATGAAGTCAGCCTCAAGACCAAGGGAGCAATAGCAATTAAAGTATCCTTCAAGAGATGTCTTGGAGGCAAGAGAGCAGGATGTAAAGGAAATCCTCATGGATCCTCATGATCCTGAATCCAGGATCTTCATAGGATCAGGGATCCTTAGTGACATTGAACAGGATCTAGTATCCTTCCTTAAAAGAAGGAAAACTACCTTTGCCTGGAAGCATGAGGATATGACAGGTATATCTAAGGATATAACTACTCATAAGCTTGGCATTGACAGGTCATTCAAGCCTATACATCAGAAGAGGAGGAAGTTTGCACCTGAGAGGAATGCTATTATCCAAGAAGAGGTAGATAAACTACTTCGGGTAGGTATGATAAGAGAGGTCAAGTATCCAAAGTGGTTAGCCAATGTGGTTGTTGTTCAAAAGAAAAATGGAAAGTGGAGGGTATGTGTCGATTTTACTGATTTAAACAAGGCATGTCCCAAGGATCCTTTCCCATTACCCCACATTGACTCCATGGTGGATGCTACCGCGGGTCATGAGTTGTTGACTTTTATGGATGCTTCATCTGGATTTCAACAAATTCAGATGGAACCATCTGATCAAGAGGATACAGCCTTTATGACCCCAACTGGTATATATTGTTATATTGCTATGCCATTTGGACTAAGGAATGCAAGTGCTACTTATCAAAGGCTAGTCAATATGATGTTCAAGGAACAAATTGGACACACTATGGAAGTCTATATAGATGACATGGTGGTTAAGTCCAAGAAAGCTGAGGATCACCTAAAAGACTTGGAGGAAGCATTCGATATCCTTGATAAATTTAATATGAAACTAAATCCTTCCAAGTGTCATTTTGGTGTTAAAGCAGGTAAATTCTTAGGCTATATGGTGACAAAAAGGGGCATTGAAGCAAGTCCAGAGCAAATCAAGGCTATTGTGAATATCAAATCTCCTGCCAATGCTAAGGATGTGCAAAGATTGACAGGTATGATCGCAGCCTTGAACAGGTTCATATCCAAATCCTCAGAAAAGTGCAAGGAATTCTATGATATCCTGAGGAAGAACAAGAAATTTGAATGGACTGAGAAGCATGAGAGTGCCCTCAAAGCTCTTAAGGATTACCTATCCTCAGCCCCCGCCTTAATGAAACCAGAAAAAAGGGATATATTATCCTTATACTTAGCAGTATCCTCAAAAGCAGTAAGTGCGGTCCTTGTTAAGGATCACCAAGGTACACAACATCCTGTTTATTATGTAAGTAAGAGTTTACTTGATGCTGAATCCAGGTATTCACACTTAAAGAAACTTATCCTTGCATTAATTATGGCATCTACTAAATTAAGACATTATTTTGAGACTCATGCCATTATTGTTAAGACTAATTTTCCAATTAAGAATGTTCTCAGGAAACCTGAAATGTCAGGAAGGATGGCTAAGTGGGCAGTGAAGCTTAGTACTTATGATATAAGATATGAACCAAGGACTGCCATCAAATCCCAAGCCTTAGCTGACTTTGTGGCAGATTTTAGTAGTGACTTGTAAAAGGAAGCTGAATTAGAAGTCCAACAGCTTGAAGAAACTAAGGATCCTTGGATACTCTTCACTGATGGAGCGTCTAATGTAAAAGGAACAGGGCTTGGAATACTACTAAAATCGCCACAGGGGGACATGATACCCCACTCCATAGTTTGTGAATTTCAAACTACCAATAATGAGGCTGAATATGAAGCCTTGATAGCTGGTTTGCAAATTGCCAAGCATATGAGGATCAGGTATCTTGAGGTACATGTAGATTCTTTATTGATCACTAATCACTTTAATGGATCCTATGCTGTTAAAGGTGAAAAGCTAATCAAATATTTAGAGATAGTCAAAGAATTGGCACTCTCTTTTGTTTCCTTTAGTTTGACACAGGTACCAAGGGAAGAGAATGCAGAGGCTGATGCATTGGCCAATCTAGGATCATCCTTGAAGGTCCCGGAGGATATCAAGATCCCTATTATCCATATCCTGACCCCTGCTATCGAGGATCAGGTAGCTATGGAGATAGGAGAGGATTCTGCGATCATCCCTAGTAATGATACTCAATCTCATTCAGGATCATGGATCCTTCCAATCATGAGATACATACAACATGGAGAGATTCCTACAGGAGAAAACCCCAGGGCTTTCAAAATCAAGGTATCTCAATTTACAATATTGAATAACTTGTTGTATAAACGGTCCCTTGCAGGTCCATATCTAAGATGCATTGAGGATCCTGAAATCCAAGAAGTCCTAAAGGATTTCCATGAAGGAGATTGTGGAAACCACACTGGGGGCAGAGCATTGTTCTCAAGGATCCTGAGGACAGGATACTATTGGCCTACTATGAAGAAGGATGTTGTGGAATATGCCAAGAAATGTGATCCTTGTCAGAGACACAGTAATATCCTTCACCAACCAGCAGAACTTTTGCATCCTATATCCTCTTCTTGGCCATTTATGAAATGGGGAATGGATATAGTTGGTAAGCTTCCTAAGGCACCTGGTGGAAAGGTATTCATGCTTGCTATGACTGATTACTTCTCCAAGTGGATAGAGGCTGAAGCCTTTGCTCAAGTCAGAGAAAAGGAAGTGATATCCTTTATTAAGAGAAACATTATTACTAGATTTGGTATCCCTTCTGAAATTGTTTGTGATAATGGATCCCAATTTATTGGGAGTAGAACTACTAACTTTTGTGACAGGTGGGGGATTAAGATGATAACATCAACACCAGTCCACCCACAAGCTAATGGTCAGGCAGAATCATACAACAAGATCATCATCAACAATTTGAAGAAAAAGCTTGGATCCAAGAAAGGAAAGTGGGCAGAAGAACTACCTTATGTACTATGGGCTGATAGGACAACTACCAAGAATGCTACTGGCCAAACTCCATTTTCTTTGGTATTTGGGGCAGAATCAGTGATTCCTACAGAGATGGTGGTTCCTACTGCAAGAACAAGCATTCGTAATCCTGAAGAAAGTGCTGAAAACTTGGTTCAAGATCTGGATACTATAGAAGAACTCAGGGATTTGGCAAGGATAAGGATGGCCAGTTATCAACAAAGGATGGCTGGAGCCTACAACAAAAATGTCAGTATCAGGAAATTCCAAGTTGGTGATATGGTGTTAAGGAAAGCATTTCAGAATACCACCAATCCTGCTGATGGAAAGTTGGCACCAAAGTGGGAAGGCCCTTACTTGATTGAAGCCGAGGCAGGAAAGGGGGCATATCGATTGCTAACAATGGAAGTGTAGGATCGATTTGACCGATCAAATGAGTCAATTTGAGTGAATACACACTATTTAAGTGGCGGAAACACCTAAACAGTTTAGAATCAGATAGAATGGAGTAGAAACATAAGAATGTAACTTTAATACTCGTTTCTCATTCACTAATCACTTAAAATCCGACAGAGTAACAGTACATGGCAGAGCTGACCGTTTCAAATGAGAAACTGGCATGACTTGTTCAAACGGTCACGACCAGTTCAAACGGTCACGATTCTAACTCCTGTTCGTTTGAAGGTGACAGGACACCTTTCAAACGGTCACCTTTGAAAATATCATAAACATTACATTTAGACCCCTTAAACTTCTATACAATCTTCCATACATGACCTAGACTTATCTGTTTCGTGTATATTGAAATGATGATGTCATATGATGATGTCATATTGTGATGTCACATGTATGATGTCATCATTGAGAATGATGACATCATTCTTGACCAGATTCGCAACGAAACCGAGACTCGATATAAGACGAAGTCAACAGCCATATGCACCAACAGTCTCCCCCTTGGATGTTGACGGAGTCTTCAGTACGAGACTTTAGTACGTCAAAACTTCAGTCTTAATCGGTCTTCACGCTTTTCAAAATATTTGACGCTGAATCATCCTTCAAACTCTCTCTTTCTTTTCAATCACCATAATCAGCTATTCTCCAGAATCTGAAACTAGCTCTTTCACTCTTCAAACTCCCTTTTGTTAACAGACTCCCCCTTAAGTTGTTCCGGGATCCTAGTCTGAAATTCGCTAGCTGCATACCTGCATATACTCTAACCAACAGTAAGATAAACTTTATGCTTACCACTTGAATTTAAAATGATTAAATTGGTTTCAAATTAATGATCCATTTATCCATTTCAAAAAACCTTTCTCAACTCAAATAAACTTTCCCAATCCAATATCATTCATCATGTTTAGCACTTGGGATTTTGAAAATCAGCTCTTCAACATCAGTTGTCGAAAATCTTTTTGGATTTCACAAAATTTATGCTAAACCACACTAAAAATCTTTTTGGATTTTAGGAAATAAACTATATACAGACATATTTTTGTGAGTTTGTGTAAGAGGATCATATCAGTTTTTGAGACACATCACTAGCACCGTTAAGCTTTAAACATTTTAAGTTCTAAACAATTCACGTTGATTGACGATATAGTTGTCCTCTTAAGATCAATCTACAAACTTTCGAAATGCTTACCGATACGTTAAGGTATATTAATTTTGCACTAAATTCTTATGGACCCCACGATCTCAGCATATCCCCTCATCATGCAATACACTATCTCGAGTAATGCCTTTAAACTTTTATCAACTGTGATTTGTGCGAAAACAAAGCAGAATGTTTAAACATTAACAATCAGGTCGATACTTCCGTATACGCAGAGAAAGTCCAATGTTTAAACAAAATAAGAAAAATAAAACAAGTTGAAGTTGTTTAGGCTTTAACCACCAGGTCGATACTTCCGTATACGCAGAGGAGGTCCAAAGCTTAAACGAAACACCAAAAAAAAATAAAGCAGAACGTTTAGGCAATAACATCCCGGTCGATACTCACGTATACGCAGAGGATGTCCAATGCTTAAACAAAATAAAGAAATAAGACAAGTTTAAATCTTTGCAAAATAAAATGCACAATCACAGCGACTTTTTAGCAAAGTTGTGAAAGTTCACAAACTTAACCAGTTTTATGTCTTTCGAAAATCAGCGATTACTGAGCAGGCACACAATCAAGAAGGACAAAACTAAGTACTATGCTTTTGACCATGTTTCCCACTAGAACTAGGCTTTTTCATTTAAGTTTGTATCGTTCTTGCAAATCTACTAGTCTAGCTGAGCCTATCGTCACATCTTTAGTGAGACCGTTTATCACATTTGACATTTCATTTCTTTAGTATGCTGTGATAGTCCAACTGATTTACTATCATTTCCTCTTTTTCACAACAAAATTCATTTTGAATTTTTCAATGTTTTTGGCATTTTCAAATTTTCTAATTTTTTTAAAATTTTTCTCCCCCTAAAATCAAAATTATATTTCAAATTTTGATTTTCTGGGAAAGTTTGAAAAATAAAGCAGTAAACTATACAAATAAAGGGACAAACTGATGAGAATTACTTCAAATCGCCATCCACTTGGCATAAACAATCAGAACTCCACCTGACAACAAACTATTTTCCCATTATGATTTCAAAACACTTAAGTTTGTTTTAATCAAAATGGTTTTTTCGGAAAATCAGTTTTGTGTGTCGTTTCACAAACATGTGGTTTCATCACCTTGTTCTTCAATCACTTGTAGGTTTATCACAAAAACAGTTTCCAATAATCATACCACTGGTAAGATAGTTAAATCAAGTACAACTTAATGTCCTTGATTTACCACTTGTAAGTCGAAATATCACCAGAGTGAATTTTTCAAGAAATATGCCGATTCCTGCTCCACGATTACCAACTTTGGAGCTCCGGCAAGTCAGGTTTTTTCAGTTAAAGAGATTCACCCAAGCCTGACGGTCCTTGGGTGTTTTGAACATACCTTTTTGATTCATAAAATTCTTTAACTCCTCTTACCTTACCCTCAACCATCTTTCCAAAAATATTTTTTACTTTGCTATTGAAAGCCTTTTCAACATCAAATTCTTTCTTTTCAGAATAGAACTGATTCGAAATTTTCACTTTACCAACTTTTTGTTTAAAATTTTCAGTTCGCAATGGTGGAAAGTTGATATCATCCATTGACGGAACTGAATTTTCACTTTTGAGCTCAACTTGTGGCTCCTCTGATTTTGACGAATCAGAATCATTGCCAGAACGTGGCTCCTTTGTTTCCGAAGAAACAAATTCATCGCCAACCACTTCAACCTTCTTTATCTCCTCTTTTGTCCTCAGATTTGCATCTGACGAATTCGGTTTACTTGACTTTGTTGTCGAGTGAAGCGATTCATCAGCACTCTTATTTGTTGTACCCGAGGACAAAATCTTCTCAAGATACTCTCGAGCTTTCTTTCTTTTCTTTCTCAGTCGGTCTTTCTGGCCTTGTGAAAGCTTCACTTTCTGTTCTTTCACCTTCTGTTCTTTGGGCTTTTCTTCTACCTTGACTGATTTCTTTGTTTTAGCCACCCATGATTGAGTATCAAAAAGTTTTGTCTTTGAATAAATCTTTGAAGTCTTTTGGGTTTTCGAAGATTCACCAATCTCAAAAATTGATTTCGGTTTTTCTTCGGACTTCAACGATTCACCTCTTTTCAGAATTCGGACAGACGAAACCATTGGTTTTTTACCTTTATCATCAGTTGAAGTTTTTGGTTTTGGTTTTTGCAAAACAGGTTTCTTGTAAATAGGTTTTTCAATCCTTTTAGTGCATTGTTTTGCCATATGACCAATTTCATTGCAGCGATAACAAACTCTTTTGTCATACTCAACAAAAGTAGATTTGTAGGTCTCTTCTTTCAATTTCTTCACTGCATTGAAATCATCAATGGCCTTTTGACTGAAAATATACTCCTTTTCAGCATCAACACTTGGACCAACAACAAAAACATCATTCATTGTTTCCTTTGGCTTAACATTCATCTTTGCCATTTTCTTTTCAAATCCAATACCTTTGTTTTTAAAATTGTTTCCATTTTTCTTGTGAGACCCATTGTTACCTACCCAATCTTTCTTTCCAGAGTTGTTTTGTTTCACAAAAGATTTTTTAGGTTTTGAAAAGAACTCATTGTTGTTAACTTCAGAAATATCAATCTCTACAAGCTTAAACACCTTCTCAACATTTTTCATGTTCGCGTTTTGGATCGGATACTCAAAATCAGAATAGAGTTTGTCAGTTCCAATCATTGTGTAAACCACCATGATCGGATCATCATTCGCAACCTTTTCTGATTTTGGTATAAACTTGTCCAAAAAGTTACCATCATCTTCACATTCAGAACTGGAATTTTCCAAATGTGTTTTCACAGTTTCAAAATCTGAGTTATCACTCTCTTCGTCTAACACTTGGTCAATAACGGTCTTGATCACCTGTGACTCATTGTCAATGTCGGATGGAGAGAATGTAACATCAATACTCTCAGGTAACTCATCCTCAATGGTTCTCAACTTGAGGTTCAACGCAGCTTCCACCCCATCTGGATACTTCTGAGTGTAATGACTCCACATTGGGGGTGGAACACTGTTAAAGACAGGTGCAGCATTGGGCTGTTGTGGAACAATTTGTTCAAGAACATAGGACGATGCAACATAGCTCATCAATTTCTTATCAATTCGCTCATTTTCAATTTTAGTCAATTCTAATTCTTTCTTTAATGATGCAATTGTGTCAAGATGAAAATTAACTTCCACTTGTTTATCAAAAAGTGTTGCTTTTGCTAGTTTTGTGGCTTTATCATTTTCGACACTTTCTTTTTTAATCATTTTAACTGATCTGGCTAGTGTATCATATGCCTCTTTGACTTCTCCTAGATCAAATTTTAACATGTCAGCATGTTGTTTCGATTCCTGAAACTTAGTGTCTTTTTCAAGACACTCCATGCATGGTTGTAAACACTTTTGGCATGGGGTTTCAGACATTGAATCCACTTTCTCAACAATTTCTGCTTCATGAGCAGATTTCACTTCCTGTTTACCGACATCTTTGGACTCTGACTCAGACACTTTCTCAGATTTGGTCTCCTCAATTCCCAACTCCTTATCTGACTCCTTTTGAACTGACTCGGTACCGACAGACTCCATTTTTCTAATCTTTTGGAACTCAAGTTCTTGAGCTTCAATCTTCTCGATGAAACCACTAAGATTCATATAAGCAAAATTTGTATTGTTCTTTAACACCATCAAATAAGTACCCCACTCATCATATGGCAACGCATCTGCCAATTTATCAATCCACACCTCATTAGCCTTGGTTATCCCCAATCTCCCCATCTCCAGAACTAGAGGGCAATATCTATCAATCAATTCTTTTGTAGACTCTCCCTTGATACCCGTAAAACTATCAAATTTCTTCTGTGCAATATCTGCTGGATTCTGAACACGCATACCATATTCGAAAGACGACTCACAATCCATGTTTCGTTATTGAAAGATTTTCAAAGACAGATTTTCAAACAATACGAAAAAATTCACACAAACAAATATCAGTTCAATCACTTTATCAAACCACTTAATCAAATGAATATCCGATTGAGTGACAAAAATCAGACGACATCGGATCGAGTGGGGATTCGCTCGGGCGAGTATTCGATGCTTGACAAATCACTTTAACACTGAGAAAAAGAACTGATTAGGATCGGGAGGCAACTCGTTTGGATTTTCACTCGATTTGTTGCACTTTAAATTTGAACAAAACAATATCCTTTGAATCAAATTGTGATCCGATAAGTGAGCTAAACAAAATCAACTTTCTGACCCACCACTTGACTAAAAGTACTACACGACAAAAATGAATCTCAAGCAAATTTCATAAACACGCATGATGACTACTGACACAAACCACAAATCAATTCAGATACACAAACTTTTGATTTAATGAATCACATGAATTGAGATATCATCACACATTCACATGGGCTGCAATAAACAGTGATTGGGCCTAGAACTTTGATTTTAAAATTTATTTGACCTTCAAACTAAATGATCAGATTACATGCACAACTGACACTTTATCTAAATTGATATCTCAAAACTCGAATAAACCAAAGACTCACTTGACTAACAATTTCACGTAAACAAAATCTGATTGGACCGAAATTGTTTAAGTCACATGGGCCGCCGATGGACTTAATGCAATAAATGGATTCACGAATTCATGTGATTACAGCTATTTCAATGACCGACAACTCTGATCAAAATATTAAATGTTTCACATGCAAAATCTCGAAATCTAATTGGGCCTCCTTTATCATATGCAACTCTTATCACTCTATTCAAACAAATCACATGCAACCTGATTATTTCAATTTACTAGACCTTGAACTTTTCAACCAAAATGATAATATCACATGCACCGATGATTCACTTGATACTTCAGATAATGTTGACTAAATGACCGAATAGTTTTTATGTTTACAATTTTCACAAAAACAGACTATCGAACAATATCACGAACACTATGGACTTTTTAGAGAAATCAGATCCTCAAACGGTCAGGTAATTTTCAAACGGTCATGTGCTTGATTTCAAACGGTCAGGTGCATTCAAACGGTCAGGTGCATTCAAACGGTCAGGTTCATTCAAACGGTCAGGTGCATTCAAACGGTCAGGTGCATATTTCAAACGGACAGCCAATCCACGTTCAAACGGTCACCAGTTTTCAAGCCATTTTTACCACTTTTACTTCGAGTTTAGATCTGATATTCTCAAGGGTTTGTTAAAACTCAGTTTTACACACACTGTCCAAAATTTAGTCCATTTTGTCCGGCCAAAAGTCCAGAAATCAAATTTTGTGTAGAAAAACCAACTGATTCAGGTGTATTTACTCATAACTGGCTCTGATACCAATTGTAGGATCGATTTGACCGATCAAATGAGTCAATTTGAGTGAATACACACTATTTAAGTGGCGGAAACACCTAAACAGTTTAGAATCAGATAGAATGGAGTAGAAAACAGAAGAATGTAACTTTAATACTCGTTTCTCATTCACTAATCACTTGAAAATCTTGAAAATCCGGCAGAGTAACAGTACATGGCAGAGCTGACCGTTTCAAATGAGAAACCAAGCTGCCTATTTATAGGCAAGACCCCTGTCCGTTTGAAACTGGCATGACTTGTTCAAACGGTCACGACCAGTTCAAACGGTCATGATTCTAACTCCTGTCCATTTGAAGGTGACATGACACCTTTCAAACGGTCACCTTTGAAAATATCATAAACATTACATTTAGACCCCTTAAACTTCTATACAATCTTCCATACATGACCTAGACTTATCTGTTTCGTGTATATTGAAATGATGATGTCATATGATGATGTCATATTGTGATGTCACATGTATGATGTCATCATTGAGAATGATGACATCATTCTTGACCAGATTCGCAACGAAACCGAGACTCGATATAAGACGAAGTCAACAGCCATATGCACCAACAGGAAGGTGATTTGCTACCAAGAGCTTGGAATGCTGTCCACTTGAAGAGATACTTCATGTAATAAGGATCCATGATCCTTACCTGACAAGTATCCTTGAAGGATCCTTACAGGACAGGGGATCCTCATTTTGGTAATATTCTAATCTCAAACTATTTCATTCTTTAATTATCTTATATAAGGATAAGGATCCTGCATCCTTTATCCTCCTTTCACTTGATTCTGAGTTTTGAAGGTTCAGGTATCCTTAACAAAGGATCGAGTATCCACAGAAGTATCCAGTTATTTGGGCTTGACCCCAGTTATTTGGGCTTGACCCCAGTTATTTGGGCTTGACCCCAGTTTGGGCCTGTCCCCAGTTTCGCCAGTAGCGCACGATGATCCTGGTACAGTTCATGGCAATGGGACCAGTACTCGCTTTAGGGGCTGACAATTTCATTGTACTGGCTGTATCCGGGATCCTACGTATAATGGTAGACGTACCATACATCCGTTCCTAAGGTTTCTATCATTTTCACGTTAGCTAAGGTTTTGGCATTTTCATGTCACTAAGTTTGGATAGTCGCCAGTGAGGGCCATACTCCAGTTTACACACGATCCTTTGGGCTTGTCCCCAGTTATCCTTTGGGCTTGTCCCCAGTATATTGGGCTTGTCCCCAAAATTGTTGGGCTTGTCCCCAGTTACTAACTTTTATCTTATATTTGCTTAGTCCCAAGTTGTATCCTATTGCAGGTTTTCGAAGCTAAATGACCAAGGATCCTTGATCCTTACCTTCTGTTAAGGTTTGTCTTTTGGTTATCCTGATTATAAATGTTAAAGGTTATGATCCTAACTTGGATTCTCAGGTATGATCCTTAATTACTTTGATTTTATTTATTATTTACATAAGTGACCCTTATCCTTTGACAACTAAACTTATGATCCTTAAACTACACTACTTTTCAGAACTTGTCGACTATAGGATATGTGATCCTTGATCATATCCTAAACTTTTTGAGGATATTTATTAAATTTTTTCTTTACTTAATAAGTTTAGACAAAATGAATATCACAACAATTGTAAAGTAAAGTACTAACAAGGATAGCAACACGGGAGATAACCAAAAAGTTAAAGTTATTTTATTCACAAAACGTTAAACCCTTTAAGGTTGTCAAAATTGCCAACCCACGTTTCTACCAGCAAAACGTGGCCCGTCCACATGGGTTGGCAAAGGGTGTCCATTGTTCATAGGTCTTTGTAGTGCAGGAAATAAAAGACGGAAGGATAACGAGTGGCTTCATCCCCCAAACAGAGGATCCATCCACCAACCATTATCCTACCTATTGTCCAAGGATCCTTGATCCATAATCCTAAAACTATTGTTCAAATACAACCCAAGATTGTTTCAAAACATCATAACCAAAAAACTACCACCAAGTCCTAAAAAATGGGCTCTGGCTACGTCTAGAAATGTCCTTCATCGCCCATTCCTGCAGCCTACGCCTTTGCTGCATCACCATCACCTTTACCAACTCCTCCAGCTCCAGCATTACCCGCATGATCCTTCATCCCACTGTCGCCAGCCTCGATTGCTAGGACCTCATCAGCCTCTTCTTCGTCGTCCAGCTCAGCTAACCGTGCCTTCCAGCCCTCTACATCCCAGCTGCTCTTGTCAAAGTCAGGATCCAGAGCTTCTTGGGCCATCTGCAACTGGGTTTTGTACATAGCAATGGCAGCGGAGACTTTAGCATCATTGGTGATTTCATTCTTCTCCTGATCAGCAGTGATGTGAGCCAGGACAAGTTCCCTCTTCACCAGATTGACATCGTTTTCAAGGGAGGCAATCTTCTTATCCTTGGCCAGCATGATCTTTTAGAGGTCCACACACTTTTGCTCAGCCTCTTCAATACTGCCCACATAGTCCTCGATTTCAGCAAATTTCTGCAAAAAGACAATGTAAAGTTTAGGATCACATGATCCTCAAGTGGGTAGGATAACTAAGCTAAGTCAGTGATCCTTACATCAGCAAAGTACTCAAGGAACTGGTGGCGGATTAGAGGCAGGCCTTCTAGATTGTCAGCCTCAAAGGCTTTCCTCTTCTTTCCCTTGGAGGTAGTAGGCTTGGGGATGGCAGTACTTGGGCTAGCAGTAGCCTTCTTCCTCCCAGATCTAGGACCAACAGTGGTGAGGTCGGTGACACTGAAACGGGTAGCAGACTTCGATGATTTTCCAGCACCTACACATCCAAAACATATAAGTATCCTTATTTCATTTTAATTTAAACATTTAATTATGCACAAAATGGGATACTTACTTGACATCGTAACAGAACCTGAGGATACCTCTTGAGAATCCTGGGTATTTGCTTTAAATGATCTTATTTCAGGATCAAGCCTCCGAAAAGCAGCAAGCCTCTCCTTCGTTGCAGGTGTTGTGATAAGGTGTGCCACAGTAATAGCTGCAAAATAGAAACAAAAGGATGTTAGTGATCCTCAGCAGAAACAAGGTCATCTGGTGATCCTTCTAAGGATCCTCAATCCTACCATGGTTGGTCCATTTTCTAGGCAGATCCTTTCCATCAGGGATAGAATCCCTTCTGACAAAGAAGAATCGCCGTTTCCAGTTGGTGTCATTCTTAGTGGCTTTGAAGATGGGGTGTTCTTCACCGGGTTTATGTTTGAATAGATATCGGTGGGATCCATGGCTAACAAGGTCGTACATCTCTGCTAACTCCGACATTCCCAGATTGATTCCTTCACGTTCAATGATTCTTTCAAGGGTATACAAGACCCTCCAGATCATTGGCATTGCTTGGATGTAGGAGATGCCGGTGAGAGAGAAGAAGGATTGGGTGAAATCAGGAAAAGGATACGAGTATCCTATTGCAAATGGTGTGACCGGAAAGGCTACCCAAGTTTCAGAAACATAGTCGCTCAGAACGGTGGGATCAAAAGTTTTGAAAACAGTATTTGCCGGAAAACAATGGCGGATTCTGTCTATCTGCGGATCAGTGAAGTAACATCGTTCTTTTGCAGAATCTTTGATGATCCCTTGGGTCTTTAAGGGGCTGTCTTTCTTGTGATCCTTAGCCGGTGAGGATCTTAGCATCATCTTGATTATGACGGTGGTGAAGAAGAAGAAACAGAGTAAGAAGATGAAGAGAGAAAGGAAAGAGAAATACCTGATCAAGTCTTCGAATGAGGATTTAAAGGAGGAAACGTACAAATTTAAATGCTCTCTAACCCTTATCTCTAACTTCAATTTATAATGATGATCTTGCAGGATAGTCACTTCAGTGACGTCAGGATGGCAACGGCTAGTCAGAAATTAACGGCTATATATCCATTGATTTGTTACGGATAAGAACGAGAAAATATAACTCGTTTATTTACAAATTACTCCTTATATTTTGGGGGCAATTGTTAGGGGAGGATTTTCCAGTGATCAGTGATCCTCAATTACTGTTGGACATAGGGATCCTTGATTCTGTTTGAATTAGTGATCCTCAGGAAGTATCGTAGGATCAGGATCATGGATCATCATAAGGATCCTTAAACTAACGATTGTCTGCTTTGAATATGATGTTGTTTTGCAGGAGTACGAGCTTGGACTTGGTCTTGGCGATATTCCTGGAGCATATTCCTTATTTATTCCGCACGTGCTTGACCAATATGGACGTTATGGAGTTCGTGGGAGACTTGCATGAAATGCGGATAGTTAGTTAGCTTAGATATTTTCCATTTTTAAAAGGGCATAGCGAGCTTTATTAGAACACTTGGCTATTTTTAGCTTAACACACACACTCGCAACTGCTCTCATCAGCTCTCGAGATTTCACTTGGCGATTACACACTTTTTTGCACATTACACTATAGTGATCCTTGTAACTAGCTCGCTATCATCCGAAGTTGTAATACATTTTCTGTTTAATCTGAGTTGGTGATTGGTAGTTTCCATCACCCGAGGTTTTTTATGCCGGAGATCAACTCTTGATCAAGGGCTTTTTCCTCGTATAAATCTTTGTGTCACTTGTTCATTACATTTCTGAGTGATCCTTAGCATTGTTCATTGATTCAAGCATCACACCTCACAACAGAAAGTTTGGTTACATTATCTTAGCTTGATTTTTGACCAAAACAATATGGTAACTAAAAGAGGCATTGAAGCAAGTCCAGAGCAAATTAAGGCTATTGTGAATATCAAATCCCCTGCCAATGCCAAGGATGTGCAAAGGTTAACAGGGAGGATCGCAGCCTTGAATAGGTTCATATCAAAATCATCAGAAAAGTGCAAGGAATTCTACGACATTTTGAGAAAGAACAAAAAATTCGAATGGACTGAAAAGCATGAAAATGCTCTCAAAGCCCTTAAGGATTACCTATCCTCAGCTCCTGCCTTGATGAAACCAGAAAAAGGGGATGTATTATCCTTGTACCTAGCGGTATCCTCTAAAGCAGTAAGTGTGGTCCTCATTAAGGATCACGAAGGTACACAACATCCTGTCTATTATGTAAGTAAGAGTTTGCTTGATGCTGAATCCAGGTATTCACATTTAGAAAAACTTATTCTTGCTTTGATTATGGCATCTACTAAACTAAGACATTATTTTGAAACTCATGCCATTATTGTTAAGACTAATTTTCCAATTAAGAATGTTCTCAGGAAACCTGAAATGTCAGGAAGGATGGCTAAATGGGCAGTGAAGCTTAGTGCCTATGGTATAAGATATGAACCAAGGACTGCCATCAAATCCCAATCCTTAGCTGACTTTGTGGCAGATTTTAGTAGTGATTTACAAAAAGAAGCTGAGTTAGAAATTCAGCAACTTGAAGAAACTAAGGATCCTTGGATACTCTTCACTGATGGAGCATCTAATGTCAAAGGAACAGGACTTGGAATACTACTAAAATCGCCACAGGAGGACATAATACCCCACTCCATAGCTTGTGAGTTTCAAACTACTAATAATGAGGCTGAATACGAAGCCTTGATAGCTGGTTTGCAAATTGCCAAGCATATGAGGATAAGGTATCTTGAGGTACATGTAGATTCGTTGTTAATTACTAATCACTTTAATGGATCCTATGCTGTTAAAGGTGAAAAGCTAATCAAATACCTAGAGATAGTCAAGGAATAGGCACTCTCTTTTGTTTCTTTTAGTTTGACACAGGTACCCAGAGAAGAAAATGCAGAAGCTGATGCATTGGCCAACCTAGGATCATCCTTGAAAATCCCAGAGGATATCAAGATCCCTATCATCCATGTTTTGGCTCCTGCTATTGAGGATCACATAACTATGGAGATAGAAGAGGATTCTGCAATGGTTCCTAGTGATGGTGCACAGTCTCGTTCAGGATCATAGATCGTTCCAATCATGAGATACATACAACATGGAGAGATTCCTACAGGAGAAAACCCCAGGACTTTCAAAATCAAGGTATATCAATTCATAATATTGAATAACATGTTATATAAACGATCACTTGCAGGTCCATATCTAAGATGCATAGAGGATCCTGAAATTCAAGAAGTCCTAAAGGATTTTCATGAAGGAGATTGTGGAAACCACACTGGGGCAGGGCATTGTTCTCAAGGATCCTTAGGACAGGATACTATTGGCCTACAATGAAGAAGGATGTTGTGGATTATGCCAGGAAGTGTGATCCTTATCAGAGACATAGTAATATCCTTCATCAACCAGCAGAGCTCTTGCATCCTATATCCTCTTCTTGGCCATTCATGAGATGGGGAATGGATATAGTTTGTAAACTTCCCAAAGCACCAGGAGGAAAGGTGTTCATGCTTGCCATGACTGATTACTTCTCTAAGTGGATAGAGGCTGAAGCCTTTGCTCAAGTCAGAGAAAAGAAAGTGATATCCTTTATTAAAAGAAACATTATTACTAGATTTGGTATCCCTTCTGAAATTGTTTGTGATAATGGATCCCAATTTATTGGGAGTAGAACTACTAACTTTTGTGACAGCTGGGGGATTAAGATGATAACATCAACACCAGTCCACCCACAAGCTAATGGTCAAGCAGAATCATCCAACAAGATCATCATCAACAACTTGAAGAAAAAGCTTGGGTCCAAGAAAGGAAAATGGGCAGAAGAACTACCTTATGTACTATGGGCCGATAGGACAACCCCCAAGAATGCTACTGGCCAAACTCCATTCTCTTTGGTATTTGGAGCAGAATCAGTGATCCCTACAGAGATGGTGGTTCCTACTGCAAGAACAAGCATTCGTGATCCTGAAGGAAATGCTGAAAACTTGGTTCAAGACTTGGATACTATAGAAGAACTCAGGGATTTGGCAAGGATAAGGATGGCTAGTTATCAACAAAGGATGGCTGGAACCTACAATAAGAATGTCAGAATCAAGAAATTCCAAGTTGGTGATATAGTATTGAGGAAAGCATTTCAGAATACCACAAATCCTGCTGATGGGAAGTTGGCACCGAAGTGGGAAGGCCCCTACCTGATTGAAGCTGAGGCTGGAAAGGGGGCATATCGATTGCTAACAATGGAAGGTGATTTGCTACAAGAGCTTGGAATGTTGTCCACTTGAAGAAATACTTCATGTGATAAGGATCCATGATCCTTAGCAATATTCGTGATCAATATCCTCGAAGGATCCTTACAGGACAGAGGATCCTCATTTTGGTAATGATCTAATCTCAAACTTTTTCATTCTTTAATTATCCTATATATAAGGAGAAGGATCCTGGATCCTTTATCCTCCTTTCACTTGATTCTGAGTTTTGCAGAAGGTTCATGTATCCTTAACGAAGGATTGAGTATCCACATAAGTCTCCAGTTATTTGGGCTTGACCCCAGTTTTTTGGGCTTGACCCCATATCGCCAGTAGCGCACGATGATCCTGGTACAGTTCATGGCAATGGGACCAGTACTCACTTTAGGGGCTGACAATTTCATTGTACTGGCTGTATCCGGGATCCTACGTATAATGGTAGATGTACCATACATCCGTTCCTAAGGTTTCTAACGTTTTCACGTTAGCTAAGGTTTTGGCATTTTCATGTCACTAAGTTTGGATAGTCGCCAGTGAGGGCCATACTCCAATTTACACAAGATCCTTTGGGCTTGTCCCCAGTTTTTTGGGCTTGTCCCCAGTATATTAGGCTTGTCCCCAGAATTGTTGGGCTTGTCCCCAGTTGCTAACTCTTCTCTTATATTGGCTTAAGTCCAAGTTATGTTCCATTTCAGGTTTTTGAAGTTAAACAGCTAAGGATCCTTGATCCTTATCTTTTACTAAGGTTTGTCTTTTGGTTATCCTGATTTTAAATGTCAAAGGTTTAGGATCCTAACTTGGATTCTCAGGTATGATCCTTGATCATTTTGATTTTATTCTTTATGTATTTAAGTGACCCTTATTCTTTGACAACAGGACTTATGATCCTTAAGTTACACTACTTTTTTGAATTGATTGATTATAGGATATTTGATCCTTGATCATATCCTAATTCTTTTGACATAATATGTTAAACTTTTATTCTTAACTTAATGAATTCAAACAAAGTGTATAATAGCAACTGAAAAGTAAAGTGTTCACAAATGTAACAACACATGATAAGTCAAAAGATTAAGATTTTATTTACCAAAAGTTAAACCCTTTCGAAGGTTGTCAAAATTGCCAACCCAAGCTTCTACCAGCAAAACGTGGCCCGTCCACTTGGGTTGGCAAAGGGTGTCCATATTTACCAAAGGTCTAAGTGCAGGTAACAAAAGGCGGAAGGATAACAAGTGGTTTCATCCCCCAAACAGAGGATCCATCCACCACCCATTATCCTACCTATTGTCCAAGGATCCATGATCCTCAACCCTAAAAACTGTTGTCTAAGTTATTACAGACCAACAATTGTTCATGAAAAACACCATCAAACAAAAACCACTACCAAACTATAAAAAATGGGCTCTGGCCGTGTCTAGATAAATCCATCATCGCCCATTTCAGCAGCTCATACCTTCGCTGCATCACCACCATCTCCTGCCCCAGCATCACCAGCCTGATCCTTAGCTCCACTGCCACTTGCCTCAATTGCCAAGACCTCTGTAGCCTCTTCTTCATCATCAAGCTCAGCCAGTCTAGCCTTCCAGCCCTCCTGGTCCCAATTGGTCCTGTCAAAGTCAGGATCCTCAGCCTCTTGAGCCATCTGCAGTTTGGTCTTGTACATAGCAATAGCAGCAGAGAGTTTGGCATCCTCCAACACCTCATTCTTCTCCTGGTCAGCAGTGATTTGGGCCATTACCACCTGCCTCTTTGCAACATTGAGGTCTTTCTCGAGGTTGGAGATTGTTTGATCCTTGGCTAGGAAGATCTTCTGGAAGTCCAGCTCCTTCATCTCGGCCTCTTCAACATAAGCATCAAATAGCATCTGGATCTCGGCAAATTTCTGCAAAGAAAAAGGATTCATTTTAGGATCACTTATCCTCATATGGGCAGGATAGAATTAAGGATTGAGGATTCTTACATCAGCAAAGTACTCCTTGAACTGGTGACGGATGAGGGGCATGCCTTCAAGGTTATCAGCTTCAGAGGATTTCCTCTTCTTTCCTCCTTTGCCCTTGGAGGTGGTAGGCTTTGGAACTGGAACGCTAGGGCTAGCAGCAGACTTCTTCTTCCCAGACCTGGGAGCCACAGTGCTGAGATCACTAACACTGAAGCGGGAGGCTGACTTCGAAGATTTTCCAGCGCCTACCAATCCAAAACGACAGATAAGTATTCTTGTTCTATTTTCATTTAAACATTTAATTATATACAGACTTGGATACTTACTTGACATTGTGACTGAGCCGGAGGATACTTCTTGAGAATCCTTTGAGTTTGCTTGAAATGATCTTATTGCAGGATCAAGATTCCAGAAAGCAGCGAACCTCTCTTTTGTTGCAGGTGATGGAATAATATGAGAAACAGAGAGAGCTGCAAAACAAAACAAAACAAAAAAGGATCAGTTATCCTCACAGGAACAGGAACAGGGTTATCCTATGATCCTTCTATAAGGATCCTCTATCCTACCATGAGTGGCCCATTTTCTGGGGAGATCCTTCCCATCCGGGATAGAATCCATCCTAACGAAGAAAAAACGCTTCTTCCAGTTGGTGTCATTTTTGGTGGTCTTGAGGATTGGGTGTGCTTCACCGGGTTTGTGTTTGAATAAAAAGCGGTGTGAACCATGGCTCACAAGGTTGTACAGTTCAACAAGTTCCGACATCCCCAACTCTATGCCTTCCTGCTCAATGATTCTCTCTAAGGTATATAAAACCCTCCACATCATTGGCATTGCCTGAACGTAGCACATGCCGGTGAGAGAGAAGAAGGATTCAGTGAAGGCAGGAAAAGGATAGGAGTATCCTATCAGGAATGGGGTGGCCGGAAAAGCACCCCAGGTTTTAGAAATAAAGTCACTTCTGGCGGTAGGGTCGAAGGGTTTGAAGACAGTGTCCGCCGGAAAACATTGGCGAATCTGGTCGATCTCCGGATTGGTAAAGCTGCAGAGTTCCTTCAGAGTACTTTTGATAATCCCTTGGCTTTTCAAAGGACTATCCTTTTGGTGATCCTTGGCGGGGGATGATCGTAACTTCATCGTGATTCAAAGGTTTCGAAGAAGAACAGAGTAAAAATATGAAGAGAGAAGGGGAAGAGATTTACCTAATTAATCTTTGAATGAGGATTTAAAGGAAGTAACGCACGAATTTAAATGCCTTCCGATCCTTATCTCTAACCTATTTATAATGATGATTCTACAGGATTGTCACTTCAGTGACGTAAGACCAGCAACGGCTATTTCGATTCAAACGGCTATATATCCGTTAGTTAGTTGGAGATAAGATCAAAAATATAACTCGTTAAAATTACACTTTACTCCTTATATTTTGGGGGCAATTGTTAGGGGAGGATTTTCCAATCCTAAGGATCACGGATCCTCAAGTACTGCCAGGATCACGGATCCTCAATTCTGTTTGAATTAAGGATCCTCAGAAGGTATTGCAGGATCAGGATTCAGGATCCTCATGGTTATCCTTACACTAACGATTGTATTTACTATATTTGAGTTTGTTTTGCAGGAGTATACGCCTTAGACTTGGTCTTGCCGATATTCTTGGAGAATATGCTCTCAATATTCCGCACGTGTATGGCTTAGTGAACGTTATGGAGATCGTGGGAAGCTAGCATGAATTGCGGATAGTTAGTTGTTTTAGTTGTTTCTAAATTTAAAAGGGGATAACAAGCTTGGATTAGAACACTTGGCTAATTTAGCAAACACACACACTCGGAACAGCTCTCAATAGCTTTCGACAGTTTACTTGGCGATTTCATACACATTACACTATAGTGATCCTTGTAACAAGCTTGTTATCATCCCGAGTTGTAACAATCGTTTGTTTAATTGTAGTTGGTGATCGTTAGTTTCCATCACCCGAGGTTTTTTATGCCAGAGATCAACTCTTGATCAAGGGCTTTTTCCTCGTATAAATCCTTGTGTCACTTGTTCATAACATTTGCAAGTTATTCATACATTTGTTCAAGCATCATTCCTCACAACAAAGATTTGGTTGCATTATCCTAGCCTGATTTTTGACCAAAACAATACATATACTAAAACAACTTAGATTCTTATGTTAGTTAGCTTTATGTGAAAGTTCATCTTCTTGATTCTTTATGATCTTTATGTTTAACAACTTACATAATCTTTTAACCATCAAAATAAGAAGTAAAATCAAGTTACAAGAGGCTTACTGCTAGCACAAGGCTAGGGAAGAAATCAAAGATGAAGAAGATGATGAACAAGGTGGATAAAAGCTTATGGTGGAGGTCCTTCAAGCTCCAATGCTTCCTAGCTTCTTAATCTTGCTTCTTGCACCTTAGGATCACCTTGGATTGTATGAGATTGTAGTGAAAATAGTGGTGGTGTGGGTGGTGGTTCTCGGCCGTGAGCAAGGGAAGGAGAGGGAGAAGTGTGAAGTTGTTTGGTGTTGTGTAATGAGAGTTATGGTGATCTTGTGGTTAATATAAACAAGCTTCCCAACATTTCATAAACTCTTGTGTAATGTGTTTCTAAAGCAAGCAACATATCAAATAAACAATGGCAAAAAAATCAAGGGTGGGTCCACCCTTAGTGACCGTAAGAATGAGGGGGGGGGGGGGTATTGGTTAAGATGTAATGGCTAGTTAGATAATTAAGTTAGATTCTAAGTGTAGGAGTTTGTGTTATATGTGTTATATGATTATAAGATGTATTATGATGTTCAGTGACCATAACTAGCTCATAAATGTTAAAACAATGCTTCTAGTGAAAATTTGGTGTTTCGGGTAGTGTCCGGTTGTTCGGTTGGTTACCGGTTTGTTAAGGTGCTAAATTACGTAGTTTAGTGTGCTTTATGTTCCCTTTTGTGACAGTTTTGATTCCCGACACCTAGGAAGGTATTCTGGACCATTAAACCATAATTATGCATTATATTTAGCGTTAAAGTGCTGATTTTTGCTGAATTATGCAGAATTCTGCAGTTTTTTGTGAGTTTTAGGCACTTTCCTGCACTTAAACTATCACTAGGAAGGCAATTTTATGATCCTTACTTTCCTACACACTATACTAGTGTAACTCTTGGTTTCTGGCTCATTCTGTGTCTTAACATCATGTTTGTCTGAGTACTGAACTCCTATCAGTACTTCTAGCTTGTCTGATAACTGTGCTAACTTTGTTTCATGCACTAATTGAATCATATGGTGTTGCATACAACAATGATATGAGATTATGCAACATGTAATGCACTTGTATGTATATGACAATAATCTAAAATCATTCATGCCATTAATTCAAATCAAGCACAGTCATTAAAGCACAAATTACTGTTTAACATGTACGGAATTACATGGAAAATTGACGGTTGTCACAAATACTACCTAAATCATTCATATTTGATAATTGCAGGTTTCCAAGGGATCTATATGAAAAGAAATGAAAATCAATCGAAAACGAGGCAAGATCCAGAATTTTGAAGAAATCAGCAAAGACACAGATAGGCACAACCGTGCCAGACTACGGACACGACCGTGCATGTCCAACCCAGCAACATAAGTCAACAAGTCGATTATTTGGTCAACAAAAAGTCAAACGACATGTGATGGCACGTACGCACGACCGTGGAGAAGAATACAAATCTCTAAAGCTTCGAGATCCTACAAATATGGCACCAACTAAAACCCATGTCTAGACAAATGTCGATGCACAACCTTGCCTATAACAGAATAGGGGCATTTTAGTACCAAAAGTAAAAGGAGCAAAGTTTCTATCAGGACAGCTGGCAAGGCATGGTCGTGCATCACCATAGGCACGCCCGTGGAGGTATAAAAAGGACAAGATTCTTTCGGGGCCAAGTACAAGGCACGACTATGCATATCTGCACGAATCCCGCCTATAGAAAGCCGCCTTTGCAACCCATTTTTACCATCTCGTTCCGCACCATTCTCTCCCACTTTTCACACACATATTCTCTGATCCAGAGAGTTCACTTTGAAGTTTAAGATCACTCCACAAAATTACTTGTAGTAGCTTAGTTTGAGAGAGTAAATAGAGAGGGATAGAGAGATAGAGGAGAGAGAAAACTTGTAATCATCAATCTTCAAGAAGTTGTTTGTTTTTTTTACTTTCTTATCATGATCCTTTCCATAATCATTGTTTTTGAACAAGTTTATATGGCCATTCTTGGCTAAACTTCTTATATTGCTTGGGTTGAAGATGAAACTTGGTATGAATTAAATATTTAAACTTTGGCAAAGTGGTGTGTTATGTTTCGACAATCCTTTCTACCCTCCTTATTTGTTAATGGGATTTGTTCTTCAGTCTTGGTCTTTGATCTTGTGAGTATTCTTGATAAACTTAGTGATTTGAAGCCTATTTCTCCACTCATGTTGTGTCACAAACCATATACTTGGAGGAGGATCCCATTTTGGTAGTGGTTAACCCATTTGAGATTTTACATCATGTGATTAACCCTCACTTATCAAGAATTTCATTGGCGTCTGTATGGTCAATATACTATGCTTCAATGTTAAGCTAAAACTTGGTTGGGAGACTTGGTCTAGCACGGTCTTTATGTTAGGCTTTGGCGTGAACCAAGAGTTGGTGAACTCCTGTTAAAATGTATACATCTTTATATATATTTTTTTATTATTATAACGTCACCCGTTAAATAAAAATCAACCACATCAACTAAGAATAAGTCACATTAGCAACATTATTACCAATATTTATGCCTTTGTTGGACCTGAAAAGAGACCAGGATTATAAAGGTCACGAGGTGTAATGTTGCAGAAGAGTAGTTGGGTCACCTTAATCTAGACTTAGGTTGGTGGCTTTATAAACAAACTTTCCTCTAGGATAAGGGAATGAGCTAACCTTAGCCGGTGCCATTCAATTTTAACTTAAAAATATAATTTATAAATTTATTAAAAACCCACTGATAACCTTAGCTAGGACTCGGGTCTTTTCAATTAAGTCACCACACTACCATGACAATAACTTAACTATAATTCATCTTAAGTGGATTTGAAAACCTAAATCAATACATCTTGTGAGCTTGATATTCTCCACTCATTACTATTTATTGCATTTATTTTCTGGTTTTATATTTAGTTTACTAAACAAGCAAAAAATGATTAACTAACTAGTTGGTAACTTAAAAGTTGAGTAGTAAAAGTCATGTCCTTTGGGCTCGATATTTGGTTCTTACATAAACTCTACTAAAAAATGATAGGTGCACTTGCCTATTGGTTGTGTTTAATCTAAGTAAAAATGATTTCCTATAAATTTAAAATGAGATAACCGTATTTTAAATTTATTAAATTAGCCAATACTAAACATGATCGCATCGGTAGGCAATCTAAGAGCTACTTCTTTGATACGGTCTTAGGTTACCACTAGTGGTCCAATATGAACAACGATAACATAAATGCTATATAACTATTAATGCCTCGGGTCCCATGCCAACTAACGCTACAAGCGGACCGCTAGCACCGTGTCTGTTCCTAGCAGTCTGTGATGTGGTGTGAAACACACATCCTTTCCTTTTTATTTCGTACATTATTTTAGTTAATTTATATTCGTTTTTGTATGTTTTTGGATTGTACTTACTTGTATGTGGATTTTATAGGTATTCATATGCAGATAGAGCTAAAATGTTAAAGAAATGAGCAAACAGGAGAAGGTTTGGGCTTAGTTAAGGATTCTCATAGAATAGAAATAGATATTTAAGAATATGAGATGATAGAGAATTGAACTACGAAGTCGTAGGCAAAAATGGTGAAGAAAACAGAGTTGAAACGAAAAAGTTATGAGCAAAAACAGTTTTCGAAATACTCATGCGTGTTGCGTCGCGCGATGAAAAACTCTAATGCGTTTCGCGCAACGTGAGAGAGGGTTAGATCAACGCGGGAAACTTGATTTTTCACCCTATTTAAGCTCTCAATTAACCCTAATACGAAACTGAATTATCCCAGACGTATTTCAGAGGTTCCATGGTAGTTTTGGGTGGAAAGAAGGTGTTGGGATCGATTTTGACATTGTCGGTTTGTGATTTTCACTCTAGCAAACAATTGGTTCATCATTTATCTCTAACTTTGTGTTTTTGTTATGTTTAGACATGTTTTGCTTTATGTTGTTTAACTTGTTGATGTTTTGATAATGATTCTAGGCTAAATACTTTACTACTGCCTAGGTTAAGATGATCATACATGTTTGATTTGTTTTCTATTGGTTTTGGAACTTTGATTGTGGATAAATAATGATTTAAAGACTTTCGTTTTCATAATCTTTCGTATATGCGTATTTAATCTTGTTCATTGAATGGTTAGTATTGCTCATGTTTCCTTGTTGAATGTCTTTCATATAATAGGTGCATGCTAGGTCAATTACTGTGTGTCTTTAACTATTAGATGGTTTGCTAGACGTAGTGATCCATAAGAATATAATTATGATTTGGATAGTGTTAAGTATTCTACCAATCTCAATAGCTGTGAGGTGCGAGGTTGTCGATTTGTCTTTAGTGTTAGATTGCTAGGGTTAGATACTTTGTGAGAAGATCTCCCGAGTTTCCCTTCCACTATTTTCTTATTTAGTCTGATCAAGAATCCCTGGTTACCCATGACTTTCTCGCTATGAGGTAGATTGTCGCTTAGGGTACTTTATTATTAAAGTTGGAAAATCCGTGAGGGAATCCACTATAACCGGTAATTTAACAGCATTTAGGTTTCCATAGGTTTCTTCTCGAAAAGGGTCGAGGGTCCTTTAGGTTATTCTTTAGGTTTAGTACTTTAAGATCCCGGTTCCACAACAGTTCCATTACCGATAGAAAACCAGTCAATCGTGTGTAGGATTTTTACCTAGGTAGTGTCTTCTCCATCATCTAAATTCGTCCTCAGTCTTAGTTCGTTCTTAGTCAGCTTTAATTAATTTTAATAATTTGCATTGGGTTATTAGAAGCCCCCCCCCCCTCAAAACATAAAAACAATTAAGTTGAGTCAATAGATACGTAATCGATTCTAGTTAATGTAATCAATAGAGTCCCGTGGGTTCGATATTCGGACTTCTTAGGCTGCACTACATTGATCGGTACACTTGCCGGTTGTGTGGTTTAGGTTTAGAGAGAGTCTTAGGTTATAAGTTTAAAACTTAGAGTGTCTAGTTTACAGTTAATTTAGTTAGTTTTAATTAAACCACTTTTAGCACATTAGTCCGCTAAGAAGGGTGGAATCCAAAGAGACTATGGAGGCTGCTACAGTTCCGCTTACAGCTATCTCTATTCCTAGAGGTCCGCTAGAAATAATCTTTATCAGCAAAGACTTCAAATCTTTATCCGTCTTCATGCAATCGCCCAATCACACTCTGTTTCTTTCAACATCTCTCAATATAGTGTCAAACCTTCAAGTCCACTAAAAGATACTAAGGGGCTGTTTGGCAACTTCTGAATGGTTAAGTGCTAAACCAGTAAGAGGTCTGAACCATTAAGAGCCAGTATAATGCTTAACCATTCAGAGGCAAATGTCTGACCAATTCAGATTAGAGGTATTAACCATTCAGACTCTGTATAATTCTTAACCATTCAGAGGCAAATGTCTGAACCATTTAGGCATTTGCTCGCGAAACATACAGTCTGAACCATTAAGTGCTGAACCGATAAGTGTAGGATCGATTCGTGACCCAAATGAGTCGATCAGAAGAGTTCGTATCTATACGAAAGGCGGAAACAGACGTATAGACATAGAAACAGCTTGATTCACACCTTAAACGTCTTGTATACTGATATAACACTATTACAGACCTGTAGACAAACCGGCAGCACCTCGGTATCACTCTCTAATTCCGTACGAAAGACACATTGACGGTTCAAACGGAATTACCGAAAGTAATTCCGTACGGAATTATAAAATACATTTCATGCGATATTAAAATTCTGTTTTCATGTGCATGTTATATTTCTTGTATGTTGCAATGATGATGTCATCCTTATGATGTCATCATTGAATATGATGATATCATGCTTGAACAGATCCGCAACGAAACCAAGACTCGATATAAGACAAAGTCGACAGATGAATGCACCAACAGACCCCCCCTCAGATGTTGACGAGTCTTAAGTGTCGAGTCTTCAACGTCTTCAGTCTTTATCAGTCTGAACGTGTAAGCATCCTTAAACTTTATCTCTTTCTTCTCTTTCTTCCAGAATCGCAACCTGGCTCTTAGCTCTTTCCATAGATGTCTTCAGACTCCCCCTTTCATTATGCTGGGATCGCAGTCTGGCTTGTTGAAATCACATAGTCCTCAGGTATTGGAACCTGGCACTCTATCTTCAGATTCAAGATCGAAACCTGGCTACACCTGCACATTCTTAACCCAGAAGTAAATTTCACAAATTTAACATTTGACAAATTTATCCATACAGACTCTCTCTCTCAAATTAAACCAGAATGATTTATCAATGATAAATTCTGATGAACCATTTGCAAAAATTAATCATTTTTTTCAAAACAAATTCTCCCAAACTATTTGTTCATCATGTCCAGCACTTGGAATTTTGAAATTCAGCTCTCCAATATCAGTTGTCGAAAAAAAAAATTAATGAAATGAAATGCAGTAAAGAAATATTTACAGACATTATTTTTGTGAGTTTGTGCAAGAGGATCATATCAGTTTTTGACAAGTCACTAGTACCGTTGAGCTTAGTTACACATTAAGAATTAAACAATTCACTTAGATTGCCGATATACTGATCCACTTAAATTTTCACAAAAATTTCAACTGATTCATGATATGAGTTAGGTGTTTTAAAAACTTAAACTCATTCATGTGTCCCACCTCTTGAATATACTCCCGTATCCAGATCCCAATATTCAGTCTTACAGGTGAGTATACCACAGATGATATCTGTAAGGGAATAAATTATGATCGAAACCGTGAGAGCTCAGGTCAGAACTTCCGTTCAGCAGAGAGATGACGGCTCGACTGTTGGTGGGTCCCCTTTAGAGGATCTTTTTTACAACAGCATTGAATAGCAATTTTATTGTCTCATCATTTTATGCTGAGGGCGGCGCTATTTTTCAAGCAAGCAGTAAAGTATTCTCCGGGGACTAGGCCATTGCTTCCGCATTATCAGAAGTCCCGGGATAATACCCCAGATATCACTGAGCATAAAGACCTAGTATCTCAGAAAGAGGGACCTTTCAAACGAGATTTCAGGGGTTACCTATATATCCAAGTAGTGTTCCCCACAAAATAAGCAAGTTTGAATTTAAGTTTATATCCCGAAAAAGCTTACTAAATGTGTAAAAACCTATCGGCATATCATCAGTGAGACCGTTTAACTCTATTTAAACATTACATTTCTTTAGCATACTGTAACTGTCTACTGATGTACTATCATTTCCTCTTCTTTGACACAAAAACTCATTTTGGAATTTTATCATGTTTTTGTCTTTTTCAAATTTTCTAATGTTTTTGGATTTTCAAAAATTTCTACTCCCCCTAAAATGCAAACACATTTCAGGAAATTTGAAAACAAACTGTACACTAAATGTGACAACTGATATCGAATCGCTTCAAATCGCCATCCTCTTGGCATAAACAATCAGAACTTCCCCTTACAACAATCTATTTTCCCATTGATTTCAAAACACTTAAGTTTGTTTTAATCAGATGGTTTTTCCGGAAAATAAGTTGTGTTGATTTTATAAAACCATTTGTAGATTAGGGGTTTGATTCATCACATTGTTTTTCAACCACTTGTAGGAAAAAGCAAGTACAACTTAATGTCCTTGATTTACCACTTGTCAGTGAAAACCATCTCAATCACTAGCAGGTTCACTTATCAACTCAAACCACTTGTATATCAAAATATAACAAAATAATGATATCACCTGTAGATTTACCAACCAAACCTTTCAAGAATGATGCTGATTCCTGCTCCACTCTTACCAACCTGGGAGCTCCGGCAAGTCCTACTTATCACTTATGAAAAACCGACATCCAAGCTTCACCAAACTTGGATGTTTCTTCCTCACCTGCACTTGGGTAGTAAGTTGCCTTTTTAGATTCATAAAATTCTTTTACCCCTTGAACTTTACCCTCCACCATTTTCCCAAAAATCTTTTTAACATTTCCATTAAAAGCTTTCTCAACATCAAATTCTTTCTTCTCAGAATAGAACTGATTCGAGATCTCAACTTTCCCAACCATTGATTTAAAATTTTCAGCCCTCAATGGTGGAAAATGAACATCATCCATTGGAGGTACTGATGTTTCCAGTTTTAGCTCAGCTTGTGGCTCCTCTGACTTTTTGGAATCAGATTCATCGCCAAGACTCTTTTTAACCACCCACACTTGGTTGTCCTTAGCTTTCTTTTTATAAAAATGAGTTTTTGAGCATTCACCAACTTCATATGTTGAATTTTCAAAAATCTTAAATTTTTCCGTTGGTGGCTCATTTTTCTCAACAACTTTTCCTTTGAGTTTTTTAGAAACTTCCTGTTTTGTCTTTGATATTTGAGAGCAATTCCATGCAATGTGACCAGCTTCATTGCATTTGTAACAGGTTCTAGTCTCTTTCTTCTGATAAGCTTCAAACTTTTTCTTTTCAGCAAGAAACTCCTGGTTTGATTGTCTCCAGAAAGGTTTCTTCTGTTCTTCTTCTGCACTTCCTCATGAAACAAAAGTCATTTTTGATTTAAAATCTCGGACATATTTTTCATTTTTATAATTTTCTGATGGAATAAATCCTAAACCTTTCTTTTTGAAATTACCGTTATGGTTTGGTTTCTTTTGAAAACCAGAACCAGAATCGTAACCCTTTTTCTTGTTTAACCGTTGTTGAACTCTTGAAGTGTACTTTTTAGGTTTTGCAGAAAGATTTAAATCTTTTATTTCAGAAATATTGATTTCTGTCATTTTGAAAACCTTTTTGATATTTTCAATACGAACACTTCTTATAGGAAATTCCTCATCAGAATATAATTTGTCTGAATCAATCAATGTATATGCCACTTTGATTGCTTCGTCATTCAAATTAGATTTTGATAACAGGAATTCTTTATTGTAAACCCGTTTAACCGACGATTTTGGACTGTTGACTAACGAACTTGAACCTCCAGACTCAGACTTTAACTCAGACTCCTCATCTGTATCCAACACCTGATCGACCACCTTTTTTATTAACTCGGACTCATGATCAGTGTCAGATGATGTAAAAACGACGTCAATATTTTCTGGTAATTCATCGGTTATGTTGGACTTTAACTTTATATTGACTGCTTTTTCGACTTGCTCCTCATTCGGTTTTCTAGGAGAATATCCTTCCCAAATCGGAGGCGGACACTTATTATAACTAGCACTCTGTTTCTTACCAGTATCCTTCTTCTTTGGCTTCTCATCATCTTTAAATGCTTCAAAACCTGCAACAGTTGGATAAATTCGATCAATGAGATAATCAAAACTAGAATAACTCTGTAATAAACGTCTTATTCTCTCATTTTCAATCTTTTCATTTTCCAACTCCCTCTGCAGCTTTGCACATTCTTCGATATAATGATTTATCGCTTTCTGCTTTGTCATCATCACAGAATTCATCATAGTCAATGCATCTTCTCTTTCAGAGTTAGTCTTTTGTAAACCAGTTACTGTTCTGTTTAGCACATCGTAAGATTCTTTCACGTAATTGAGATTGAACAACAAATGTTCTTTCATCTTTTCAATCTCAACCAGTTTCTCATCCTTTTCTGCACATTTCTTGCAAGATTCCAAACACTTCAAGCAAGGTTTGATGACTTCCACAATCTTTTCAACTTCAATGATCTTCTCCACTTCAACAACTTTCTCAATCTCAATCACTGGTTCAGCTTCAGTCACCTTCTTAGCTTCAACTTCTTCATTTTGAACAGTCTCTTCTTTTTTATCAATACTTTCATTTTTCATTTTCTTTTGTTCTTTTGCAACCCGTCTCTCCTTCAGCTTCTCCAAGCGATCTGCAAAATAAAATTGAAAACTTTCAGGAGATAGATGAAGTTTAGCGATATTAATATGTCTTTCTTCCTCATCATCACCACTATCATCTGTCGGTGATTGATCAAAATCTATCGCTTTTTCAGAACTATCATCTGAAGAACCAGAATCAGATGGTGTTTGATCAAATTCTAATGCTCTTTCGGAACTTTCATCTGAAGAACCAGAATCAGTTGATGTTTGATCAACAACAGTTGCTTCTTCTGAACCTTCATCGGATGAAACAGACTTTTCTTCTTCATTCTTCACACTAACACCAATTGCTTTCATCCACTCTATAAACAAATCCGGTTCTTGAACTATCTTTGCAATGAAAGCTTTAAAATTCCCATTCTCATCCGCAAACATATCCCAGCTGAACCCTTCAGGTAACTTTTCATCATCTTGGTTTATTAAACATGCTTTACTGTCAGCTGATATATATTTGTTCCAATTGAAACCTGGAGCCATGTTCTCATCTTGATTCACCAAACATGCTCTCTTTGAATCCTCGATCACTTTTCTACCATGAGCCACTTGTGGTTCTTGCTGTTGTTGTTGACCAACTTGTTGATATATGGCTTTCCGGTAATAGTCATCTTTTTCGAACGGATTCTTTGCATTACTTGCTTCTCTATTTTTGCATTCTCTCTTGAAATGACCTTTCTCCCTGCATCGAAAACAAGTAACTTTAGATTTATCAAAACCTACAGTAGAAACATGTGCATCAAGAAAGTCATTTCTTCCAGTAATCAGTTTAAACTTTTCGGCTCTTCTAAGGACACTAGCTAGACACCATTTGATGTCCATTAGTTCCATTTCTTCAGCATCTATCTGATCGTAATCCTCCTTTGTTAGCATAGGATTTCAGATCCTCCCTGCAACCAAGCCTTCATAGGATAATAGCACAGAACCAATTAATGCCATGTGATCTTTTGCAACTTCTTCAGAGAAACTTTGACCCTCTGGAAGATTCAATGCAATGTTGCACTGTATCACACAACCACCACCTTTTGTGCTTTGAGAATGGAAGCTTGATGATGAACTCTTGGGATTAACACTCGGGTATGAAGAGAAACCACTGCTACTATTTGGACTTTGTTCAACATTTTCAGATGAATTTCCAGCACTAAATGCAGTTTGTATTTTCGGACTTCTTTCAACCTCTTGAACACTGCCTTTGTAATACATTTTCACATCTTGTTGATTACTTGGATTATTCATCCTCGCAATCTTTTGCTGTTCAAGATCTTGACCCTCAATCTTTTCAATAAATTGAGAAATCGTCAAATCATCATATACTCTGGTGTTCTTTAAGATCATCAAGTAAGTACCCCACTCCTTTTGAGGTAAAGCATCAGCTAGTTTGTCGACCCATTCCTCTCGATCTTTGGTTATGCTTAACATCGACATGGATCGCACTAAGTGGCAGTATCTTTCGATCAACTTCTTTGTATCTTCCCCGGGCAAACTGGTGAATAAATCAAATTCTTTTTTGAGCAATGCCTTTTTGCTTTTAATCATATTTTCACTTCCTTCAAATTTGATTTTAAGAGCATCCCAAATCGATTTTGAAGTTTTATCATGTTGAAGCAAAACAAAAATGTCTTCTTTAATGGCTTGCTGAAGCAGACTGATCATCATTTTTTCAGCTCTATACAAGTCGCGTTCTTTGTCATTGAATTCCGAGATTTCTTTTATAACTTGCAGATCTGTATGTGGTAGAACATACTTCTTCAAAATACACTCCCATGATCTTAGATGGTTTGCTTGAACCCAGTTTTCAAACCTATCTTTCCATCTGTAATACTCCTCAATGCTCAATAGCTTCGGGGGTTTTTGTGTAGTTCCAGTTTCATTTTCCAAATTCATGTTTTGAGCAATGGAAGCCGGAGTAGTCGGGGATGTAGCAAATGCGTTGTAAAACTCTTCACTCATGATTCGATATTGAAGAATTTCTCAAACAAGCTTTCAAACGAACTGGTTCACCTCGTAAAACACCTGTAGACAAACAAACAGACAAAACACAATCAGTTAAAAAACGTATTAATTAACAGAATAAGACTGGTACTTGAACTGGTGAATATTCTGTGCGGACTGAAGGTTGACACAGTGTGCGGACTGCTATAAACCGGATCAAATTCAAACAACCTTTTCCAATGACCTGGCTAAACCACACGACCTTGAACGAGTTTGAATTCAAACGGACTGAACCACCTCTTGTGAACTGTTATGCTTTGAGCTTGATTAAAAAACTTTGAACTTGGGCCGAGAATATATCACATGGGCTGACAAACTAAACCATTTTAATTGGATCAACACAATATCACATCTGATTTCTTGTGAACTGATGTGAGCTGATTGCTATCTCGTAAAGTTTAATGGGCTGATAAATGAATTAGTTCACGTGGTGTACCCAACAACTTTAATTCTAAGCTCAATTCTATTGGACCTTTTCTTTTAGTGGTCTGACACTATGTTCACAAGATATTAAAATGTGATTGGGCCAATCGATTTTATCACATGGATCGGATTAATTCTTGCTGACACAGCTCACATGCACAACTTTGTTCAATGTGATATTATTGGACCTCAATATTACCTCACATGCAATTTCAATAATGACCGACAACTGTTTAAAATGTTCAACACAAACTGATTGGGCCGATTAGTCTTTAAAGGTCAACAGTCACATGCAACAATTTAAATTCGAAACTAATGAACTGACAACACTACTGATTTGCATGTAATACAATTGGACCGTTCAAATATGATTCACGTGGCTGCTGAGATACTTTCAAACGAGATTACAACTTTCACACTGAATTACACAGTAATTCCGCACGAGATTAAGTATTATCACACAAACCAGAGTAATTCCGCACGAGATTAAGAACTTTTCAAACGGAATTAAATTTTTCAAGCGGAATTATGTTTATTTCGTGCGGAATTAAGCTGACGTCATGCGTTTTCGAACACAAAATCTCAGATTTCTCCCAAACGACTAGGAATTCGGATCTGAAACTTGGTAGGGTTGTAGACTAGGTGTTTTAGCACAACATATCAAAAACTCATCCGATTTGGACCGTAGAAACCCGTTCAATTTTGAAAAGAAGGTGTAAAAGTCAGAAATTGTGATGAAAATAGACTGTTTTGGTATGAACTCCTCGTCCTGAGCTCTGATACCACTTGTAGGATCGATTCGTGACCCAAATGAGTCGATCAGAAGAGTTCGTATCTATACGAAAGGCGGAAACAGACGTATAGACATAGAAACAGCTTGATTCACACCTTAAACGTCTTGTATACTGATATAACACTGTTACAGACCTGTAGACAAACCGGCAGCACCTAGGTATCACTCTCTAATTTCGTTACAAATGACAATACAACAAGCCTATATATAGGGCCACCTAATTCCGTACGAAAGACACATTGACGGTTCAAACGGAATTACCGAAAGTAATTCCGTATGGAATTATAAAATACATTTCATGCGATATTAGAATTCTGTTTTCATGTGCATGTTATATTTCTTGTATGTTGCAATGATGATGTCATCCTTATGATGTCATCATTGAATATGATGATATCATGCTTGAACAGATCCGCAACGAAACCAAGACTCGATATAAGACGAAGTCGACAGATGAATGCACCAACAATAAGAGGTCTGAACAATTAAGAGTCTCATTAAGAGGTAAACAAACAGCCCCTAAGTCAGTGAATATAGTGAGTAAAACAAGTAAAATCGGTTTTATTTATGTTTTTGACATGTTACGGTTTATTATATATTAATTTCTTTTTTCTTTTTTCTTTTTTTAATTCATTAAAATATAAAATGATGAAAAAGGCCTCGGAGTTCAACCGAGCAAATTAACACCCTCTATATATAAATTATAAGAAAATAAATAGTATTTTTTTTTTGTCATTATTCAATTTCATTATTTAGTGTAAACTTTTTCATTTACAACCTATTTAGTTTAACTATTGTATATTTTTTTTATTTTACTTTAACCAATTTATCTACCTCTAAATAGTTTTTTTAACGAATACGTTAATACATTTTAGACATATTTTTTAACTTTTCTTTTTCTTTGCTATAACGAGTATGACAAATGTTTTTTTAGCTTAGTGTTTTAACGAACGTGTCGATACTCCTTTGAAAATTTTGTTTAACTTTTCTTTTTCTTTGCTATAATGAGCGCGCCGAAGCCGACCGAGTTTCTATTATTTTTCTTTTCGTTTACCTTTGTTATTTACTATATTATTTTACCTTTTCTTATTGTTTCGATGTTCAGAGCCGAGTTACGACGAAAATAACATAACCTATTTAGATATCATTTTATTTAACTTATACAAATTTATTTATCGGTTGTAATGGTGTGCTATACGCTTTGAATTCTAACCGCGTCCATGCGCAACACGCGGATAACTACGACGCTAGTTGAAATTAAAAAAACTAGTTCGGATTAAATATCTTAAAAAATGAAATGTGAGGAGTTGAAATTAATTCTTGTATATTGTATTTTTTTTTTTTTTTTTTTTTTTTGTAGTTGTGAAAGGAAATGGGATGTAAAAAAGCTAAACCTTATATTCCCCTTAAAAAAATTCTACCCAACCATAAATTCGTCTATAGCTTACAAAATTGTGTTTGTATTCATTGGCCACAATTATCCAAGAGTAAGGTTTGATTCTAGTCTTCTTCTTCAATTTGGTCCGGTATTCTTTGTTGGAATCAATCGGATAAAAACGCAGCAACACAACGGTTTTGTGAGAACTTCTCACGACTCTTTTTTATAATTTATAAACAATAAAGCAAAACATCCAAATAATTACATAACCTAACCTATCTATGTATACTAAATTTATTACTTGCTAAACAAGCTATCCTAAGCCTATACCAACTCTAATACTTAATTAACCAATTAATTAAAAAACTAGATAAACAAATTACTTTAAACTAATAATTATCTCTAACTATTTAATTACTCATTCATATATCAAGATTAATCCTTCATTAACCCGTTAATCTTGATATGGACATGTTATTCTTCAAAATAGTGAAGGATCATGTTCTTTAGTCAAGTTTGCTACTTCTTCCTTTGACTCCTTCTTAGGACATTCACTTGCATAATGACCATTTTCATGACAGTTATAATATATGATAAACCTTTTATCTCTTTGGGATCGTCCTCCTCGACCACGATCTCTTCCACAATTACTTTGACCAACAATTTTAGATAATAATACCACGACCTCGTCTACAACACTTACAACCAAACTTTTCATTCTTCTCTTGACCATCGGTTTAGAGTCTTGTCCATAGAACTTTGATCATTATCACCTCTCTCGTCTTGCTCTTTGATTCGTTCCTCATAGGCCTTCAACCTGCATATTGATTCTTCAAATGGCATGCTCTCGATATCCGAATACTGCTTAATGGAAGCAACAATTTGAAGATACTTCTTTCGTACAGAATCTAACAGCTTTCGAATGATTACTTCCTCCTCAAGACTCGGCCCAAGATTGCTAAACTTTAAGACAACCCCACTTAATTTACCAGCAAATTCTTCAATCGTGTCTGTCTCCTTCATGCGAAGTTGCTCGAGTTCTCTCCTTAAAGTAGCTAGTTGAGCCTTTTGAACCCTGTTAACCCCAAGAAATCTTACTCGTAAAGCTTCCCAATTATCTTTCGCACTTCGGTTTTTAGTAACTTGAAAAGTATGTTTACCGGTAGTGCTTGAAAAAGAATTTGTTTTCTTAACCTCCACGGCGTCACGAATTACCGGATCAATTACCTCTCAAAGTCCAATCACCTCCCAAAGTCTTTAAACATTTAGTACCGACTACAACAAAATAGTCCAAGTGTTATAGTTCTTTGACGTCACTCGTTGAACTTGAAACGAGGTATTGTTATTTTCTCGTACCTAAACAATCTCTGTATTAACTGATTGTTCTCCTTCCATCTTTCACCTGTGTTTTTTTACAAATCTTGCGTAGAAAACACACCAAAATCACGATGTTTGTTAATGGTCCTTTTTTCTTTTCCTTACGTTGACTTTGGTTGCCCAAAAACTAAATGGTGCTTATCTTCCTTCTTTTAAAAAAGAGTAAATTACAAGTTTTGTCCTTTATGTTTATACCAAATTGCAGGCGGTGTCCTTTGCCTTTAAATTTGATGAGTTTTATCCTTAACGTTTCAAAATCTTGCACGTTATGTCCTTTACCCCTAACTTAGTCAGATTTTTTTGTTAAATATGATATGTGCCTTGCACATGAGGGTATTCTTGTCATTTTACCTCCCTAGGGACTCTTGAGTAAATAATTTAATATTCAAGGGACTAATTGTGTAAGAAATAAAAAATAAATTATAAATATTAAAAACCTCACACATTTTTCATCTCCCTCCTCTCTCTCTCTCTTCACCCCCTGCCACCACCTTCCACCACCACCTCCACCCTCACCACCGCCCTTCAGCCGCCGCCACACACCACTGTTGCACCCACACACCACCATAGTCCCACCGTTCACTCTCTCAGACTTTACCCACCACCATCTCGCACCAAGTGTGTGAATCTGTTTATAATGATGACAACAAATTAACAAGAGGAAAAAGTGTAATACAAAGAAAGTTTCTATTTATTTACAGAAAATGAAAAATAAAATGCAGTTTAGTGTAATGACAACTTAAGTAATAAAATCCCCCCAATTTGCACCAACACTTGCGTGCTTATAAAGACGACACCAGTTAGTTTACCTTGATCCAAAATATTCCATTCCATTTAATTCTATTCCTCTGGCAGCCAGCCATGGCCTCTCTTCTCTGGTTCTGGTTATGCTTCTTGCTAGACCCATCAACCGTCGATGCTAAGCGAACCTACATCACTCTCTGGCATCCACCACCCCTGATGCAATCCTCTATTCCTACACTACCGCCCAAAACGCCTTCTCCGCTTCCTTAGATCTGCAACAAGTTGAGGCCCTCCGACAATCCGATTCCGTACTCGGATTCTACGAGGACACCCTCTACCAATTTCACAGCACTCGTACCCCTGAGTTCTTAGGGATTCAAGACGAATTGGGATTGTGGACAGTGTAACCCCACTGCACCCACCATCACCCACCATCATCTTGAAACCACCACCACACCGTCATCGTTGCCGTCAATTTTACCATGAAACCACCAACACTACCGTCGTCTTGAGACTGGAGAGGGAGGAGAGGGAGGAGAGTGAGAGAGGAAATTTCAGAGAGAGAAATGTGCATATTTTTTTTATAAATGTAAATCTTTTTTATATTTTACACAATAATCCCTTATTATAACTTATTTTACACAATAGTCCCTGATGAGGTAAAATGACAAGATTACCCTCATGTGCAAGGCACATGACCATATTTAACAAAAAATCTGACTGGGTTAGGGCTAAAGGACATAACGTGCAGGACTTTGAAACGTTAAGGACAAAACTTTTCGAATTTAAAGGTAAAGGACACCGCCTGTAATTTGGTACAAACATAAAAGACAAAACTTGTAATTTACTCTTTAAAAATGATTCATCCACAAACGTGTAACAAACTTCCTTTTCCAATTAACTTTTGGTCACCTCCTCTACTTTTAAAGTCAAAGCGGTTGCTCCAATGCACTTTCAATATTTAGCTACACAAAACAAATTTACACCGACTTACAAAATCAATTAATCCGCCATTTCGTGTAGACTTCTATGCCGACTTTATAAAACTTTCTACCAACTACTTTAGCGGAGATCCCGATCAAAGAAAATAATTCTTCCTTGTTGCTTCACTAAGATTGCAACCTAGCTTCACACCTCTTCGTTGATTCACTCAGGATTGTGATAGACTGTCGTCGGGTCTATGCAAAAACCTAAAATTACCTATAGACAGGGTAAGTCAGGTATCGAATCCAGAGGAGCATGTGGTCAGTGTAATACCGTTTAACTAATCTAAACTTACTTTATGAAATTTGCTAGTTTATCAATTTTTGTAATTTTTATGAATAAGTATTGTGAAAATGAGAAAACAATGATAGGAACGTGACCACTCCGGGATTCAGATTCTGTAAACACTTAATAATCTAATTATTGTTTATTTGGAAGCCACTGATTAAATGGTAAATCTGTCACATAAACCAATTACTTATACAAGATCCTAACATAATACCAAGTGATCAGAGAGATATTAACCGCAAGCATAAATAATTATTCAATCAGCAAAGGCACAATTAGATTCAACATAAATACGTCTCTCTGGTTATCACCAGGATTTGTCTGTCACACAAATTGTATATATATATGTGAATGCAATTCGGTCAACACCTAATTACAATCTAATTCTCAAACAAACAAAACTAAATTAAAAGTGAAATACAAGAATCATCACCCGGAGTGTTCACTGGAGGGTTAACCGCGCATGTTGGTGGGTTGATCTTCACAGGCTCGAGCTGAGGTTGAATGCATGATCGAATTGGTTGAATGGTGTGGTTGATCGATGATGATGTGTGATGATATTGATGTCGATGATGCTTTTAGAGCTGCCCAAGAATGATGTGCGGCTGCCAAATTATTCAGAGTATGGATGTGATTATCTTGGGTTGTTATCAAAGCCCAAAAATATTATCCCATGATTGTTGCCCGAATTCGGTGCTAATGATGATGTTCCTCGTCTCCATTATGAGAGCCCACAAGTCCTTTATGAAGGCTGCTACTAATCGATGTTGGGCTGATTTGGGAGCCCAAAATTCTTTTTAATTGCTGCCCAAAATTCCAGATAATGGCTGCCAGTTCGTAATATTGGAAGTGTAACAATGTTGTGTTGTGGCTGCTAAAATATCGATGGAATGGAAGTGGATTTAGGGCTGCCCCACCAACTCCCCACAAATAATTAATGTTGGCTCCTCTTTTTCGTGGATTGCTGCCAAACTTTTGTGATAATGGAAGCCCACGAAGTAGTCCACCAATTAGGTTTTTAATAACCTTAATTCCACAAAACAAAAGACATCACGTGCATGATCTTTGAACCGTAAGTCACGTCCAGCAATCCGTAAACCTCACTCTAGACATTCTGTTCCTTTGTTTTATTTCTCTAATTAATTGTGATGTTATGTAATGATGATGGATGACATATGAAACAATCTCCCCACAAGCTTCTACATGTTGATGTCAAGAATCACATGTGTCTCTGCCTCCTTTTGTCATTCAGCCGTAATCCGAACAACTTCCGTTTAACATGATATCTCCTTAATAATCATCCGTGATTGTTCCGCTCCATCACTAACCACTCTAACTTCACTGAATTACGCGTTTTACCTGAAAAATCACAAACACACGTAGTTAACACATTCAAGGTGCATTATCACTTAAACGACAATAATTCACACAAAATACGCACGTTAACACTCGGGTTTCACACCCTCCATCACATCCCCACACTTACCTTTGATTGTCCTCAAGCAAACCAATCCGGAACTACTCACCACAATAACAACACCTCTAAACCCCTATACCAATGCAACAGTTTGAGTCCCAAGTCATACCCGTTCCATAGACTGACACAATCAAGATTGACAGTCCGACAAGAAATTCGTACAATTTATAAAACTTAAGACTTGTCTATTCAAAACTAACATGCTTAGGATTCTAACACATGCTACACGCCCCTCACAATCAACTCTCCTCTCGGTTTAAAAACTGAACTAGCGTGTAATGTGCTAGTATGTATAACACTCAAAACCAAACATGCAATTCTGTAGTCATAGGCTTGTATGACAATCAAACCTCCACTGTATCATATAACACGACACATATCAAAAGGACTTTCGGTTTTGGGCTTAGGCTAAGGTAGGAAATTTTTTTGGCTTATATTTATATTTTTATGTGGCGAGCAAACAAACGACCAAACCGTGACAACATTATTTGCAAACATAACAAACTTTTGGGTTGGTTTCTACCCAAGAACATAAACGATATTCACAACACTTCTATTTTTTTCCTTTATCTTTTTCTATATTTTTTTTTTCTTTTCTTTGTTTTTTTTTTTCATAATTTGTCATTTACGGTCGGTATCAAACAACTCACATTAGGTGGACAAACGAAAGGGTAAATAGGCTCAACAGGGCAACTAGGGGTAATGGTTCGGTAAACATGAAACAAACACAGCGGGTGTACAGGATATCCTAATGCCTTTATCATGTACGTGCACATATTAAACCACAGTCTCAGCATGCATCAAATCATACAAGTTCTAACACAGAATAACATGCGGCCTGCTCTCATCAAATGAATTCATAATGTGAATTATTCTATCATTCTACAGGCACAAAATTCTCACCAAGAAAAGGGTAAAAAGGCTGCCGACACGTAGCATATGCAATCTAAAGCATGTTACCCCTAAATAGACATCTCTTTTCAATTCTTTTATCCTAAAAACACCTGTCGGACCTACTCTCATGAAACTTAAAGGAACGACCATGACAAGGGACTATGTTAGTTTACTACCGGCAAGGAACCCATTAGTGATTGAAACGTTCGGTTTTTTTATCCGTTTAGCTTATTTAAGGCGATGAAATTTTTCAAAATTTTCAAAAAAAATTTTTCACTTTTCATCGTTCTCAATCACTTTTAACCTCTTTCAAACCTTTCCCTTCCCGGGTTTCCCATATCCCCACACTTGGGCGACATTGTCCCCAATGTATAGTGCTTTTAAAACAAAACCCGGGAATACCAACTAACAACCCCCTGAGTGGCTATCCCTAACACAAATAACGTAAACACATTCCCTAAACATAAATAGTACAACACCACCAAAAACAAAAAATAAAAATGCAATAATAAAAGTGGAACAGACTCCCCTGGTTTAAAGCGTAGAATCCTCATGCGTCATGTTCCACCACGACCGTATAGCATTTCATTCGCGGCCGTGTCCAACAAGTACTCGGGTCAATCTCTACAATTAGTGTACAAATCATCCCCGTCCAAATGGAGATTGAGTATGGACAGTTTTGACTGAACTCTAATCCGTGCATCGTCCGCCACTGCACTAGAACGTATTGGGACTTCACCAAACATCCCCACACTTGGACCATTGCATCCGTAAAGATTAATAACCTGGTAACCTACAACAATAATCACGCAAAACAAAAAAAAATACACTACTCTACATCCTCGGGCTGCCTCCCGAGAGCGCTAAGTTTATAGTCTTCAGCCAGACCGTATCTGGTTAAGCTCATGGTGGTTCATATAGTATCCCCTGTGTATGAAACACATGGTTATCATCCCACATCCATCCATCATCTCTTATGGCATCCCAATGATCCGGGTTATCTGGATCTGCATCATCGAAAGAATATAATAACTCGCCCGTACGTGTCTCTATGGGATTCTTCTTGGATTTGGTTGCTTCCTTTGGTGGCTTCTTTTTTCGCTTGGCTAATTGCTTTTTAATTCTCAATTTGAGCCACCAAGGTGACTTGGCCTCTTTATCCTTCACGATCTTGTCATCTTTAGACCTGTCAATCATAGCAACACTCTCTTTCGGGCCATCGTCACACACTCGAGAATAACTCGTGTTAGTAACAAAATCCCATGAACAAGTATTTATAAATGAATAATCAAAAGAATGTGAAAGGAAGTCAATAGAAAGCTTACGGCTCCCGTATGTCATATCAACTGTACCTTTCCAGCAACAGATCTGAGCATCTGCAGTGGCCAAGAATGGTCTGCCAAGTATCACCCTCAGTTGTTCCTTCTCTGTATATGGATCTAAGACAACAAAATCTTCAGGATAATAAAAGTCGCCTACCTTTACAGTCAATCCCTTCAAAATCCCTCGGGGCCTTCCTCGTGAGTATTCAGCTAAAACCATAGGATCATTAACCTGTTGCAATGGGCCCAAATCATACCTGTCATAAATATACCCGGGAAGAACACTCATACTAACTCCAAAATTCAATGAAGCGTTATCTGTCTTGAGATCCCCAAGTTGAATTGGGATGAGCGGTTCCCCTGGATCTCTATCTGTCTCTGATCCAGCATCCTCAACCAGGCTAACTGTAGCTTTTCTTTCTGCAAAATTGTCAAACTGATTAGTTAGTTGTTAAATTCGCTGGTTAAGTGATTCATTAATATTTTGCTGTTCCTTGAGAGACTGGGTGAGTTCCTCTACATGCTTGAGGAGGGTTTTGAATAACTCTAAAATCTTATCTTCCTCAATTGCGTTTCGATTCTGCTCGTTACCGCCTTTATCGGATTGATTGTAATTTTGATATCCTCTGGAGCCATGATCCGGGTGGTAAGAACGTGGACAATCTTGAGCCCAGTGATTGTGACTCCCGCAACATGAGCATGGTTCAACATCATAATCCCATTCCATAGTTGCTGCACAAGTAACAAACTAAAAGTAGTACTGAAAAAAAAAATAATAAAAAAAAACAAATAAACGATATAACACTAAGCGCACTAGCTCCCTGGCAACGGCGCCATTTTGATAGACTGTCGTCGGGTCTATGCAAAAACCTAAAATTACCTATAGACAGGGTAAGTCAGGTATCGAATCCAGAGGAGCATGTGGTCAGTGTAATACCATTTAACTAATCTAAACTTACTTTATGAAATTTGCTAGTTTATCAATTTTTGTAATTTTTATGAATAAGTATTGTGAAAATGAGAAAACAATGATAGGAACGTGACCACTCCGGGATTCAGATTCTGTAAACACTTAATAATCTAATTATTGTTTATTTGGATGCCACTGATTAAATGGTAAATCTGTCACATAAACCAATTACTTATACAAGATCCTAGCATAATACCAAGTGATCAGAGAGATATTAACCGCAAGCATAAATAATTATTCAATCAGCAAAGGCACAATTAGATTCAACATAAATACGTCTCTCTGGTTATCACCAGGATTTGTCTGTCACACAAATTGTATATATATATGTGAATGCAATTCGGTCAACACCTAATTACAATCTAATTCTCAAACAAACAGAACTAAATTAAAAGTGAAATACAAGAATCATCACCCGGAGTGTTCACTGGAGGGTTAACCGCGCATGTTGGTGGGTTGATCTTCACAGGCTCGAGCTGAGGTTGAATGCATGATCGAATTGGTTGAATGGTGTGGTTGATCGATGATGATGTGTGATGATATTGATGTCGATGATGCTTTTAGAGCTGCCCAAGAATGATGTGCGGCTGTCAAATTATTCAGAGTATGGATGTGATTATCTTGGGTTGTTATCAAAGCCCAAAAATATTATCCCATGATTGTTGCCCGAATTCGGTGCTAATGATGATGTTCCTCGTCTCCATTATGAGAGCCCACAAGTCCTTTATGAAGGCTGCTACTAATCGATGTTGGGCTGATTTGGGAGCCCAAAATTCTTTTTAATTGCTGCCCAAAATTCCAGATAATGGCTGCCAGTTCGTAATATTGGAAGTGTAACAATGTTGTGTTGTGGCTGCTAAAATATCGATGGAATGGAAGTGGATTTAGGGCTGCCCCACCAACTCCCCACAAATAATTAAAGTTGGCTCCTCTTTTTCGTGGATTGCTGCCAAACTTTTGTGATAATGGAAGCCCACGAAGTAGTCCACCAATTAGGTTTTTAATAACCTTAATTCCACAAAACAAAAGACATCACGTGCATGATCTTTGAACCGTAAGTCACGTCCAGCAATCCGTAAACCTCACTCTAGACATTCTGTTCCTTTGTTTTATTTCTCTAATTAATTGTGATGTTATGTAATGATGATGGATGACATATGAAACAATCTCCCCACAAGCTTCTACATGTTGATGTCAAGAATCACATGTGTCTCTGCCTCCTTTTGTCATTCAGCCGTAATCCGAACAACTTCCGTTTAACATGATATCTCCTTAATAATCATCCGTGATTATTCCGCTCCATCACTAACCACTCTAACTTCACTGAATTACGCGTTTTACCTGAAAAATCACAAACACACGTAGTTAACACATTCAAGGTGCATTATCACTTAAACGACAATAATTCACACAAAATACGCACGTTAACACTCGGGTTTCACACCCTCCATCAGATTGCTTTGCTCGATTCACTTAGATTTCGAGTCTTCATTCTTCTTCTCATCGATCCACTTAGGTTTTGACTTCCTTACTCGATCCACTAAGGTTTCAAGTCTTCTTTTCTATGGGGTTGTTTGTTTTAGCTCTTAATGGGCTCTTAATAGTTCAGACCTCTTACTTGTTCAGCACTTAATGGTTTAGACCTTTGTTTCGCGAGAAAATGTCTAAATGGTTCAGACATTTACCTCTGAATGGTTAAGCATTATACTAAGGGCTTATTGGATTTTATCACCCCTAACTATCGGCCTTTGGCCATTGCCGCCCCCAACTAACACTTTGACACCCGACACCCCCAACTTGACTTTTAGTTTGTGCTGGCACCACTCAGTTAAATCTTTACTAACTCAGTTTGTTTATGATCCTACGTGGCACAACCAAGCTTACGTGGACAGGATGGCATGACGAATATGTGGCACTATATATATATATATGTATAAAAACCTGCGTGGCACTATATGTATATTAAACACTTGCAAACACAATTTCCCCCATTTCCCCTGCAGAAAGCTCCCAAAACAATGGCAAATCTCGTGGGAACATACACCTGCACCCCCTCAACCGAACGTGACAGAGGAATACTCATCTCCGGTGACCCAAAAACCAACGCATTTCCCTACTATAACGGTTGATAGGTGATTATTCGCTATCTTGATCGACCATTAGAGGTTCAGTGTATTCCGAACACGCGTATCAGACCACTGTGGCTAGGTTTTCGCCTAATGGGGAGTGGATTGTTTCCGCTGATGTGCCTGGGATGATGAGGATCTAGGGGACACATAATGGGTTTGTGTTGAAGAATGAGTTTCGGGTGTTGTTTAGTCGGATTGATGATCTTTAGTGGTCTGCTGATGGGATGAGGATCGTGGCTTCTGGTGATGGAAAAGGGAAATCATTTATTCGTGCTTTCATGTGGGTTTGGTTTCTTGCTCACCATGTGTTTGATGAAATGCGTCAATGACGTTTTTTGATATTTTTATGATGAGCTTTTGATTTTGATGAACCTAGTTATTTTCCCATTATAAATTTTACGGGTTTTGTTGACCTAGAGAGTGTATTGTAATGTAGGTGTAAGAATCTGTAAACGGCTAATCGGTTTTGAAATCGGCTAACCTGAACGATGAGCATAACGAACACGATGATGGTAATGACGTCAGAAAAGATATATAGAGATATAGTGCCATGAATTCGTCATGTCATCCTGTCCATGTAAGTTTGGCTGTGCCACGTAGGATCATAAACAAACTCAGTAGTAAAGATTTAACTGAGTAGTGCCAGCACAAACTAAAAGTCAAGTTGGGGGTGCCGGGTGTCAAAGTGTTAGTTGGGGGTGGCAACGGCCAAAGGCCGATAGTTGGGGGTGATAAAATCCAATAACCCTTATACTAAGTCTGAATGGTTAAGACCTCTTATCAGAATTGGTTTGACATTTTCCTTTGAATGGTTAGGCATTATATTGGCTCTTAATGGTTCAGGCCTCTTACTGGTTCAAACCTTAATAGTTCAGACATCTTACAGGTTTAGCACTTACCCATTCATAAGTTTCCAAACAGCCCCTATGTCGATCCACGAAGGTTTTCGACTTAGTCGGGTTGATTTGCTTTGATTCTTCTTGCTCCCCCTTGATCGTTATGCTCTGATACCAATTGTTGGAATCAATTGGATAAAAAAACGTAGCAAAACAACGATTTTGTGCGAACTTGTTGGACCGTTTTGCGACCCTGAAAAGTCAGTTAAGGGCGTTCACCTTCACGTATAAAGGCGGAATCAATACACGCAAAGTTACACAGCTTTTATCTTTCAATATCTTCTTTATTGATGCTTTCAGATAACAATTTGACAGAGTTTCGACACCACAAGCATGAGAGGATTTCGCTCCAAGTTACATGAATGATCACACATGAGAGGTATTTATACTTGGACTGATTTCGCTCATATGGCATACCATATAAGCGGAATCACTTGTAACTGATTTCGCTCATATGGCATGACCATATAAGCGAAATCCCATGTTGACATATCAGCGAAAACACCTACCTAACTAAAGTACACATAAACGAAATTACAATATTAAACAATCTGATATCACGTGAATGCCATATTGCTTTGTCTTGTTGTGTAGTGATGTCATTGATGATGTCATATTGATGATGTCATCATTGTATAAGATGATGTCACACTCGTTCAGATCCGCAACGCAACTGAGACTCGATATAAGATGAAGTCAACAGATGAATGCACTAACAGACTCCCCCTCAGATGTTGACGAAGTCTTCAGCTCTGAGTCTTCAGTCTTGGTCATTTTACCTTCTCATTCAGATTGTAACATTGTAAGTATCCATCACTCTCTTGATCAGCTTCACACTTTGACTCTTACACCAGGATATCATCACTGGCTCTATCATTAACAACTTTATCATCAGCAGGCTCCCCCTTTCGTCAAGCTTCCGTGCTTTTAGGGATCGACACCTAGCTTTCCAGCTACAAGCTCCAAACTTTCAGCTTGTCTTCAGACTCCTCCTAAGACTCTGCTCTCGGGATCGTAGTCTGGACTTTTCCTGCAATCACTCATACAACTATAAGTAACAACATTTTAATCTTCCAAATATCATAATCTGACAATTCAATCTCCTCAAAATCACTTCTCAAAAATTTGGCAGTTTCATCAAATTGTATCGGAAACTAGCTCTATAACAATATAAGCATCCAAATCCCCCACAGTTAATCATCCAAGTCCAACTTAATGACCTTGGAGATATCACAAACTGTTTTTGATTTTTGATTTTAAAAAACTTCAAGTTTCAAATTAATGAACTTGTTTTATTTTCAGAAACACGATCAGCTTACTTAGATTTTGAAACTCAGCACTCAGACATCAGATGTCGAAAATAAAGCAGAAATCAAAATCTTTTTGTATTTTCTGAAAACGTAAAGCAGTAAAGAAATATGTACAAACATATTTACAGACAATATTTTTGTTTGAGTATGCGTCAGAGGATCATATCAGTTTCTGACAAGTCACAAGTACCGTTGAGCTTAATTACACAGTAAGAATTAAACAATTCACTTAGATTGTCGATATACTGATCCACTTTAAATTCTCACACAATTTTCAATATGTCCAGGATACGAATTAAGTGTTTTAGAGACTTAAACTTATACGCGTGTCCCACCTCTTGAATATACTCCCGTATCCAGATCCCAATATTCAGTCTTACAGGTAATTATAACACAAATGATATCTGTAAGGGGTTAATAAATTATGAAGAATCATGAGAGCTCAGGTCAGAACTACCGTTCAACAGAGAGATCATGACTCAACTTGGGTGTGTCCCCTTTAGAGGATCTTTTTTACAACAGCATTGCTAAGCAATTTTATTGTCTTATCATATATGCTGAGGGTGATGCTATGTTTCAAGCATTGCGGAAAGTATTATTCGAGGACTAGGTCAGAACTTCCATTCAGCAGAAGTCCCGGAATAATACCCCAGATATCACTGAGTATAAAGACCTAGTATATCAGATTATGAGACCTTTCAAACGAGATTTCAGGGGTTACCTATATATCCAAGTAGTGTTCCCCACGAAATAAGCAAGTAAAATTTAGATTTATATCCCGAACAAACCTGCTAAATGTGCAAAAACCTATCGGCACATCATCAGTGAGACTGTTTAACGCTTTTTAATCATTACATTTCTTTAGCATACTGTAACTGTCTACTGATGTACTATCATTTCCTCTTTTTACGCAAAAACCCAATTTTTAAATTTTATCATGTTTTTGGCTTTTTCAAATTTTCAAATGTTTTTGTATTTTCTAACAACATATCTCCCCCTAAAATGCAAAACCATTTAAAGAAAATTTGACAACCAACACTGATAACTTTGTCTCTCCATCCATTTTCTGCATCTCATGCTCTGTTTTGCAGAAAAAATAATGTACCCCCATGATTTACAACCCATTGATCTTAACAGTTTGAAAACCGTTTTTCAATCTGATGAAAGTAATCATGTTTGTTCAGCCGTGAGGGTTTCGGCATATTCAATCAACATACATTCAAAACAATATTAAAAAAAAACATATTTTTGGTTTTTCAAATTTTAACAAACTAAAAACATATTTTTGGTTTTTAATTTTTCCAATTTTTAGGATTTTGAAAATATTGTTTATTTATGTACAGAAAACAATCAAACTAAACTCCCTGTTCAACCAAACCAGGGTCCTGCAACCTCTTCCTGTGCCAGGCTGCTCCAACTACCCTTCTCACAATCTTCAGCTTCGTTGAGCACCTGCACATTCAAACTTTATCAATCATTTGAACAATTTAGCCCAGGTCTGTTGGACCTTAGGCATTTCAACACAATAATGTTCATTTAATTTCGGAAACTCTTTGTCATTTAAAAATTTTTCAACTTTGACTTCAACTTTCTCATCTTTTACCAACGTCACTTGTTTCTTAGCACTCCACATTTTACCTTCCGGAGTACCTCTTTTGTAAAAATTTGTCTCTTTTTGAACCTTTTGGTTTTGAATAACATTTTTAGGTTTCCAAAACTGTTGAGGTTTTGTCATATCAACAGATGTTCTCCAACTTTGTGTTGTTCTCAATCTGGGTGTGTGAGAATTCCAGGTCTATCTTGAATCAAACCTGTTCGGGTTTAATTTCCAATTTTGATTTGAAGCAAACTTGTTTGTATTGTACCTCCAAGTTTGTTTCGAATCAAATCTGGTTAACCTCGGTTTCACAGCCTCAGATTTCTGTTTTTCAACATCAACAGGCTTTGGATTTGGACACTTTCGTGCAACATGTCCAATCTGATCACATTTAAAACACACTTTCTTTGAAACATCCTTGGCCTGTTGTTGTTTCTTTTTCATAGCATCAAACTCATCATTAGACTGTTGTCCAAATTTGAGTTTTTCTTCTTCTGCTAAGCTTTTTCCTTGAACAAAACTTGTTTTTGCCGAAACATTTTGTGTTTCATTTTTCTTCCAATTTTGTTTCCTTTTATAACCCAAACCAGCCTTCATGTTTTTCTTCTTAAAACCAGGTTTGTTATAAAAAGATTTATGACCTTTACCAGCAAACTTTGGAATCTCAGACTTCTCAATCTCAACCATTTTAAAAACTTTATCAACCTTTTCTGAAATCACATTCTGAATCGGGAAAACAACATCTAAGAATAGTTTGTCCGATCCAATCATGGTATAAACCAATCCTTTTGAATCATCATTCAAATTTTTCTCAGATTTTGTGTTTTTCAGATAACCATCATAAAGATTTCCTTCATCTTCATCCTGTGATTCAGACTTACCTTTTGTTGACTCATCTTTCAAAACGCTTTCAACAACCTTACTTACCACCTCTGAATCATTAGCATCATCAGATTTGGAGTAAGTCACATCGATACTTTCAGGTAACTGGTCAGCTATGTTCAAACCCTTTGCCACCTTTTCCTCATCATAAAAAGTATAATTGTTTCTCAATGGTGGTGGTACCTGATGAAATTTTGAACCAATACCCTTTTTGCAATTTTCAGTATCTTTGTCATCTGGTGTGATGTTGAAAATGCGTTCGAGAATGTACGAAGAGTTATGATAACTTTGAAGTTTTGTAACAACCTTTTCTTTTTCAGCCAAGACTTGTTTAAGATTTGCAATTTCATCAACACATTTGTTTAATTCAATTTGCTTTTCTTTAAACTTTCTTTCATACATTTCTTTAGTGACTAAAGTTTCTGACAATCTTTGATCAAAACTTTTGACTTGGCTCTTCAAAGTATCATAAGCTTCTTGTACTCTCTGACTCGACCACTTTAAAGAATCATACTGTTTTTGTAAATCTTGAAATTTAGATTCTTTTTCAACACAATCGACACATTTTGTAGAACACAGTTGTCTATAAACATCATTATCCTTTTCAAGACCTTGACATTTCTGTGTCAATTTTTCAACTTTTAGTTTCAAAATTTCTTCTTTTTCAATCATTTCTTTACATTTCATTTTGAAAACATTTTCAAGTTTGCTTGTTTCAATATCTTTTGTTTTGATTATATCATCTTTTTCAGTACAGGCTTTGCACATTTCTATGCAATTCCTGCACTTGTTCTCATTTTCATCAACTAATTCAACATTCGATAGATCAGAAGATTTTCTAACCTCAGTCTCATTCAGCACCGGTTCTTCTGACTCAACTTTCTGATCTTGCTCCTTTTCTTCTTTCTGAGCTTCTTTATTCTTCTGTTCTTCTTCAGCTTTCTGGTCTTGTTCAGCAAGCTTTGCAACAGTCTTCACTTCTTCAATCATCTTCTTCAATTCTTCTTCTTTTCTTTTCTTCAGTTCTACCACCTTCGGTAAACTTGCTTCAAAAACTTCTTTTAACTTGTTCATCAAATTTGGCAAATAGCTTTTATCAGAAAGCCTTCTTGTATTGAAAGTACCCTCACTTGGAAACACATTGGTTACAGCATCAAAATCCACTTTTGATGGATCAACTACTGGATTACCCTGTGGATCCATGTAACACTCTAGTTCTTCATTCCATCTCTTGGCTCTTTGTGCTTCCTTAAATGGTTCATACAATTTTCCAATCTCCCATCTCGCACTGTCTCTTCTCCACCAAGTATCATGATCATTATTTGCAACAAATGCATAACCAACTGCATCTTCTTCAGGGCAAACTTGACTCCAGTCGTAACCTTCATCATCATATATAACTGCAAGAGCCCTTGATCTTTCTTCTGATTGCTTTAATCTTGGTGACTCAGACTTGTTCTGATGGTAAATCGCTTTCTTGTAATAATCTTCGTTGAACGGGTTTGCAAAATCATCATCAGCATACGCATTTCTGCACTCGCGCTTGAAGTGACCTCTTTGTTTGCATTTGAAGCATGTCACCTTAGATTTATCAAATCCCAGTTTGGTAGATGGTCCACCAATTGACTTTCTCCCCGTGATCTCCATGAACCTCTGTGCCCGACGAACCGCACTGGCCATGCACCATCTTATATCCATCAGTTCCATCTCCTCGGGGTCTAATTGGTCATAATCTTCTTTCGTCAAGTTGGTATTGCCAGTCTTCCCTGCAACGAGGCTTTCATACGATTCAAGTACAGATGCTAAGAAAACCATCTGTTGTTTTGCCGACTCTTCGCTGAAATTCTGCCCATTCTTCAGATCCACCGCGATATTACACTGAAACAAATTCTTGGAAGCAGATTGACTTGAAGTGTTTGAAGAAGATCCACTATGAAAACCACTATGAAGACTTTCATTGTTCACTGAGTTTGAACTTTCTGCAGAAAATGCTGTTTTTGGAGATCCAGCCTGTGGTGCATTTCCTCTGTAGTAAAGCTCCACATTTTGCTGATAAGCTGGATTGTTGACTTTAGATCTCTTTATCTCCAACTCATGGCTTTCAAGTCTTTCAATTAGCAAATCCACTTTCAAATCTTCAGGCTTGATTGTGTTTTTCAACATTAGAGCGAAGTATTACCACTCTTGATCATTTGGCAATGAATCAAACAATTTATCTACCAGCTCCTCTTCAGAAGGTAAGATTTTGTGTCTGGTCAGCTCCATTTTCAGATGTCCGAATCTCTCAATCATTTTACAAATAGATTCATTTTTCATACAACTGAATAAATCAAACTCTTTACGCAACAATTTCTTTTTGTTTTTAACAATTTCATTACTACCTACACATTTTCTCTCTAACGCTTCCCACAAACTCTTTGAAGTCTTTTCTTGTTCGAGCAATGAAATAATATCCTCTCTTACTGACTGTTTGATCAATGTTATCATTCTATATTCAGCCACAACATTTTTTATATCTTTTTCTGTAAAATATTTTGGATCTATTAACTCTCCTCCTTCTTTTACTGGTTTATTGTATCCATCTGTCAGTTTTAACCAGCTTTCAGTAGCGAAAGCTTTTACCCAACCCTCAAATCTGTTTTTCCACCAGTGATAATCTTCCACTTTCATTAGCTTTGGTGGCTTCTGTTGGCTTCCGTACATGTTCTCAAACTTCAAATTCTCCGAAATCTCTCTTGAATATTCTTTCATCTCAGATCTTCTATCTGATGATTCGGAAGTGAACGCGTTGTAGAAAGTATTGTAGAACTCTTCACCGTTGTTTGACATCTTCAATTACCTTCAGCAAACAAACAAACACAGTGAGTTTAAACAATATCAAACAAATGAATCGGACGGATATCCAATCAAGTGAGTCAACACAAGTCAACAGTGAAAATAATCGTGTGACAACGCTGTCCGTTCAGGTGAGGTTGTATCAGTTCGAGTGAGATAGCTATTCGACTCTTTGACAAATACCACTCAAATGATGACACTAAACGACAAAACTGTTATCAGTTCGGTTAACGTTTGATTCTTTGACTTCTACAATGAATTTTATCTTTCAATCAATTCTCACATGTTACCTAACAACACCATTTATTCACTTGTAAATCTGATTTTAACAAACAATTAATATGAATCAAATCACATGCAATCACAATCAATATGAATTATTATATCACATGTACACTGTCTTATCACAAGCAAATTATCAACATATCGATTAAATGATTTATAGAATCAATAATATTGATGGCCGACAAACAATCAGATACACTTTATCCTCATTGGACCGTTAATATGAAATCACATGGGTTTGTTATGTAAGAGAGTCACTTGGGCCTCTAACAATTATGAATCTTGGGCCGAGATATTCACGTGATGAATCTGACTTTAACAATTAAAGTTGGCACAAACGGTTGTAGCAGATCAATGATTATCACATGGGATTATACTTAATTCATGCACATTCACATGTTCACCGATTGCATTTATTGATTCACATGAAATGCTGATAAAGTTGACTGACTATACTGACTAATGTTGACTAGGTGACAAATAAGCGAAATCAAATAATGTCCTTATCAGCGAAATCAGACAATTACCTCTCGATGTCCGAAAAAGCGAAACCTACTTTTTAGTTGATTTAAACCATTTTTAATCCGTATTTCAACCTGAAACTTTCTAGGGTTTGTTAATCGTATGTTTCACACGTAATACTCAAAAATCAGACCGTTTCATCCGTAAAAACCAGTTCAAATCAGAAACGTATAAAAGAAAGTGAGTAGAAGTAAGAAAATTCAGTCGAATCAGCTGTAGTGGTATGAACTCCTCGTCCTGAGCTCTGATACCACTTGTTGGACCGTTTTGCGACCCTGAAAAGTCAGTTAAGGACGTTCACCTTCACGTATAAAGGCGGAATCAATACACGCAAAGTTACACAGCTTTTATCTTTCAATATCTTCTTTATTGATGCTTTCAGATAACAATTTGACAGAGTTTCGACACCACAAGCATGAGAGGATTTCGCTCCAAGTTACATGAATGATCACACATGAGAGGTATTTATACTTGGACTGATTTCGCTCATATGGCATACCATATAAGCGGAATCACTTGTAACTGATTTCGCTCATATGGCATGACCATATAAGCGAAATCCCATGTTGACATATCAGCGAAAACACCTACCTAACTAAAGTACACATAAACGAAATTACAATATTAAACAATCTGATATCACGTGAATGCCATATTGCTTTGTCTTGTTGTGTAGTGATGTCATTGATGATGTCATATTGATGATGTCATCATTGTATAAGATGATGTCACACTCGTTAAGATCCGCAACGTAACTGAGACTCGATATAAGATGAAGTCAACAGATGAATGCACTAACAGAACTCCTCACGACTCTTTTATATATATTAATAAAGTATTAGTAAAGAACAAAGCAAAATATCCAAATAATTACATAACCTAACCCATCTATTTATACTAAACTTATTACTTGCTAAACAAGCTATTCTAAACCTATACCAACTCTAATACTTAATTAACCAATTAATTAAAAAACTAGATAAACATATTACTTTAAACTCTTTCTCGATCTCTTTAATATCCACACATTGGTTTTTCCGCCCAGGTTCATTTTTTCCGGCGGGTAGTTACGGGTGGTGGGGGTTATGGTGGTTGGTTGTTATGAGTGTCGTGACGGGGCCAGTTTGGTGGTTTAAGAAGCAACAAGTTCGTCGCTGTGGTTGGGATGGTGTTGTGGTGGTTGGGTATTAGGTGGTGGTGGTGGAGATCATGTTTTTCTGTAATGCGGTGGTTGGGGTGTTTGATGGTGGGAGTAAATGGTAGTGTGGTTGGGTGTTAGGTGGTGGTGGTGGTTGTATGTTTTTTAGAGAGAGAGAGAGAGAGACAGAGACGAGGAAGAAGGTGGACCAATATGTGTTATATTTTAATTATTTGTAATTGTTCAGGGGTATTCTAGTTATTTCACACATAGTTAACTAATAAATCTTACCTAGGTTAGTGACATGGACTACACGAGTGCAAAAATTACAACCACTAGTATCAACTCTGTAATTATTGAAGCCTTGGTACTAACTCTGCAATTTCTGCAAACCACAGGGACCAACCAAGCATTTAACTTTTAGACAAAAGATCAAATACAAATACGCTTATCGTGCAAAACGTATGAATAGGGTGGAAAGTAAAAAATGCGTTGTCATTTTCGTAATTATTTTATTCGTAAAGTAATTATCAAAATTACTCTACAAATGATCTTGAAGGGTAATTTTGTAAAATTATCTTGTAAGTTAATTTTGATCTTGTAAGTTAATTTTGTAGAGTATCATAATTAATCTACAAATGATCTTGTAGGGTAATTTTGATCTTATAGGGATTTTGTAAAGTAATTTTGATCTTATAGGATAATTTTTGATCTTGTAGGGTTTACTTTTTCACACCATTCGTACGTCTTGTATAATAAGTCCATTTGTACGAGATCATTACTGTTAACTCTTAAATAAAAGAAAAAATAAAAACAAATGTTTGTGTGGTTGTAATTGGTTTTTTCTGGAACGACGACTTTTTTACTGTACTTCTCAAATTGGAGAGCTCCGTTACCTCACTCTCGCAAGAAGAAGGAAGATTATGTTATCTTAACCGGGCCACGCTTTCAAGCTTTGATTGGTCCTAACTTACTATAGAACCCTAAACAGAGAGAGTATTTGGGGGCAGACTCATCAAGTTCTGTGGTTCAAATGGGTCGCAAGGAAAATCAATCTCCTGAACGAGAAGCATCACTCTTACTGGCTGAATTCCTCCAAGTAGCAATAACATCAATCATCTTCCTCAAACAAATCTACCCAACAGGTCCGTAGCAATAACATCAATCATCTTCCCATAACCCACATCACAATTTCCATTACTAACATTTCACAGGTGCTTTTGAAAGACGACGCTACATGAACTTGGTGGTTCATCGTGCCCGACACCCGCAGCTTCATCGTTACATTCATGAGTCTCTCGATGCCATGGTTTCTTACTTTGAACAGGGGTTGATTGAGAGTGTTGCGGTTATGTTTTTTGATAATCATAAAATTCCGATTGAAAAGTTTGTGTTCAAGATCAATGTGAACCGGGTTCAACGGGAAAGGATGGAAGAAGATGCAGATCTGGAGTCATCCATGAGATCGTTCTTGATCAAGCTTTCTCAATCCGAACCGCTTTTGAAGGGTTCAGCTCAAGGTAAATGTGACACCAACTTGATATGAAGTTTGTGGTTTAAGTTTGGTCTAAATGTATATACTGGTGAGCTTGGGGTGGATCCCACGAACACGTTTATCTAAACAGACTGTGTTCGTGTTGGACATTCCGGGTTTGTGGGTTGATCCGTCAAATTTTGAAATATAAAACAAAGAATAAAATGCCAAAATGTCTGCCATTTTGGACGTAAGTGGCAAAACTGACCTAAACTCACGAACCATTTTGACATTTTACTCTAAAACAAAAGTGACTTAAGGTTTTATAGTTTTAACCTCTGTTGCCAAGGCTTACTTAGGCGCACTTTTCGGGCCCAAAACCCCAATTTCAGGCTCTCGGGCCAAATTTTGGCCATTATTCGTCTGAAAAGGTTTGAATAGGTCTGAAACAATCATACCAGCCCAAAACAAACTTAAAACATGTCTAAAACCCCTAAAAATCGTATTTTATGCTACGCGCCTCACTTATAATGGGCCCTTGTTTTTAACGCCTTGCATTAAGGCCCAAGGTTCATGCTTCGCGCCTTGAGTGCACCTTTGACAACTATGGTTTTAACATAATTGTTAATATATGTTTGTCGTAAATTTTTTATTTTTAGAGTATTAATATGCAAAAAAACAAGAAAATAAACTAAAATAAAATTTCGGGTTAAAGATGTCGTATGTTTGTCAACTTTCGAAAACTCGTTTCTTGTTAAGGTTTATGCGTTTGACATGATTTTCGGATTCATTTAGAGTTTGTCCCGCAAAACTGACCCATTTAACATCCGTAAATGCACATCGGGGCACTGACCGTTCAACCCAACATGAAATTTATGGATTTGGGTTGAAGGTTTAGGGTTACAGTCTTGGATACATTTTTGTTGAATCCACGGATAAACGGGTCGTGATCGTGTCGACCTGACTGACGGATTTGCAGGTGCATCCGTTTTAACATCTGTGTAAAAAATGTGTTTTCTGCTATAACTAAGGCTACCTGTTCATTTTATACAAAATTTGTCAGGTTTAATAGTTTTAACATAATTGTTTTACTTACATTTGTAAATGTGTAATTTGAGTATAAATATGCAAAAAAAATAAAGTAAAAATATTCTGGTTAAACAGGTGGTGTGCGTCAACTACCGAAAACGACCCGTTTATGTGTCTGACAAGATTTTTGGATTCGTGCTGAGTTCAACCTACGAACACGAACCCTTTAACACCCTTGAATAACATACATACAGAAGACTGATCATCATGTTCTTAATGTTTGAAACTTGTATATATTGCAGATTTGAGGTGGGAAATCACAGCTTACTTTTGCTCACTCCCAAGCGATAATAAAGATAGGTGGATTCCAACACACACAATCCAGTGGCAACAGCCTCCTTTGATAACACCTATTAAGTCCATGAATACTGAACCATTGTCTGTTCAACTATATTTAGAACATCCAAGTCTTTTGGAACCCGTGTAACTCGATTGGCGGTTCAAAATCATGTTCATGTGTGCAGGGTATGCTCGAGTCGAGTTGACTTATATTTTTTAATACAGAATGGCTTCCAATACTTTGCTGATGTATCCATTGTCATTAATATGCAGAAGGTGAACCAAACTAAGCTTCATCTGTGCAACTATAGGCATATAATGTTTTTAAGTTTAGAAATAATAAATAAAATTTTCTTCAAAAGAAAATGATTTCGTTTATGATAAGACATATTTGGTTTTCACGATTTATTCAAAACCGATCGCTTCACTTGTGTGGTTCAATAGCTAGAAACAAAACTAGTAGCACCGGCGATTATATTTGTGTTTTGTCAAACTAGTCGGTGTAGTCCTCTTTTCAGAACAATGTGTAAATAAAAGGCATCCATTATGAGCATTCGGGTGTAGGCGAGCTAACCTCGTATTCTTCTAAGCTCTTAGAATACGTGGATTGACGAGTTACATATATAGCTTGCAAAGAAATATATATGTAGCTCACACGTAGTTCATGAGCTACATGTATGTATTTTTTGTATATTTTTTTATTTCCAGAAAAACTAGTAACATATACAAACAAAAACGTCCGCTGCCATAAAATCTTCTGCGGGATCCACGTGTGCTGTTTTTTTTTTTTTTTTTTTTTTTACAAAAAATAATATTATTTTAAACATATAGACGTGTTGCAATCTCATCAACACATTCCAAAAAGTGGTTGTTGGCCCCAAAATGACCCAAGAAGTTTGATAGTTAGATCACCCTTCATTCAACACATGAGCCAACCACCATTCTTTTGGTTAATACTACTCACTAGTTCACCATTTATATTCACGTACCCATAACAATCACTCACTTAAATATCAACAACTTTTCCTTCCACTTACATACTTCTATCTTACTACCAAAACAGCCAAATGGATAATCAAAAGAAACATGTAGCAGTGTATACATTCCCTTATTCTTCACACCCTTCTCTCATACTAACCCTCACTCGTAGACTCGCTTCCGCGGCCCCTAATGTCATTTTCTCCTTCTTCAACATAGAAAAGTCTAACGATGTTTTGTTCTCCAACCTCAGTTGCAACAACATACTGCGGTATAATGTGTCCGACGGCATACCAGAGGGTTATGTTTTTAAGGGAACGCCTCAAGAGGATATTAACTTGTTTTTGGCTGTGGCGGAGGAAGAGTTCAGGAAGGGTGTTCAAGTGGCCGAGATGGATACTGGGCTGAAGATTAGTTGTCTGGTGGTGGATGCGTTTTTTTGGTTTTGTGGCGATATGGCGGAGGAAATGGGCATTCCTTGGGTGGCGGTTTGGACCGCCGGAGATTGTTCTCTGGCTTCACATATTTATACTGATCTGATCAGGGAAAAAAGTGCTCAACTCATAGGTATGTTGACACAACGTTTGTATAACTACAACATATATTGAGAATTGTGAAAACTCTGCATAACACAATTATATTTATTAAGATATAACCATAGTTAGTAGAAGAGAGAAACAATAACTATCTTCAATAACACATTAAACAAATTAAGTACAAATATATTGTGCAGTTCTCGCGGTTCTTAACATATTGTTGCATCTGAAATGAACGTTTCTTAACATAATTGTTTATTTGTTTTCAAATTTTATACGGCTTACCTATTATACATGTACGTGTGTAGCTAATATAAACAAAATATCAAACATGTCACTAATATGCATGACATGAACAATCATATATTTGTTGTACCAACATTTGTGTTCATAGGTTCTGTCGGACCCAACGAAGAAATTGTCGACTTGATGCCAGGACTCAAAGCGGTTCGACTAGGTGACTTACCAAGTGGAGTCGTGTTGGGAAACCTCGAATCACCGTTTTCAACCATGCTACATAAGATGGGAAGAACCCTACATAAAGCAACCGCCCTTACCCTAAATTCTTTTCAAGAACTAGACTCTGATCTAACCACAACCCTCTCTTCAAAGTTGAACAACTTCCTCAGTGTTGGTCCCTTCAATCTCATATCCAAAGAAAAAACATCACTAAAAGTTGATGAGTTTTCTTGCATTTCATGGTTAGATAATCAAAACACAAGAACAGTTGCATACATATGCTTTGGGACAGTTTTCACACCCCCGCCTCAAGAGCTAGTCGAGTTGGCTAAAGCACTCGAAGAGACCAAAACTCCGTTTCTTTGGTCACTAAAAAAGGATTCCTATAAGCATTTCCCTAACGGTTTTGTGGAGAGAGTAACCGCTAATGGGACTGGGAAAGTTGTACCTTGGGCTCCACAGGATCAAGTGTTGAATCATGTTGCAATAGGAGTGTTTGTAACACACTGTGGATGGAACTCGGTGTTGGAGAGTCTAGGGGCTGGTGTCCCGATGATTTGTAGACCGTTCTTAGGGGATCAACACTTAAATTCTTGGATGGTTGAGAGAGTTTGGGGAATTGGATTGAGAATCGAAGGTGGGACTTTCACAAAAAATGTGACTCGTGGTGCTTTGGAACAAGTTTTCTCGTTGTCTAATAGCCGACACGAGAGAATTGAAGCTTTGAAAGATCTTGCTCACAAGGCTGTTGAACCAAATGGGAGTTCTGAGCAAAATTTCAAGACTTTGGTAGAGGTGGTCACCGGTGTCACACAACATGAATTTCATTGAATTGACGTTCGTGTAATGTTTCATGTTTGGAAAGTTTATTGTAATCTCTTTTATTAGATTGAGAATGATATTATATAAAATAAACACTTATATTATTTTGATGATAATAATACATTAGAATGTCATATTTGATTCTATATAAAAATATATGCACATATGAAAAACTATGTCAAGATATATACATCAACAATACACTCACATCCACATATTATAATGTCATGTAAAGTTTAGCTATACAATATTGATGTAGGTTTATAAATTTTGTATGATATGTTAGGTCAGGAAAGGTATCACATGAACACAAGAACAAACACACAACAAGCTCACACACACTTAATCACAATAACACATGATTTATAGTGGTTCGATCAAGCTTGATCTACAATCCACTCTCCACAACTAGTTCTCCCTTTGTATTAGGTGCACAAGAGTTTACAGTACATGAATGAAAGGTATTTATAGAGGGTACTATTAGGGTTATTGAATTTTACAATATTAAAATAAGAACCCCAACTCTGGTCTTCATCTGACTAGAGGAATAATCCTCTGCTCGAGTCAAATCCTCCATAACCCAAGAATCTCCCACTTAGAGGCTTTGACAACTTCAAACTGCACTCCGTGCAACTTCATCTTCATAAGTACTTCTGTAAACTCTTTATCTTCACTAGTTGTGGACGACCTTCTCATTAATCAACCTAAAGGCCAGTTGAAGCTATGCAAAGCTTCAACTTCTCTAAGGTAATAACCTTAGTCAACATATTAGCTGGATTTTCAGTTCCTTTGATCTTCTTCAACTTTAGAGTGCCATCACTAACTTGGTCTCTAATAAAGGGATATCTCAGCTGTATATATATCTTCTTCGAATAGAAGACTTGTTTCTTTGCAAGGTGTATTACACTTTGATTATCACAAAACAATGCACAATCAACTTGTTCCTTGCCAAGTTATTTGAGAAAAATTTTCAACCAAATAAGCTATTTACTTGCTTCAGCAACTGACATATACTCCGCTTCTGTGGTTGAAAGGGCAACACTTTTCAGAAGTTTAGACATCCAACTTACAACAACGCCTCTCACTATAAAGACATACCCCGTGGTGCTTTTGAATGACTCTTTACACCCACAAAGTCAGCCATTTTTAAGTTCCCTTCAAATATCTTAGCAGCCATTTAACTGCTTCCCACTGTTCTCTCCTTGGATTGGACATAAACCGAGAAAACAACCCCTACTGCATGAGCAATATCTGGCCTCGTGCATACCATTGCATACATGAGGCTTCCAACTGCAGATTCATATAAAACTTTAGCCATTTCTGCTTTGTCTTCATCTGATTTGGGTGACTAAACTTTAGAAATCTTCAAGTGACTTCCTGACGTGGTATCGTGGTCAAAATCAAATTTAATCCCATTACTACTAATTAACTAGCGGTAAGTGGGTATCGAACACATGGAGTTTGTGGAATATGCGTTATTTAGATATGTATATAAGTGAACTAAGATTAAACTAATTGCAATAAAAAAAATAAATTCAAGAGTTGGATTGATTGTTTGAGTTTTAAAACTAAGATTACTAGTCTAATTGCAAAATAAGAATTTGGGTTGTAAACAATTTAGAGACAAATGACCATCTTTAGTTTCCGGTTTACTTCGACATTTATGCTAACATTCCACTAGAAAGAACTACATAGACATAGTTCATGTGCGATTACTTGTTGTGATGAAAGGGAACTAAGTACTCGGATTCCTAGAACGCGAGGTTGTTACCCGATGACCAATTAATCAATACCCAATCCTAATTCTACCCATGATATCTCGATTGCCAATAGCACCAAGAACGTATGGTTTCAAATTAGATTAACATAAGAATTAACAATTTACAAACAAGCAATCACACACCATAACAAACAAATCATAAAGACAAGTTCATTATTCTAGAAATATGAATCCAAACATAAAGTCTTACGCAAACCTTCAACCAAAGATAGTCACCATAAGTTTAGCCACTCATGACTTGGACAATCATCATCACATACATATCAATGTTCATAAGAATTAAAAACACTAACAAGATGTTTAGAAATTGTTTCAAGCTCTCAAGAACACCCAAAATTCGCCTCTAGACTGCTGGTAACCGAATGGGAATGATTGGATTTGAAGAGACATCATAAAAAGTCATTAAAATGGGCAGTTACAAGTTTCACGCAGCACAGCGCCGTAACCTACGGCACCCGCCGTAGGCTACGGTGGCAATCAAAACACTATGGCACCCTTAACTAGGCTACGATAGACCAGAAAACACAGCGAGTGCCGTAACCTACGGCCAGAGCCGTAGGCTACGGCGGCGCCAGGTTTTGTTTTCTTGTTTTCTTCATAACTTTCTCGTTTCAACTTCGTTTTCTTTGCCGTTTTCGCCTACATTCTCGTAATTTCGTCCTCTATCATGTTATCTTCTTAATTCTTCAATTCCAAAATTTTATTTTTTTTCATTTATTCTCCGTCTTTCAATCTCTAATCCAGTCGCGTCTATTCGAAGCATTATTTCCACACTTTTAAGCCCCGAATGTACCTGAAACACAAGCAACCGTAGTTATCTAATTCAAGATAAATACATGGAGGATTAAATTATACTTTATAACCATTAAGGTTTGTCCTACGGACTACCCGTCACATCCCCACACTTAACTGTTGCTTGCCCTCAAGCAACTCGTCCAAAACTACTAATAACTCCTCAAGCGATCAACATGAATCAAGCAAACAAATGTTCTCATTTTACTAACTTTTCTTAAACCCCGCATAACACACCCCTCACAATGACTCTCCTCTCAGTGACAAATAATACTAGCAAAGATGAGCTAAAACACACTTAAGGCAAATGGGTAGTTGAACAATAATATGCTTGTACTCAAATCGGACATTCGCCTAAAGAATTTGCTAAACATGCATGCGAATCAATGAGACTTAAAGGTTGTAACACAGTAAGGCAAATGGGTAGGAAATGGAAATACATATGCGAAGTTGCTAACGATTCAACGCGGTCTTTTATTTCTAACTAAAACAAAACATAAACAACTATATACAAAGTATCTCATTCATTTTTTTTTCATTTTCCATTGCTTTTTCTCTTTTTTTTCTTTTTTTTTTTCATATCTCTTTTTTCTTTTCTTTTTTTCGATTTAACAAACATAACAAACAAGCATACTAGAAGAAGATGATTATACTAATAGACCGGGTCATATAAGGGTTATTTTTTTAAGAGAAAGTAGGCACGTGTTAACAAAAGATCGGCTCAAAGCTCAAATGGGCTACTAAAGTCCAAACCCCCGCCCCTCTCGCTACCATGCTCATATATATAATTTATTAGGTCCAACCCCCCAAATCCCACACTCGCACTCACCAAGACGAGGCTACCTAATTGCCCAAATCCTTTTCACATGCATATCAAGCTAAGGCCTCAAACCGCATTCAAGCACAAGTTCTAACGCACCACCACCCATTTCCACTCTCATCAAGAAAAAATGTATTATAATAAATTTAAGTAGTGGCTCAACTCTCACCAAGAAAGAACAAGGGGATATGGGTTGCCGGTGTGTCATGCAATTTAATACTCAACTGTTCAATTTGGACCATTTTTCGCTTGATTTTTAAAAGATTCACAATTTTTTTAAAATTTCCCCTCATCCCCACACTTGGGATACATTGTCCCCAATGTATGGCTTTGAAGGAAATGATCGCTTGCCAACTACATCAAACTTTTTTTTTAACATACAATCTAACTACTAATATTTCAAAGCTAAAGAACATAACAAGATTAAGGAAAGAGTACATTGACCTGGTGAAGTTTGACACAACAGACGTTGTAAATGACCTGATTCCCCATCACCAACGTCACACAAATATCCGCACATCTTCCCCACACTTGAATGTTGCCATGGCCCTGAAACATAGAAAGATAAAAACAACAAGATCAATATAAAACCCCGGGTTGACTCCCGAGCAGCGCTAAGTTTCGAGTCTTCAGCCAGACCGTGCCACCCCCCATTTATGGTGGCTCAAAGAATCGGTTCCTATCACCTCCCTCACTATAGCTTGTCATTGGTTGAAATGCATCCATCAAATGTCCATTCGGCGGATAGTTAACTACATACCTACTCAAACCATCATACTTCTTTTCACACCCCGATGGTTTGTTTGTTTTATTCTTTGATGCACACTTTTCATATGGTCACTAGACTCTCTATCCTTCTCTTCAATAGATTCATAACTAATCTCCCTAGTATGAACATCGAAGTACAACTTACGGTTCTTTTCGGTTATAGTAATAACCCCGTCTCTACAGTTGATTTGAGCATTTGCTGTATAAAGAAACGGTCGACCTAAAATTACTCTTTGTTGTGATGCCAATTTGGTAGAGGCATAATCTAGAACCAGAAAATCCACCGGATAGTCGAATTCTCCTAACCGAATCATAACATTCCTAACCACTCTCGCGGACGCCTCCAACTTTCATCCGCTAAGCTCACCATGGTGTCTATATCTTCAAGCGGACTAAAATCATACATGTCATATAGATCACCTGGTAGCACACTCATGCTCGCCCCGTAGTCCAACAATGCATGAGGGGCTTTTAATTTTCCCACACGGATAGGCACGATTGGTGCTCCATGTTCTTTATCATTCTCACCATCGGCGTCCTTCTCTATACCTGTATTTATTTGACACGAAGAGGTTAGAAAATTTTCATTAAATTCGGTACTAGGAACGGTGCTTACCACATTGATATTAACGCTTTTTATGTTCTTTAGATTTGTCACCATGTCACTCGGTAGCTTGCCTGTTGCTTTTTTCAATATCGCCACTTCACTCGCAAGTTGACCCATTTGAGTAGTCAACAATTGAATAGCTTTGTCACGGATTTCATCTTTTTGTATACGAACCTCATCAAGCTGATTTCTTCGTTGCATCTCCATTTGCATCGCTTTCAACATCTCCATGACCTCATTTCCACCCGAGGAACCTTGACCCGAAAATGCACTTTGATTATTGAACGGCTGGCGTGGAACAAAGTTACCTTGACTTCCTTGAAAATTTGGGTTGGCTTGAGTTGATGGATTCCCATATCTAAAGTTCGGGTGGTTTCTTAACCCGGGGTGGTATGTGTTTGAATTCATGTGATAATTTCTACCACCCCCAATTTGCCCTTGCAATGCATTCACCTCCTCATATTGCCCTTCAACTCCTTGGCAATTTTCAGCCGCATGACCCAACTCATTACAAATCGCACAAACATCATAAATTCAATTCGAAGTTTGAACATTACCATCATCAACCGCATGCACTTGAGTTCGGGTAATGGTCGGTCGTGCTCTCCTTGATGATTGAGCTTTTCTTTTTTATGTGACCCCCATTTGTTCCAAGAATTCTCAATCATCTTGCTCGTAATTTAAGCCAAAAATGCCATTTGTGATAGACATTAAGTCACGAGCATCTTCGAAACATAACCCCTCATGAAATGCATTCATCAACTCCCATAGCTCTATGCCATGATGAGGGCAATTCTTTATCATCATATTAAACCTCTCGAATGCTTCATGAAACATTTCACCCGATTGTTGTTGAAAACTTCTCAAACTTTTTCTAGCATCATTTGTCTTTTGGGCAGTAAAGAATTCATCCAAGAAGATTTGTTGTATTTCTGCCCATGTGTAAATAGATGCCGAAGGTAAGGTATAAAACCACTTTTTTGCCTTGTCTTCTAAGGAAAATTGGAATAGCACCAATTTAACATCATCGGCTGAGAACCCTTGACCCCCAATAGTATTACAAATCGAATCGTAAGCCTCCAAATGAAAATAAGGCTCCTCCATTGCTAGACCCTTATACTTTGGAAAACTTTGTAATGAATTCGTTCGAACTTCAAACGTCCTCCCTTGATCATTGTGAGGAATAACTATTGGTGATGCATTATGAGTGATCACCGGTCTAAAATGTGCTTCTATGCCTCTCGCGTGTTCTCGAATATGTCTTCTTGGTACACCCAACCGAACTCTTGGACGTATAGGACCCATTGGTCTTTGAACTTGCATTCGTGGAGGCCCAAATTGTTGTAAAGGTGGTTGAAATCCCGGCCTCACATGAGGTTGTTGAACTTGTATTTGCACCGGTGGACCTTGTGGTGGACCTTGTGGAGGTATGATTTGTTGTTGAGGAATCCTACCAACACTTGGCATTCTTTGGTTTTGACCTTGAACATAGGTATACTCCCCTTGATCTCCATCACCTCCATACATGTATCCTTCTTCATCATAACCCCCAAAATTATCATCATACCCATCATCGAACCCATCTTGTCTTACTCCCGAAGTATGTTGAAATTGCACTCCCGGTTGAAATGGAGTAGAATGAATAATAGATGGGCCAGTTTGGTACAAATTAGGTGGTGGTATTTGTGATGATGATGGTTGGCCGGATGTTGGGAAAAATGTTGAATAAGCTGGAACGGCAGATGATGTAGGGTTGTAACTGAAAGAGTGTTCAGGTTGTGTGTTTTCGGGTAAGGTAGTGTTGGTTGGTTTGATTTCTGATGTGGTTATAGGAATGGTAGTATTTGGTGAAGGTTGCGTTGAAGATGGTGTAAAGGGTGGTGTAGGTTCACCCGTAGTGGGTGGTGGTGGTGGATTCATGTATCTGATTGGTGTAACTGGTGTAGTAGGTGTTGTTGGTGAACCACTAATTTTGTTTTCTCGTAGCAAAATTCTGTTTCTTCTCAAAGTCCGTTCAATTTCTGGATCAAATGCCAATAGTGATAGCTTGTGAGAGCTCCTAGTACGCATGCACCTGTAAATACCTGCACACTAACACACCCAATGTAAACCAGAAAAATAACAAACCTAAAAAGATAAAAAATAACACACGTTGCGCACTACTCCCCGACAACGGTGCCAAAATTTGACGTGGTGTCGTGGTCACAATCAAATTTAATCCAATTACTACTAATTAACTAGCGGTAAGTGGGTATCGAACACAGGGAGTTTGTGGAATATGTGTTATTTAGATATGTATATAAGTGAACTAAGATTAAACTAATTGCAATAAAAAAAATTCAAGAGTTGGATTGATTGTTTGAGTTTTAAAATTAAGATTACTAGTCTAATTGCAAAATAAGGATTTGGGTTGTAAACAATTTAGAGACAAATGACCATCTTTAGTTTCCGGTTTACTTCGACATTTATGCTAACATTCCACTAGAAAGAACTACATAGACATAGTTCATGTGCGATTACTTGTTGTGATGAAAGGGAACTAAGTACTCGGATTCCTAGAACGCGAGGTTGTTACCCGATGACCAATTCATCAATACCCAATCCTAATTCTACCCATGATATCTCGATTGCCAAAAGCACCAAGAACGTATGGTTTCAAATTAGATTAACACAAGAATTAACAACTTACAAACAAGCAATCACACACCATAACAAACAAATCATAAAGACAAGTTCATTATTCTAGAAATATGAAATCCAAACATAAAGTCTTACGCAAACCTTCAACCAAAGATAGTCACCATAAGTTTAGCCACTCATGACTTGGACAATCATCATCACATACATATCAATGTTTATAAGAATTAAAAACACTAACAAGATGTTTAGAAATTGTTTCAAGCTCTCAAGAACACCCAAAATTCTCCTCTAGACTGCTGGTAACCGAATGGGAATGATTGGATTTGAAGAGACATCATAAAAACTAAAAAGTCATTAAAATGGGCAGTTACAAGTTTCACGCAGCACAGCGCCGTAACCTACGGCACCCTCCGTAGGCTACGGTGGCAATCAAAACACTACGGCACCCTTAAACTGGGCTACGGCAGATCAGAAAACACAGTGAGTGCAGTAACCTAGTCGTAGGCTACGGTGGCGCCAGGTTTTGTTTTCTTGTTTTTTTTTCATAACTTTTTCGTTTCAACTCCGTTTTCTTCGCCGTTTTCGCCTACCTTCTCGTAATTTCGTCCTCTATCATGTTATCTTCTTAATTCTTCAATTCCAAAATTTTATTTTTTTCATTTATTCTCCGTCTTTCAATCTCCAATCCAGTCGCGTCTATTCGAAGCGTTATTTCCACACTTTTAAGCCCCGAATGTACCTGAAACACAAGTAACCATAGTTATCTAATTCAAGATAAATACATGGATAAATGTAAGATTAAATTATACTTTATAACCATTAAGGTTTGTCTTACGGACTACCCGTCAGTTCCCACAGGTGTACTTCTGATCTTGGCATCTTTAAGGCTGAATCTCTATAACACTTTCTCAATGTCCTTCTCTTGAGAGAGTGTCAAAGAAACAAATTCTTTGTTTCTGAAAATACTCATCCCGAGTATTTGTTTTGCAGCTCCTAAGTCTTTCATCTCAAATTTTTCAGGCATTTTCTTCTTTAACTTCTTGATCTTTGTCATGTCTGAACCGACAAGTAACATGTCAGCCACATAGAGTAGTAGAATGATATAAAAGCCCTTGAACTTCTTGATGTAACAACAATGGTCATTGTCACCATATTCTAACAAATCGCAAGCACTACAACCAAAGACTTTTAAGTGTGCGAGACTTACCTCCTTTCCATGCCACATTTCTTCTAGCAATTTGAAACCCAAGGGAACAGATGGTGAACGGTTGATCAAATAGGCTGCAGCATTAACTGCATCTGCCCAGAATGTTTTGGGCATCCCGGCATTCAACCTCATGCTTCTTGCCCTCTCATTCAGTGTTATGTTCATTCTCTCAGCTACACCATTCTGCCAAGGAGTTCCTGGAACCGTCCTAATCATCTTTATCCCTTTCTTGGCACAATAGTCAATAAACATCTTGCTTATGTATTCACCACCATTGTCCGACTTTAAGCACTTTACCTTCAAATTAGTTTCATTTTCAACTGTAGATTTACATATGTTAGGTCCAGAGTTTTACGCTTATCTTTATTATAGTCTTTTATGTTTATTTGGTTTAGTTTGTGTCTTGGGCTTGGGCTAGGGCTAGGCCATGTGGGCCAATGGGGTAGAGGCTTCTATAAATAGTCATGTCTAGATTATTGTTGCAGAGCTCTCATATTGTGTAAAAATGTAATCCCCAAATGAGAACCTTGTACCCGACAATCAGAAAGATTGTGTGCAAGGTTCTATGATTTGTAATGAAAATTATCTTTTTGTTCATACGGTTTGATCTTATATCCGCGTTCGATTGAACCGTCGAGTGATATCACGGGTTTTTCGGGACTAATAAGTGGTATCAGAGCCATTGAAGTCTTTCAAAGGCTCGGTTTTGATATCACTCGAAGAACGAGAAGAAGTTTTGCATAGTGTCGGGGGTTGTATGTTTGTCAAAAGTAGAGATCTCCGTTTCATAAGATCCGGTATTCATCCACATATCTGGTGTTATTACTGTTCATCCATCTACACACAGCTGAGTGTGTGTTGTAGAGAGAAAGATGGAGGTGAACTGTAGTCTATTATCGGCCGATGATGGTTAACAGTGTGACGAAGCTAGTGTAAGGATGAGTTGCAGGTAGCTTAGTGATGGTGAACGGAGAACTGAGGTTAATGGTGAAGGTGAAGGCGAATGGAGATGGTTATACAGTACGGAGCCGATGATGAAGGACGATTCACGACGGAGGTGTGTGGTCGGAGAAGATGGTCGGTGTAGATGGAGGTTGCAGGTTGGAGGTTATGAAGGTTGACGGAGACGGAAATCTAGTGAAGAAGGAGGTGATTAACAGCGGTCACCAGAGGTTAGTTGCAGGTTAACGGAAGTGATGATGGTGACTGACGGCTACAATGCAGTCGTCGGAGATGTTTGATCTAAAAAACAGAAAATCGACGGAGAAGTGGTCGCCGGAGATGTGGTGCACGGAGTAGTGATGGAGATGAGTTATCAGTGATCGGAGAAAACAGACGCAGGTGACTGGAGAAGAGAAAGATGGTCGGAGAAGGTATGTAACGATGGTCGCAGTTTAAGATGATGATGATGGATGAATGTGAATGAAGCTCAGGTGTCTGTGAAGATGATGATGATGAAACGTGTAAGTTGAAGATGAACTGTAAGTTGTCCGATGATGTTTTTTGAATTTTAATCTGATGATATTTGATATTTTCCGATGAATATCAAATGAATCAAATGAATCGGATGACATCAGCAGGCAAAGAATGTTGGGGAATGAATGTGGCGGCTGCACATGATGTCCCATCATCATGGTCAAAAACCCTATTAATTCTCAGCCGTCAAATGGAGAACATGATCAAGGGTCTCGAATGATTTGTTATTGGTGTAGAATTTTTGTGGGGCCTAATGTGGAGACAAAAAGTTGCTGATAAGGATGTCGCCATTTTTGGTATGTTGGGCCATTTTTGGTCTTGCTCTCAAAGTGCCAGATTTTGTGCATTTGTTGGCTTGTTGCTACACATGGGGCCTAGCATATGCATCTAGCAGGTATGTGTTATTGGATAAGAGTGGTCCAACAGCCACAAATAGAAGCCCACTTCAAAGCATCTTGATATGAATTATTAAAACATTGGGCTGGGGAATTATTTTATTAATTTGGTTCAGCTTTTGGGTTCTCTTAGATGGGCCGAAAATATGAGGACACATGAGTTTTTCTTTTGGCTGTTGGACCTAGTTACCTATGGAGTTCTTATTGGTTCCATTGCAAAACTTGTGTTTTTGCGCGCCTTGAATACCAGACGGATCACTTTGAATCCGTGTGTTCTTGTTAGTAAAAAAAAATCATATCATTCTTCGACCCTGATCCGAGACGCATCGAAGACCCCCATCATAGAGTCAATTCTCATCCGAGACACACTTCAACTTATCCGAGACCTGATCCGAGCTACACCATTTTTCATCCGACATCGTCCGACATCCAAGATACTTGTGTCTTATCCGAGATCGTCTAAACCGTAATAAAGAGAGCATAAAACTAGGGGGAGATTGTTAGGTCCAGAGTTTTACGCTTATCTTTATTACGTTTATTTTATGTTTGTTTGGTCTATATTATGACTTGGGCTTGGGCTAGGCCATGTGGGCCAATGGGGTAGAGGCTCCTATAAATAGTCTTATTAGATTATTAGTGGTAGAGCTTTCCTATTCTTGTAATCATGTAGCCCCAATAGAGAACCTTGTACCCGACAATCCTAGGGATTGTGTGCAAGGTTCTCGAATATCGTACCAGAAAGTCCTTGAGACTGTGTGCGATCTAAGCAGCGGCACTGAGTTCGTTAATAAAATATTTCTTTTTGTTCTTGTCGGTTTGATCTTACTTTCCGCATTCGATCGAACTGTAGAGTGATATCACGGGTTTTTCGGGACTAACAGCATATCTTAAAAGCATCAAATACATCAGATTTATGTTTAAGAAAATAGACCCATACCTTATGTGTTAAATCATCTATGAAGGTAACATAGTATCTCGAGCCTCCTAGAGATGAAACTGGTGTTGGTCCATATACATCCGAGTGAACAAGTTCCAACTTTTAAGCTTTCGGTGTCCTCACTGTCTTCACAAAAGTGACTCTCTTTTGTTTACCAAGGACACAAGATTCACAGAATTCAGTTTCCACTTTCTTCTAATATGGAAACTTCCCTTTCTGAGCCAACATCTTCAATCCCTTCTTGCTCATATGTCCTGCTCAGTTGTGCCATAAATTAGATGGACTCGGACTGGTGGTCATGGCATAAACACCATCTGCATGAATCTCTACCATGTATAGAGTGCCTTTCTTCTTTCCTTTGGAAATCACTAAGTTGCCTTTGATCACTTTCCACTATCCACCCCCAAAGTGAACATTGAACCCTTCATCGTCCAATTTACCAACTAAAATCAACTTTCTCCTCAACTTAGGAATAACCCTGACATCTTTCAATGTCCATAAAGTTTGTGTCTTGGGCTTGGGCTAGGGCTAGGCCATGTGGGCCAATGGGGTAGAGGCTTCTATAAATAGTCATGTCTAGATTATTGTTGCAGAGCTCTCATATTGTGTAAAAATGTAATCCCCAAATGAGAACCTTGTACCCGACAATCAGAAAGATTGTGTGCAAGGTTCTATGATTTGTAATGAAAATTATCTTTTTGTTCATACGGTTTGATCTTATATCCGCGTTCGATTGAACCGTCGAGTGATGTCACGGGTTTTTCGGGACTAATAAGTGGTATCAGAGCCATTGAAGTCTTTCAAAGGCTCGGTTTTGATATCACTCGAAGAACGAGAAGAAGTTTTGCATAGTGTCGGGGGTTGTATGTTTGTCAAAAGTAGAGATCTCCGTTTCATAAGATCCGGTATTCATCCACATATCTGGTGTTATTACTGTTCATCCATCTACACACAGCTGAGTGTGTGTTGTAGAGAGAAAGATGGAGGTGAACTGTAGTCTATTATCGGCCGATGATGGTTAACAGTGTGACGAAGCTAGTGTAAGGATGAGTTGCAGGTAGCTTAGTGATGGTGAACGGAGAACTGAGGTTAATGGTGAAGGTGAAGGCGAATGGAGATGGTTATACAGTACGGAGCCGATGATGAAGGACGATTCACGACGGAGGTGTGTGGTCGGAGAAGATGGTCGGTGTAGATGGAGGTTGCAGGTTGGAGGTTATGAAGGTTGACGGAGACGAAGGCGGCGACGGAAATCTAGTGAAGAAGGAGGTGATTAACAGCGGTCACCAGAGGTTAGTTGCAGGTTAACGGAAGTGATGATGGTGACTGACGGCTACGATGCAGTCGTCGGAGATGTTTGATCTAAAAAACAGAAAATCGACGGAGAAGTGGTCGCCGGAGATGTGGTGCACGGAGTAGTGATGGAGATGAGTTATCAGTGATCGGAGAAAACAGACGCAGGTGACTGGAGAAGAGAAAGATGGTCGGAGAAGGTATGTAACGATGGTCGCAGTTTAAGATGATGATGATGGATGAATGTGAATGAAGCTCAGGTGTCTGTGAAGATGATGATGATGAAACGTGTAAGTTGAAGATGAACTGTAAGTTGTCCGATGATGTTTTTTGAATTTTAATCTGATGATATTTGATATTTTCCGATGAATATCAAATGAATCAAATGAATTGGATGACATCAGCAGGCAAAGAATGTTGGGGAATGAATGTGGCGGCTGCACATGATGTCCCATCATCATGGTCAAAAACCCTATTAATTCTCAGCCGTCAAATGGAGAACATGATCAAGGGTCTCGAATGATTTGTTATTGGTGTAGAATTTTTGTGGGGCCTAATGTGGAGACAAAAAGTTGCTGATAAGGATGTCGCCATTTTTGGTATGTTGGGCCATTTTTGGTCTTGCTCTCAAAGTGCCAGATTTTGTGCATTTGTTGGCTTGTTGCTACACATGGGGCCTAGCATATGCATCTAGCAGGTATGTGTTATTGGATAAGAGTGGTCCAACAGCCACAAATAGAAGCCCACTTCAAAGCATCTTGATATGAATTATTAAAACATTGGGCTGGGGAATTATTTTATTAATTTGGTTCAGCTTTTGGGTTCTCTTAGATGGGCCGAAAATATGAGGACACATGAGTTTTTCTTTTGGCTGTTGGACCTAGTTACCTATGGAGTTCTTATTGGTTCCATTGCAAAACTTGTGTTTTTGCGCGCCTTGAATACCAGACGGATCACTTTGAATCCGTGTGTTCTTGTTAGTAAAAAAAAATCATATCATTCTTCGACCCTGATCCGAGACGCATCGAAGACCCCCATCATAGAGTCAATTCTCATCCGAGACACACTTCAACTTATCCGAGACCTGATCCGAGCTACACCATTTTTCATCCGACATCGTCCGACATCCAAGATACTTGTGTCTTATCCGAGATCGTCTAAACCGTAATAAAGAGAGCATAAAACTAGGGGGAGATTGTTAGGTCCAGAGTTTTACGCTTATCTTTATTACGTTTATTTTATGTTTGTTTGGTCTATATTATGACTTGGGCTTGGGCTAGGCCATGTGGGCCAATGGGGTAGAGGCTCCTATAAATAGTCTTATTAGATTATTAGTGGTAGAGCTTTCCTATTCTTGTAATCATGTAGCCCCAATAGAGAACCTTGTACCCGACAATCCTAGGGATTGTGTGCAAGGTTCTCGAATATCGTACCAGAAAGTCCTTGAGACTGTGTGCGATCTAAGCAGCGGCACTGAGTTCGTTAATAAAATATTTCTTTTTGTTCTTGTCGGTTTGATCTTACTTTCCGCATTCGATCGAACTGTAGAGTGATATCACAGGTTTTTCGGGACTAACAGCATATCTTAAAAGCATCAAATACATCAGATTTATGTTTAAGAAAATAGACCCATACCTTATGTGTTAAATCATCTATGAAGGTAACATAGTATCTCGAGCCTCCTAGAGATGAAACTGGTGTTGGTCCATATACATCCGAGTGAACAAGTTCCAACTTTTAAGCTTTCGGTGTCCTCACTGTCTTCACAAAAGTGACTCTCTTTTGTTTACCAAGGACACAAGATTCACAGAATTCAGTTTCCACTTTCTTCTAATATGGAAACTTCCCTTTCTGAGCCAACATCTTCAATCCCTTCTTGCTCATATGTCCTGCTCAGTTGTGCCATAAATTAGATGGACTCGGACTGGTGGTCATGGCATAAACACCATCTGCATGAATCTCTACCATGTATAGAGTGCCTTTCTTCTTTCCTTTGGAAATCACTAAGTTGCCTTTGATCACTTTCCACTATCCACCCCCAAAGTGAACATTGAACCCTTCATCGTCCAATTTACCAACTAAAATCAACTTTCTCCTCAACTTAGGAATAACCCTGACATCTTTCAATGTCCATAAAGTTCCTAATGAGGTCTTCAAGTCTATATCTCCAATACCTGTAATATCAAGCATTTGATCATCGGTTAAACGAACGTTACCTAAGTTACATGTTCGTAGATTCTTGACCATATCTAGGCATGAAATAACATGGAAAGAAGCACATGAATCCACAATCCAGGATTCCATAGAATTCTCAACATAACATATGAGAACATCTCCTGATTCTTCAAAGCATACACTGTTCTTCTTTCTTGGCAACTGGTTTTGTGCATTGGCTTCTAAAGTGACCTATTTCTTTGCAGTTCCAACATTCAATGTCTTTTATGTTCTTTTGTAGGATCGAGTTGTGACCCAAACGAATCGTTCAGAAGATCTCTAGTCTGTTTCAGAGGCAGAAACTAAGAAACAGACGTGAAAAACAGCTTGTTTCACAATTAATCGTCTTGTTTATTGATTATAATCACTTTACAGATCAAACAACGCGTCGGCTGCACTTCGGTACCGGAATGAAGAGAGTTACAACTGATTTCGCTCAGACAGGTATATATAGGCTGGAGATTTCGCTTGAAGGAGACATGGTGTCAGTTCAAGCGAAATCAACAAAGTTGATTTCGCTTGAAAGTGTCATTATGTCATTTCAAGCGAAATAAGTTCAAATACACACTAAAACCTCCTATTTTCTCGTACAATGCGCCCTGATCTAACAATTCTAATACTAGAATCGATACAAGACGAAGTCGACAGACATATGCACCAACAGACTCCCGCTCGGATGTTGACGAGTCTTAAGTGTCGAGTCTTCAACGTCTTCGGTCTTTATCAGTCTTCGGGCTTCCAGAATCTAGATCTGGCTCTTTCATTACTCCAATTTCTTCTTTTTGTAGAATTATCCAGGAACAAACCCTGGCTCTATTCCTATCAGCTTCTCTTGATTCCTGTTCATCAGCATCAGTAATCTCAGGATCAGAACCTGGCTCTTTGTCATTCAGACTCCCCCTCAACTTGTACTGGGATCGTAATCTGGCTATTTTCCGGTTCAAGCATCGCAACCAGGCTCTTCTGCAAATCCTCTACCCAAAACATAAGCTTCATAAAATATAAGATATAACAAACTTAGAAACCCTACTAACCACTTGAAGATACAACCTTAACATAACATTTTCAAGTATCAAATAAAAAGATTTATCATAAAAGTCACTGATGAACCACTTGGATGTATATCAATTTTCTTTTCAAACATCTTCAAACAAATTTTCCCAAACCTGTTCGTCATGTTCAGCATTCGGAATTTTGAAAATCAGCTTTTCAACATCAGTCGTCTAAAATCTTTTTGAATTTTTCAAAATTTATGCTAAAACACACTGAAAATCTTTTTTATTTTATTTTAGACATAACAGAAATGAAATGCATTAAAGAAATATTTACATACAATATTTTTGTGAGTTTGCGTAAGAGGATCATATCAGTTTATAAGACAAATCACCAACACCGTTAAGCTTTAAACATTTTAAGTTCTAAACAATTCACTTAGATTGTCAATATACTGATCCACTTAAATTTTCACACAAAGTTCAACTGTTTCGAGATATGAGATTAATGTTTTAAGAGACTTAAACTTATTCGTGTGTCCCACCTCAGAATATACTCCCGTATCCAGATCCCAATATTCAGTCTTACAGATGAGTATACCTAGATGATATCTGTAAGGGGTTAAATTGCGAGACCGTGAGAGCTCAGGTCAGAACTTCCGTTCAGCAGAGAGATGACGGCTTCGACTTTTGGTGGGTCCCCTTTAGAGGATCTTTTTTACAACAGCACATGATTTGCATTTTGCAATGTTTCATCATTTTTATGCTGAGGGTAGGCTATATTTCAAGCAAGCGTAAAGTATTCTCCGGGGACTAGGCCATTGCTTCCGCATTATCAGAAGTACCGGGATAATACCCCAGATATCACTAAGCATAAAGACCTAGTATCTCAGAAAGAGGGGTCCTTCAAACAAGATTTCGGGGGTTACCCATATATCCGAGAGATGTTACCCACGATATAAGCAAGTTTGAATTTTAGGTTTATATCTCGTCACAATCTACTAAATGTGCAAAAACCTACTGGCACATCATCAGTGAGACCGTTTATCACATCTGACTTTCCATTTCTTTAGCATGCTGTGATCGTCCACTGATGTACTATCATTTCCTCTTTTATACAACAAAATTCATTTTTATAATTTTCTGAAGAATTAAAACCAAGACCTTTCTTTTTGAAATTACTGTTATGGTTTGGTTTCTTTTGAAAACCATAACCAGAACTGTAACCCTTTTTCTTGTTCAATCTCTGTTGGATTCTTGAAGTGTACTTTTTAGGTTTTTCAGCAAAATTTAAATCTTTTATTTCAGACATATTAATTTCTGTTAATTTGAAAACCTGTTTTATCATTTCAGTTTTGACACTTCTTATTGGAAATTCCTCATCAGAATATAATTTGTCTGAATCATTCAAAGTATAAACCACTTTGATTGGTTCGTCACTCAAATTAGATTTTGATAACAGGAATTCTTTATTGTAAACCCTTTTAACCGGTGAACTCGGACTCTTTTCTGACGAACTCGGACTTTCAGACTTAGACTCCGGTTTTGACTCTTCATCCATATCTAACACCTGATCGACCACTTTCTTTAATAACTCAGACTCATGATCAGTGTCAGACGCTGTGAATGTAACATCAATATTGTCTCGTTATTCATCAATGATTTCAGACTTTAACTTGATATTGACTGCCTTTTTTAGACGCTCCTCGTTAGGATTCCTGGGAGAATAACTTTCATGGATCGGGGGCGGACATCTGTTATACTTGACACTGTGTTTCTTACCAGTATCAATATCTTCAGTCTTTTTCTCCATGAATGCTTCAAGACCTGCAACAGTAGGATAAACACGATCAATCAAATAATCACATGTTGTATAACTCAACAGTAATCGTTTAATTCTTTCACTCTCAATCTTCTCAAGTTCCACTTCTTTCTTCAACTGTGCACAATCTTCAATGTAATCATTAATGACTTTTTGCTTCGACATTAATGTAGAGTTCATCTTTGTCATAGCAGTTTCAATCTCTGAGTTTGTCTTTTTCAAACCATTTACTGTGTTATTCAGAACATCATACGATTCCTTCACATACTTTACATCAGACAGTAAATCTTCTTTAATCGTTTCTAATTCAGCAATCTTCTTATCTTTCTCTTCACAAACTTTGCAAGATTCTGAACACTTCAAACATGGTTTTTCAACTTCAACCATTTTTTCAACTATCTTTTCAACCTCAATAGTCTTCTCAACTCCAACGAATTTCTCAACTTCAACGATTTTTTCTATTTCAACAATTTTTTCTACTTCGACAAGTTTCTCAACCTCGACTATTTTTTCGACTTCAACTATTTTTTCAACTATCTTCTCCACTTCAACAATTTTATCTACAACTTTCTCAGTTACTGCTTCAATATTTGCTTCTCTATCTTCTGTCTTTGCCTTTTCATCAGCTAGCATTCTTGTTGCTTCCAGTTCTTTCCTCAATCTGGCAATCTTCTTCTGATACAGCAACTCAACTTTATCTGCAAAAAACAAATTAAAACTAGTAGGATCTATGCCTTTTCTAGCTTTGTTGAGATGTTCTTCCTCATCATCGGTATCCACATCACTTCCAAGATCTGGAAAAATCGGGATTCTTTTCTGACTAGCTTCATCTTCACCTAGAATTCTAGCAACAAGAGCTGAACCAGGTATGTATTTGTCCCAACTAAATCCCTCTGCAACTTTTTCATCATCTTGATAAATAAGTAAAGCTTTCTTCTTTCCTTCTTCAATAGCATGAGCAGGTGCAGTTTGCGGTTGTTGAGCAATCTGATGGAAAATTGATTTCTGATAATAATTGTTCTTTTCTTGATTCTCGGTTACTTCTTGGTTTTTACACTCTCGTTTAAAATGACCCTTTCCTTTACAACGGAAACAAGTAACTTTTGACTTGTCAAATCCTAACGGAGAAGTAGCCAATCCCCGAAACTCATCTCTACTAGTAATTTGTTGAAACTTTTCTGCTCTCCTACAAGCACTAGCCAAACACCATTTCACATCCATCAACTCAAGTTCTTCTGCATCGATTTGGTCATAATCTTCTTTTGTGAGCATCGGATTACCAATTCTTCCTGCAACTAAGCTTTCATATGACTCTAACATGGCGACAAGAGATGCCATGTGTTGCTTAGCCAGCTCTGGAGAAAGATGTTGACCATTCTGAATGTTCAAAGTCACATTGCATTGAAGATTTGTAGAACTTTGTTGTTGAGAACTTGATGTTCTGCTGTTTGGATCAAAACTTGAAAATGATGAAGAATATCCACCACTATGAATTGTAGTGCTAAGATTCGGACTAGACGATCCATCAGCACTAAAAGCAGTACTAATCTTTGGACTTGGACTGTGGTTAGCCTAAAACTTGTTTCCTCGGTAATACAGACTGACATCCTGTTTAGCATTTGGATTTGTCATGATAGCCGTCTTTTGGATATCCAACTCGTGCTCTTCAATTTTCTGAATAAACTGTGCCAGATTCATATTCTCAGACTTCCTCATGTGTATCACAATCATCAAATAAGTTCCCCACTTTTGCTGCGGTAATGCATCAGCAAGTTTATCAACCCATTCCTCATCATCTTTCTTTATATCTAATCTCCCCATTTCCAAAACAAGATGACAATATCTGTCAATGGTTTGTTTTGTTGTTTCCTGATCAAAAGCAACAAACATATCAAAAGATTTCTTTAGCAACGCCTTTCTGTTTTTAATCATGTCTGCACTTCCTTTGAACTTTTGAATCAATGCATTCCAAATCGATCTAGCAGTACCCTCATGCTGAAGTAAAACAAAGATGTCTTCTTTAATTGCCTGTTGAAGAATACTAATCATCATTTTCTCACTTGTATACTTCAATTTATCAATCTCTGTAAAGTCACTGAAACCCTTTTCAAGCCCACGTTCGTTTTTCGGTTTCTCGTAATCTTTCTCTAAAGCACACCATGCATCAAACTTGTAAGCTTGCACCCAGTTCTCAAAGCGATTCTGCCACCCTTTAAAATCTTCGATGTACATAAGTTTTGGCGGTTTCTGGTGAGTTCCCGTTTCATTCTCACTGAACAATGTTTCAGCAGCAGTAACAGGGGCAACTGGTGTCACGAACGCATTGTAGAATTCCTCGTCCATGTTTCTGAATTTTTTTTCACAAAATACTAGTTCAAGCGGAATACTGATCTAAGCGAAATAACTATCTGAAGCGAAATCACCTCTTTGAAGCTAAATCACCTAATTTTGTTTGAAACGGCTCAAGCGAAATCATCCACTGAAGCGAAATAAGGTATTTCCAAGCGAAACCACGATTTCAAGCGAAATCTGATAACATTTTCAAGCGAAATAAGGATTTCAAGCGAAATTAACCTGCTGATTTCTCCTGAAACTTTGCTGACATCATCAATTCGATCTGTTTTCAAGCGGAATAAAGTATGTTTATCAGTTTTAAGCCGAATTAATGTCCAATTTTCTCAAGGATTTATTAAAACACAGTTTCGCACACAATATGTGAAATTCAAGACTTTTTGACCGTGAAAACTTGTTCAATTTCAAAAACAAGGTGTAGAAGTCAGAAAAACGGCCGTTTCGGTAAGAACTCTTCTTCTTGAGCTCTGATACCACTTGTAGGATCGAGTTGTGACCCAAACGAGTCGTTCAGAAGATATCTAGTCTGTTTCAGAGGCGGAAACTAAGAAACAGACGTGAAAAACAGCTTGTTTCACAATTAATCGTCTTGTTTATTGATTATAATCACTTTACAGATCAAACAACGCGTCGGCAGCACTTCGGTACCGGAATGAAGAGAGTTACAACTGATTTCGCTCAGATAGGTATATATAGGCTGGAGATTTCGCTTGAAGGAGACATGGTGTCAGTTCAAGCGAAATCAACAAAGTTGATTTCGCTTGAAAGTGTCATTATGTCATTTCAAGCGAAATAAGCTCAAATACACACTAAAACCTCCTATTTTCTCGTACAATGCGCCCTGATCTAACAATTCTAATACTAGACTCGATACAAGACGAAGTCGACAGACGTATGCACCAACATCTTTTATTGTCCTTTTTTTGGGATTTTGACCTGCCTCGATTATGTACTCTAACGTTCCTTCTTCCTATACTTTCTGTATGAAATAAAGAACTAGAACTAGAAGTTCCACCATTGCTAATCCGCCTGATATCTTCATTTATAATCAAGTCACGAATACTCTCAAAAGTGAGTTTGGTAGTGTCGAATGCACTACTAACAGCTGTGCTTGTGCCTGACCAAATGTCGGGCAAAGATGATAAAAGGAGGAGCGTTGGTACTTCATCATAAAACTTTATTTCAACTGAGGCTAAACGAGAGATAATCGAGTTAAACTCGTTTATGTGAGAGGTAACCGGCATCCTTCCTTCATCTTGGTGTTAACCAATTGTCGGATGAGAAATACTTTGTTTGAAGCGGATGGTTTTTTCATACATGTTGGGCAAATCTTTTAATACACCATACTTAGTTCTTTCATTAACTATGTTATACGTAACACTCTTTTCCAGGAAAGCCTAACCACACCCAAAGCTTGTCTATCCAATAACTTCCATAATTCATCATACATGTCATCCGGTTGTTGTCCCAACATAGGAAAATGCAAACTCTTTTGATACAATAAATCCTCTATTTGCATTCTCCAAAATCTATAATCACTACCATCAAACTTGTCATTCTTGATTTTACTATCTTCTACCATTTTAACAAATAATTATCAACTGCTACAAACTAAACGAGTTCGTACTGCTAAAGGATAACTATACTAGCGGAAACAACCAAGGGAAACGATAACTTATCTATTTCGTGCTTTAAATGGCGATGAGCAAAATAAAGACGTTGATAAGATCCTTGTCAAGGTTGAGGGGTCTCTTTTGCAAATAAGGGAAACTTGATTTTCCCTTAAAAAGAAAGAAAAAAAAACATGTATTCTTCTTCTTCTTCCTGGACGCGACTGTGCTCCCACAGCTTCATAAAATTAGGCGACCAAGTGCAAAATTGAAATCCTAGGTCTTTGATTTTGCAACCCTAGAAGTGATTTCCCACAACAATAGTCTCTAATTTGGAATCGGGATGATGGTGCGAAACCCTAATCGGAGTTACAAATTAGCGGCGGTGGTTGTGCTAGTGGCGGCTGGTTCAGAAACGTTAGTCGCGATGATGGTAATTGTGACTGAAACCTTAGACCACGGCTTCTTCTTCTACTGGTAAGTGTTCTTCTTCTTCTTCTTCTTCACCTTTTACCTAGTTCGTATGATTCAATCGAGAGTCTGAGCTCTGATACCAGTTGTTAGGTCAGGATATGTATCACACGAACATGATCGGATGTGTCGCGCTCCGGTCAAAGATACATTTATAATACCCAAATTACCTCAAACAAATAGTTAGCAGTAGTAAGGGGTCGAACCACAAAGAGTCTGTGGTTTGCGTATGGATTCGATTGATTTTAAATGTTTGTCACAATTTATTATGAAGCTTGCTATCAAATTATCAATTTGTTTGTTGAAAACTGGGTCGGAATGAACCGACGATTTGTTTTTGATTATTAACTAATAAAAACTTAAACGATTGTATGAAAACTCAATTAAGGATTATAAAACAATGATTTGAGAACAAGGTTCACACCGGTTCAACAATTGCAAGACCTAGTGTTACTACATGTTTTAATTTGGTTTAATCAAATTAGTTCATTAATGGTTTTAGAATTACAAGGCTTAGGTTCCAATTGCTATCAACATTACAAACAACGGACCACAATGCAACTCGTTACATCGGACAAGTAAATCCTATAAAAAACAAGGCATAAATACGCATATTCATTTCACAAAGTCTAATTTCATAACGCATTCGACAATTCGCAAATACAATACAAACGTATGACAATTATCTTATGATTCAAATGCAATTCAATTAGTCACAAACCAATTGTTTAACAAGTAGCAAAACCCTAGAAATCCTTACAAAAGTCTACACTGGGGTGAAACCTTCGAAAATTAGCCCCTCACGGTGAACGAACCACGATCAATAATGGATTTGTCACACCCCGTTTTCCACGTGTCGCCGGTGGGCCCGGTGGGGGAGTATCGTGACGTGGTTGGCAACATAATAGTCAAACAACACAATATTTAAATGCACAGCGGAAGCAAAGTATAGATTTAATTCAACCAAACAACATTGTAATATTAAGTATCACAAGTAGTCGAATATAAATCCACAGGTAGATCAAAATAAAAGGAAACAATGTTCAACAGTCTATGACATCCAAGCTTGCGAGACTTATTGTGGATGCTAGGAGCAAAGCCAGCCTATTACGCGTAGTACCTGCACTTAACCTTTTTGAGAAAATACGTCAGTTTACACTGGTAAATACAATCAACCGACTCATTTTGAAAAGAGTTTGAGAAAATGCATTTAAGGCACAAGGAACAAATAATATTTTATAACTTGGGATAATTATTTAATATATAATACTCGTAAAAGATTTACATGTTTCTTATGCGTTCAGTAGCCCGGTTCGTGCCGGGTTAAAGATCAATAGACACACCACATTATGTATATGAGACACTGACAGGTGTACGCCTACACCTGTGTGCTAAGGTCGTGGCCATTTCGTAAAATGATGCCAGGGATATCCGGGACATGGTCATTAACCCCCCAAAGGCTTTAAGCAACAAAACAATTTAAACGGTCATCTCGATAATACCTAATCCCCAAAACGATTAAGGTCGAATGCCCGACCAAGCGGTATTTTATATACCGTACCCCAAGCCCGTATAAGGGAAAATAAGTTAAAAGTATTTACCTGAGCAAGTATAAATCAAAATCAGCGAGTGCAAGTATCTTTTACCGGTTCTCCTAATCTGGAACGAAGGTTTATTATAACCTATTAGAATCCTAACGGGTCTTTAGTTAAGCTTAAGCTTAGACCGGTTAGTTTTAAAGATACGGTTCGTACGCACGATTAAGCGAAGACCGGATAGAATGTGATTTAGACCCGACAAGTTTGAAGACTTGCTTAATATGGGTATATTATACACATTCTGGATTTTGAGACAAAACCGATAAGGTTTGACCCGTTTCGGCTAATTTATGTAAACTAGTTACATAAACCGAACCGAACGCGTATGAAGCGTAACGGGTATCCATAAGAGTCCTAAACAGGTTTCCTAAGTTAACATGCCTTAAATATGTTGTGATATCATTATGATACTTTCCATTATGCCCAAAACGAGTTTAATTTCTTTTTAAGCCCCGTAGGGGTATTTTGGTCATTTTTAAAGATTATAAAAAGGTTTAATTAAGCTTCTGTGATTCGGGTCTGATTAAATCAGTAAAATAATTTATTTTAACAGGTTATAACATTTGGTTATAAGTCTTATATGCCAAAATAGTTTTAAACCCTAATTATGCGTTTAATACGCGTATAACGCCGTTTTTAAGCGACGTACGAGTTAAAATAGGATTCTGAGTTTTCTGATCAGTTAAACAGGTTCAAAACACTCCATTTTTTATTTAAAATCAGTAGCAATTGGATTGGCATCAAAAGGATTTTTAAAATCAGTAGCAATTGGATTGGTATTTACCGAATCAAGGCGATAATCCTAGCTTATGATCAGTTTAAAAATAATTAAAAATCTTCAAAAATCCCAAAATATTATATTACATCAGTGGGTAAAAGGTTTGGTGTCAAAAATGGGGTTTAGATAGGCTTTACGCTAATGACGCCGCTTAATTACTAAGAAGCGTTATAATTACGTCATTAAGCATAACTCCTAATCTAGACCACCGATTGATGTGAAAATTTACAGAGATGTTTAATAATCAGTAACTAAGATTATTGCACTTTCACATTTCCAAAATTCTCGTTGTATGGTCATAAGGGCATTATGGTCCATATTTAAGCATTTAACGGAAACGTCGGACAATCGAGGTTTCAAGTGGTATAAACGCAGAGGGTTATACACACATGTAACTAGGTCCTAATGGAACTTTAAGGCATGTCTAAACCTATCAAAACCGGGTCAGAACTGAAGTCAAAGCAAAAGTCAAACTTTTGCGTCTTTCGGTTCCGAATCGGTTCAAAACAGAAAGTTGTCGAATCAATCAAGCGTAGACAAGTTTTTATACTTATTAACAAGTTATATGAATGATAAAACAAATTACACGCCTTCTGTAACGTTAATTACACGATTAATGATTCTGTTGACTTTTTGAAAGAAGTTTGACTCGACAAACAACCTAGTTAGAAAGGGTATCAGTGGGTGCCCTTTTAAGGGTTAGTTGTCCACATAATTACCAACTTGTAACAACTTCCATCTCGACAAAACCCTGGACCGATTGTGTTTAATCGTTAAGTCAAACCGTAATTACGACGGTTTGACTTCTAGGTTATAAACTAATCAAGACTTAATTTAGAAGGATCAAGGGTACTTACATAAGTTTAATGGATGATTAGGAAGTCTTGTATCAGTTCTTGAGCTCCTCCAAATGTCCAGAAGTTGAAATGTGGTTGTATGTTGCAACATGTGACTTTTATAAGAACTTTGATCTTTCTAAATTGATGCCAAATGGGTCTAGGATGATCCAAGATTGATACATGTGTCTTCTATAGGCTATATACCAGTATAGGAAGCCCATAGAATCGAAAACTTGCAATTGAAGTCGGTTACAAGCTGAAAACAGCCACCTGTGGGTGTTTTCTGCAACTGGCAGTCGGACGCGGCCCGCCTGAGGTATTGGCAATCCTTACGCGGGCCGCCTGGAGGCTGGATTCAGGTTTTGAACTTTCCTTTTATTGCATTTTGGTCCCTGGTCCCCCGAAAGGTCGTTTTCACTACAATTCTTGCATTATGAGGCTTCAATATTTACATATGGGGGCTTTAATACTTATACCCTCTTTGTAAAGTCCCCGGGTAACTTTGTGATCACCCGAAAAGCCCTAAATTTCAATGTTGACGATTCTAACCCTCGCACACGAATTTTATCATAACTTTCTCATACGTTAACGAAACTTTGTGAAATTTTTATGGTGCATTCTAGGGAGCATAATTAATCGTTACAAGGCTTCGGGTTTGCCAAAAGGTCACTCAGAGGTATATCTTAACATGTTGACACATTTAACCCCTGTAGTTTGTAATCTCTCACTTTCTTTCACAATTCGCTTCGTATGATCCACGATCCATTCGTTTAAGGTTATAAACATCATGTAGGGTTATTGTAAAGTATATTTATTCATTGTTGACATTTTGAACCCTTATATTTACATAGTTTCATTGTTTCTCAACTTTAGTCCTTCAAGAACATTCTTTCACACGTTCAAACCTATGACACGTGTCAACACATCATAGGACGTAAATTTTCGAGGTGTTACATCCTCACCCCCTTAAAAGAAATCTCGACCTTGAGATTTACTGAAATAGATAAGGGTACTTTTCTTTCATCGTGGACTCAACCTCCCACGTATACTCGGGACCTCTCCGGGCATCCCATTTGACCTTTACAATCGGTACATGCTTCCTTCGAAGCTTCTTAACTTGTCGATCCTCGATCGACAATGGTTTTTCCATAAATTTTAAGCTCTCATCTATATGCACATCTGTATGGGGTATTACCAGTGATTCATCAGCGAAACACTTCTTCAGATTGCAGATGTGGAACACATTGTGTATACTACTGAGCTCTTCAGGTAAGTTTAACTTATAGGCAACTGACCCGATACGTTCGATAACCTCGAAAGGTCCTATGTATCTCGGGCTTAGCTTTCCTTTCTTACCAAATCGCATCACTTCTTTCCAGGGTGATACTTTAAGTAGGACTTTGTCTCCTACCTCGAAGTTAAAAGCTTTACGCTTTGGATCAGCGTAACTCTTCTGCCTATCTCGGGCAGCTTTGAGACGGTCACGAATCTGGACAATCTTGTCCGTCGTTTCGAACACTAACTCTGGTCCCGATAATTGGACATCTCCAACTTCCGCCCAACAAACGGGCGTTCTACACTTTCTACCGTATAAGGCCTCGAAAGGCGCAGCCTTTATACTGGTGTGGTAGCTATTGTTGTAGGAGAACTCAATTAGTGGTAGGTGGTTATCCCAACTACCACCCAAATCAATCACACATGCACGAAGCATGTCTTCCAACGTTTGAATAGTACGCTCACTCTGACCGTTTGTCTGAGGATGGTAAGCCGTACTAAAATTCAAACGCGTGTCCAAAGATTGTTGGAAGCTTTTCCAAAAATGTGACGTGTATCTAGTATCTCGGTCAGAGATAATAGACACAGGTATGCCATGTAAGGCTACAACCTTATCAACGTATAACTGGGCTAACATGTCGGAGCTATAAGTCTCCTTAATGGGTAGGAAATGTGCTGACTTAGTCAGTCTATCAACTATAACCCATATCGTATCATTTCCTTTCCTTGTCTTAGGTAACTTGGTAATAAAATCCATCGTCACCATCTCCCACTTCCACGTAGGAAGTTCAGGCTGTTGTAGCAAACCTGACGGTTTTTGATGTTCGACTTTGACTTGCACATGTGTCAAGCATTTAGCTACATAGGTGGCTACAGACTTCTTCAAGCCTATCCACCAATAATTCGCCCTTAGATCCTGGTACATCTTATCAGCTCCAGGATGAACGGAGTATTTGGAACTACGGGCTTCCTGGAGGATAACATCTCGAAGTCCTCCATAAATTGGAACCCATATTCGCCCATTCAATCTTAATATTCCGTCCTTGCTAAGTGTTAACTGCTCCTCAGTTACCCCTAGCTTTTCGTTAGGATAGTTAGCTTCCAACACAGCTTCCTTCTGTGCAGCTAACAACCTTTCAATCAAATTATTCCTTATTTCCATGCGCTTGGCGTTGATTCGGATGGGTTTCACCCTTTCCTTCCGACTCAAGGCATCGTCGACTACATTCGCCTTGCCGGGATGGTATCTTATTTCACAATCGTAATCATTCAGAGTTTCCATCCAACGGCGTTGCCTCATGTTCAAGTCCTTCTGATTGAACAGATGTTGAAGGCTTTTGTGATCAGAATAGATCACACATTTGATTCCATATAAATAGTGCCTCCACAGTTTTAGTGCGAATACAACGGCACCCAATTCCAAGTCATGGGTGGTGTAATTCTTTTCGTGCACCTTTAACTGGCGTGAAGCATAGGCAATGACTTTGCCTTTCTGCATAAGCACACATCCCATCCCGGTGTGTGATGCATCACAATAAACTACAAACTCCTCTATTCCTTCAGGCAATGTCAGTACTGGAGCATTGCTCAACTTTTGTTTCAGAATATCGAAGGATTCCTGCTGCTTAGGACCCCAGTCAAACTTAATCTTCTTACGCGTCAGCGAAGTCAGGGGTGCAGCAATCCTTGAGAAGTTTTCAATGAATCGCCTATAGTATCCTGCCAAACCTAGGAAGCTACGAATTTCTGTAGGCGTCTTTGGCTCATGCCAATTCATGACAGCTTCAACTTTAGTGGGATCTACTTGGATACCACGCTCACTAACAACATGTCCAAGAAATTGGACTTCTCGAAGCCAGAATTCACACTTCGAGAACTTGGCATAGAGCTTTTCTTTATGAAGTAGTTCCAGAATGCAGTGAAGATGCTTTTCATGGTCAGCTTGGTTCTTTGAGTAGATGAGGATATCATCGATGAAAACGATGACGAATTTATCTAAGTGCGGCTTGCAAACGCGATTCATGAGATCCATGAATGCGGCCGGTGCATTAGTGAGCCCAAAAGGCATCACTAGGAACTCGTAATGACCATAACGAGTCCTAAATGCAGTCTTGTGCACGTCTTCATCTCTAACCTTCAGTTGGTGATAGCCTGACCTTAAGTCAATCTTCGAGAAGAAACTTGCCCCTTGAAGTTGATCGAACAGATCGTCGATTCTGGGCAAAGGATACCTATTCTTGATAGTGACCTTATTAAGCTCACGGTAGTCGATGCACAGACACATCGATCCATCCTTCTTCTTGACAAATAAAACTGGTGCTCCCCAAGGAGACGAACTAGGTTTGATGAAACCTTTGGCTAGCAAATCATCTAGCTGCGTTCTCAATTCCTTCATCTCTGTCGGTGCCAACCTATAAGGCGCCCTTGCAACTGGTGCTGATCCAGGAATAATGTCAATTCTGAATTCTACTTGTCTACCTGGTGGCAAACCAGGTAGTTCTTCAGGAAAAACTTCAGGGTATTCAGAAATGACGGGGATATCCCCAATCTTGGGCTTCGGCTCTTCAATAATCACTTGTGCCATGTAGATGACACAACCCTTCTTCAAACATTTAGAGTCCTTGAGCAGAGACATTCGCTCTGGCAGCCCATACTGGGTATCTCCCTGGATAGTAAGTGATTCACCAGACGGAGTCTTGATCATCACTTGCTTTTTATTGCAGACAATCTGGGCCTGGTTATGAGATAACCAGTCCATGCCTAGAACTATGTCAAAACCGGCTAGTTTTAAAGGAAGTAGGGACAAAGGAAAAGAGTGGTTCTTAATGGATATGAAACACCCATCTAATAAGGTTGAGGCGGTTTCTAAAGTGCCATCTGCTAGTTCCACCTCATACTTCACACTTAAAGTCTTAACAGGTAATTTCAACAAATCACAAAACTTATTATCTACGAACGACTTATCAGCGCCTAAATCAAATAACACTCTTGCATAAACATCATTTACGAGAAATGTACCTGTTATCACATTGTCGTCCTTGACGGCTTCCTTAGCATCCATCCTGAAGACCCTAGCATTGGTCTTCTTAGCCTCTTCAGGCTTCTTGGCGTATTTTGGGCAATTGGTCTTGATGTGCCCCTTTTCATTGCAACCGTAGCAGGTCGCATCCTTCATCTTTTTGCAATCCAAGGTCTTGTGTTCCTTGGACTTGCACAACCCACATGCAAAAGCTTTTGATTGTGAATTCGAATTCGATTCAAACCTGCACTTCCCAAAGTGCTGCCTCTTGCAGATTTTACATCTGGGTTTTTCACCCGACTGCTGACCATCCTTCCTAAATCCTGACCCCTTCTTATGGTCATTGTTTCCCTTCTGCTTCTTGTCTGAACGTCGTGAGTTGTCATCCTCACGCTTCCTCTTTTCGGTATCAGTGTTCCTCTGCGATTTCAGCCTGACCGCATCCAAGGTAAGAGACAATGATATGTCCGCTGTAGACCGAAAAGTAGCTGGTCTGGAGGCCTTTACACTTGCCTTGATCTCCGGGGCCAAACCCCCAATGAATCGGGCAATACGTTTGGGTTCCGGAGTTACCAAATATGGAACCAATCTTGACAAAGTGTTGAAACTGGTAAGGTAGGCCTGACAGTCTAGGTTTCTCATGACCAGCGATAAGAAGTCAGATTCAATTTTCTCAACCTCATGCTGAGGGCAGTAGTTTTCCTTGATCAGTGCCATGAACTATTCCCAGGTCATGTTGTACAACGGGACTTTCCCCGTAGCTTGGATCAAAGATCTCCACCAAGCCAATGCTTCTCCCTTAAAAGACTGAGACACGAATTTCACAATATCCCTATTATTGCAACCACTGATGTCCACAACCGTATCCATCTCGTCCAACCAAGTCATGCAATCTACTGCTCCTTTTTCCCCAGTGAAATCCCTGGGTTTGCACGATACGAAGTACTTATAGGAGCAACCCTTATTACGGGGTTCTTGATTCTGTACGACTCTTTGGGATGGAGCACTCCTCTGGTTTGATGAGTGGTGAGAATTACTGTTGTGGGCAGTGTGGGTCCTGGAGGGTGTTCTAGAGTGTGGTGCAGATTGGGTCCTTGCACGGGTACCACTGGATTCCTGGAGCTGTCTATCCATAGCTCGATTAACGGCATTATCTATCTTTGCCTGTAATTCTGCACCTGCTACATTTACTCGGGCATTATCATGCTCTCCCCTAGGGTGACTATTGACCTCGTTTGAGTCTGCCATGCAGCTGGAACTGTTACATATCGACAATAATTTATTGGTGAGTTTATTATAGAATTGCCTTTTATGGCAATTTTATTAACCGTGGTAAACATAGACCATATATGGTTAATTTATTACTCACATTTGTTTAGGATTTCAAATATAATTTATCCTAATTATAAAACAATAACAGTTTTATTAGCACATAAGGCCTAGTCACAGGGACAATTTAGATCATAAGCTATGATTTCAGAGAATCAAAGCATGATGGTTTGAACAAAGTTCATTACCTTTATCAGACAGGGTCACAGACTATTACTGTCTTTTGTCTCATATGAAAATGAGAAGGGCCCGTAGGCATTCTATTACCAATGGATGATAAAAAGAGCTAATCATACTTATTGATGATTTAACCCATGATTCAGAGATCATTTAGTTGGGTTAGGAATCTTTGAAAAGATCCTTATATAATAATAACACATGTGATTTTAACGAATCAAGTCTGCCAGGAGTGTTAACATGTTTTCAGATGTTAACTGGGATTTGAATCTTTTTAACGGGTTTTACCATCTTGGCCAGGTCTTAAAATGACATGCAGGCTAGGTTATACCTTTAAGATCCTAAATTAAAATAACATCGACAGATAGATTTTAAAAGGAATGATTTCGATTTATTTATTTCCAATATAATTTAATTATGCATAACATAGCACAAATGAAATTTATAAACTTACATTCCATTAAAATTTAAAAGTAGTACATTTTGCCCTAAACGGGACTTTTCACAGAAACACTTGCCCACGCAGGAGCTATACAGATAATACATGTCCTCACAGGGACGGTTTACAAAAGTAAATGTCCACGCAGGGACTAATAGAGACAAGTCCTCGTAGGGACTAAGTACAAAGATAGATGTCCACACAGGGACTACATACACACATAAATAAGTGTCCACGCAGGGACTACATACATACAAAAAGAAATGTCCACACAGGGACTTAATTTAAACAAGGAAATACAATAATACATATTGGGATTTAACGATCCCGTTTCTTCTTTCCCTTTAGCAAACTTGTCAGACCACTCATGAATCCCTGATTCTTCCTACGCTCTTTCTCGAGGTCGCGCTCAACCCTGCCCAGTCTTTGACGGAGATCCTCCTGCTCTGGTGGAGAAAACCGTGGTGGCTGGTATTGTGGTGGCGGCTGAATAGGTACTTGATACCCTCGAGCTGGGCGTCCTATTCCCCAAGGGGTTCCATAAGGTCCTTCTGGGTTAAAGGCATTGTAGTTTGCTGCCACTTGGTAAGGATCCTCAGCATAGTTATAGTTATGGTATGCTGGCGGTCCGTATGGGTTGTAAGCTGCCGGAGCAGTATAAGCAGGGATAGGGTTGCCAAAACCCGATGGTGACGGTGCAATAGGTGCCGAATTCACCTCTGATACTGGAACTGAAGGTCCATCCTCCTGTGGCTCTTCATATAGTGGCGGGTAGTGGCTGCCACTGGAGTGTTGAGGGGTGCTAAAATGAAAATCCCCTTCTCGTGCTGACATCCGTGCGCCAGTCCTCCTACGTCTTGGTGGTGCTGGAGGCTCTAGATGAACTGGCGGCGGTGGAGGCGGTGGCGTGACTGCCTCGAAACGTGGATCCCCAGAGGGATCTTGCTGCTGATGTTGCGGCTGCTGGTGAGGCGATGAATGGTAAGATGGTGTATAGTACCACTCACACCGTTCGAACCGTGCTTGATGACTATCCGGGCCTTGGTATGGTGTTCCGTGAAAAGACGAACCATCTGAGATCTCCACAGGATGGTTCGGGGTTCCGGTTGCAGGCTCGACGGGATCTGTGTCCTCGTCCATGTCTTGATCGCCGGAAAAGTGATCCTCCGGTCCTAGTGGGTTAAAGCCCACTTGTTCTGGTAGGTACTCTGCAGGGTTAAACTGGCCCTGAAAGACAGGAGTAGGGTCCTCGAAGGAACGGTGCGATGAGGATCGCTGTAGGGGTATGTATGAAGGTTGCAGGTTGTGGGGCTCATTCTCGGAATGAGGCCCATAGGAGTGATGATATGGAGGCGTTGAGCTATACGACGTCGATCGTCTGGAAGGCTCCTCATAAATCCTCCACGGTTCTTGTGGATCTGCACTCCTTGTAGTAGAAGGAGTTCGCCGGCCAGAAGGCCCGGCCTCGTGGTCGTTAGGGGCGCTCATTGGCCCTTTTCCTCGATCTCCTCGCCTGAATCTTGGCGGCATTGCTAAACCTGTTAATATAAACAAGGTAATAACAAGGAAAAATAAAGGACAAAATTTAAATTAAAATAAAAACATTTTGGATTATTCCTATGTTCTTTGTCTAGACTCGAAGATTTAGGAATGTGCAATTGTGTAACTGAGATTAAACACAGAAGGCTAGTGTTTAATTCACTCAGTGTTGGCTCTGATACCAACCTGTCACACCCCGTTTTCCACGTGTCGCCGGTGGGCCCGGTGGGGGAGTATCGTGACGTGGTTGGCAACATAATAGTCAAACAACACAATATTTAAATGCACAGCGGAAGCAAAGTATAGATTTAATTCAACCAAACAACATTGTAATATTAAGTATCACAAGTAGTCGAATATAAATCCACATGTAGATCAAAATAAAAGGAAACAATGTTCAACAGTCTATAACATCCAAGCTTGCGAGACTTATTGTGGATGCTAGGAGCAAAGCCAGCCTATTACGCGTAGTACCTGCACTTAACCTTTTTGAGAAAATACGTCAGTTTACACTGGTAAATACAATCAACCGACTCATTTTGAAAAGAGTTTGAGAAAATGCATTTAAGGCACAAGGAACAAATAATATTTTATAACTTGGGATAATTATTTAATATATAATACTCGTAAAAGATTTACATGTTTCTTATGCGTTCAGTAGCCCGGTTCGTGCCGGGTTAAAGATCAATAGACACACCACATTATGTATATGAGACACTGACAGGTGTACGCCTACACCTGTGTGCTAAGGTCGTGGCCATTTCGTAAAATGATGCCAGGGATATCCGGGACATGGTCATTAACCCCCCAAAGGCTTTAAGCAATAAAACAATTTAAACGGTCATCTCGATAATACTTAATCCCCAAAACGATTAAGGTCGAATGCCCGACCAAGCGGTATTTTATATACCGTACCCCAAGCCCGTATAAGGGAAAATAAGTTAAAAGTATTTACCTGAGCAAGTATAAATCAAAATCAGCGAGTGCAAGTATCTTTTACCGGTTCTCCTAATCTGGAACGAAGGTTTATTATAACCTATTAGAATCCTAACGGGTCTTTAGTTAAGCTTAAGCTTAGACCGGTTAGTTTTAAAGATACGGTTCGTACGCACGATTAAGCGAAGACCGGATAGAATGTGATTTAGACCCGACAAGTTTGAAGACTTGCTTAATATGGGTATATTATACACATTCTGGATTTTGAGACAAAACCGATAAGGTTTGACCCGTTTCGGCTAATTTATGTAAACTAGTTACATAAACCGAACCGAACGCGTATGAAGCGTAACGGGTATCCATAAGAGTCCTAAACAGGTTTCCTAAGTTAACATGCCTTAAATATGTTGTGATATCATTATGATACTTTCCATTATGCCCAAAACGAGTTTAATTTCTTTTTAAGCCCCGTAGGGGTATTTTGGTCATTTTTAAAGATTATAAAAAGGTTTAATTAAGCTTCTGTGATTCGGGTCTGATTAAATCAGTAAAATAATTTATTTTAATAGGTTATAACATTTGGTTATAAGTCTTATATGCCAAAATAGTTTTAAACCCTAACTATGCGTTTAATACGCGTATAACGCCGTTTTTAAGCGACATACGGGTTAAAATAGGATTCTGAGTTTTCTGATCAGTTAAACAGGTTCAAAAAACTCCATTTTTTATTTAAAATCAGTAGCAATTGGATTGGCATCAAAAGGATTTTTAAAATCAGTAGCAATTGGATTGGTATTTACCGAATCAAGGCGATAATCCTAGCTTATGATCAGTTTAAAAATAATTAAAAATCTTCAAAAATCCCAAAATATTATATTACATCAGTGGGTAAAAGGTTTGGTGTCAAAAATGGGGTTTAGATAGGCTTTACGCTAATGACGCCGCTTAATTACTAAGAAGCGTTATAATTACGTCATTAAGCATAACTCCTAATCTAGACCACTGATTGATGTGAAAATTTACAGACATGTTTAATAATCAGTAACTAAGATTATTGCACTTTCACATTTCCAAAATTCTCGTTGTATGGTCATAAGGGCATTATGGTCCATATTTAAGCATTTAACGGAAACGTCGGACAATCGAGGTTTCAAGTGGTATAAACGCAGAGGGTTATACACACATGTAACTAGGTCCTAATGGAACTTTAAGGCATGTCTAAACCTATCAAAACCGGGTCAGAACTGAAGTCAAAGCAAAAGTCAAACTTTTGCGTCTTTCGGTTCCGAATCGGTTCAAAACAGAAAGTTGTCGAATCAATCAAGCATAGACAAGTTTTTATACTTATTAACAAGTTATATGAATGATAAAACAAATTACACGCCTTCTGTAACGTTAATTACACGATTAATGATTCTGTTGACTTTTTGAAAGAAGTTTGACTCGACAAACAACCTAGTTAGAAAGGGTATCAGTGGGTGCCCTTTTAAGGGTTAGTTGTCCACATAATTACCAACTTGTAACAACTTCCATCTCGACAAAACCCTGGACCGATTGTGTTTAATCGTTAAGTCAAACCGTAATTACGACGGTTTGACTTCTAGGTTATAAACTAATCAAGACTTAATTTAGAAGGATCAAGGGTACTAACATAAGTTTAATGGATGATTAGGAAGTCTTGTATCAGTTCTTGAGCTCCTCCAAATGTCCAGAAGTTGAAATGTGGTTGTATGTTGCAACATGTGACCTTTATAAGAACTTTGATCTTTCTAAATTGATGCCAAATGGGTCTAGGATGATCCAAGATTGATACATGTGTCTTCTATAGGCTATTTACCAGTATAGGAAGCCCATAGAATCGAAAACTTGCAATTGAAGTCGGTTACAAGCTGAAAACAGCCACCTGTGGGTGTTTTCTGCAACTGGCAGTCGGACGCGGCCCGCCTGAGGTATTGGCAATCCTTACGCGGGCCGCCTGGAGGCTGGATTCAGGTTTTGAACTTTCCTTTTATTGCATTTTGGTCCCTGGTCCCCCGAAAGGTCATTTTCACTACAATTATTGCATTATGAGGCTTCAATATTTACATATGGGGGCTTTAATACTTATACCCTCTTTGTAAAGTCCCCGGGTAACTTTGTGATCACCCGAAAAGCCCTAAATTTCAATGTTGACGATTCTATCCCTCACACACGAATTTTATCATAACTTTCTCATACGTTAACGAAACTTTGTGAAATTTTTATGGTGCATTCTAGGGAGCATAATTAATCGTTACAAGGCTTCGGGTTTGCCAAAAGGTCACTCAGAGGTATATCTTAACATGTTGACACATTTAACCCCTGTAGTTTGTAATCTCTCACTTTCTTTCACAATTCGCTTCGTATGATCCATGATCCATTCGTTTAAGGTTATAAACATCATGTAGGGTTATTGTAAAGTATATTTATTCGTTGTTGACATTTTGATTTACATAGTTTCATTGTTTGTCAACTTTAGTCCTTCAAGAACATTCTTTCACACGTTCAAACCTATGACACGTGTCAACACATCATAGGACGTAAATTTTCGAGGTGTTACAGGATTGAAGCTTGATGTTGACATCTTGGAGCTTTGAAGGTGATGAAGTGATGGTTAGGGTTTGTGGTGGTGAAAAGTTTGATGGTGATGAATGGAATGAAGATTAGGGTTGTATGGAGTGAAGGTGATGATGAATTCGTATGAGGATTTGATGATTCGGGATGATGAAAAATGGATTGGGAATGATTGAGGATGAAGATGGTGAAGGTCCTTGGCTCCAAGAGTGATTCAAACTCAAAACCAATGTGTAACCCCCGTATAATGGCTGATTATTGTGTTTTAATTCGTTCCCAAAGCATCAAACACAAAAATCGCGACGTTAGGATATAAGGGGCGTCGCCGACGGCCTGATGAGGCGTCGACGACGGTGCTCAGGTTTTCAAGATTCTCTCGACGGCTTAAATCCCTGTCTACGGTGCAAATTTGGCGACAAGGTTAACCACAGGGCGTCGGCGACGGCCCATATGGGCGTCGGCGACGATGCCTGCAAATCCCACTTTACGTTTTTCGGGTTTCTTGCTCCCGGTTGATCCGTTTTGCGTTCCGGTGGTCCATAAAGATCCCGAATAGCTCCTTAAACTTCGTTAGACCTGCAAAACACAACTCTAATCAAAAGTAGGCTAAACGAAACTAAAAATCATGTAAAACATCAATTTAAATATATACGAACACCGGTTTTCAACCACGTATCACATCCCCACACTTGTCTTTTGCTTGCCCTCAAGCAAATCTGTTTTTCACTTTCACTTGGGTCGAACGAGCAACACACGTCCCATTCCCGAGACTAAGGTTAAGGTCTAATGTCATACCCGGTTCAAACTTTTTACAATTTACGAAATATTTAACGGGAAAGTGAATAACCACATATAAAATGGTTACCCAAGATTAACCCGCCCTTGAAACTAATAAACCATGCACATCCCTCACAATGTTCTCTCCACTCGGTTTAAAATTTGGCTAACTAGATACTGAATTAGCACTTTTTAATTAATCACTCAAAACCGATTAGAACACGTACCCGCATATGCTTGCAACTCAATCATTTTTCACCACCGAACACGAATACTAAACACAAGTCAAAAGGTCTTTTAAGGGTTGTAATGGGGCTAGGCTAAGGGTATGGAATAGGTCATTTTAAAGTGGCTAAGGTGATGAAAATTCGATTCTTATTACAAAACAACTATTCTAAACATGCTAACTATAAACATCAAGCTAATAGGCCACAATTTTTCGCCTTTTATTCAACACACTACTAACTCATATTTTTGTATTTTTCTCAACAATTTTCTTTTCTTTTTCGCAACGTTTTCTGAATTTTCAATTTTTTTTTCAAATATAAATCACAACTATACAACCACATAATCCTACAATCGAATTTTCATCACACGGGTTTAAAAAGAAAAGATTTAATGGTTGTGGGATAAACGGGTTGGTCAAACGAAAGGTTTAGGCTCAAAGTGGGCGATTAGGTGATTTATTTTGTGACAACCCGTAACTTCAATGTACAACCGTTTGTTTCACTTTAATAAAATCAAATCATGCGCATCGATTATTTGATGAGTTGATTTTTATTTTATTCATGTCATACTAAACCGACCCGAACCGTTGAGCAATAAGTTGTTGAATTTATATATGTATATTATATTAATGTTGGTTAACCCTAAACTTGTTATGGATTGTAAAAAAAAAAGATATATAATATATATATAAATTATAGAATAAAGTATGTATATATGCTAACATATATAACACATGGCTGCCTATCTCCTTGCTTGTGACCCAATCCACTTTCCTTTATGCTTCTCGGTCCACCCCCAGCCCAAAACCCTTGTGTGCGGCCCACTTCACTAACCGCCATCATGGAAGCCTGTTATTTAACCCTTACAAACCCTACCCGCTGTCTTTCTCACCGCCCCTCTACTCGAAACCCAGCAACAAAACAGCCGCTACCATCTCCTTCTCCAGCGAGTTCAAAACTCTGGCGACACCGGTGCACTCCAACCAAGTCTCCGACTCCACTCTTTCCTCCGATCGTTCTGCGACGATACCCGCTCCGAGCACACCGACGTCGACTTACACCTTCTCAAACCGACTGCTACGTTTCAAGATTCAGGTTAGAATGCCATCCTCTTGTGTGAGCTTAATAATGAACATGTTAAGCGAGAATGATAACCTGTTAAGTGACGTTGAATGAAACAGGGGAAACTGTTTTGAATGATAAGTAAAAGTGGTGATTTTAAAGATGATGAATCTGTATGATAAGCCCTACTCATTTAAATGATAACTGAAGTAGGTGATGCTAGGCTTCCATGAAACGTACAACTTAATATGCATAGAATACAACCTGGTTAAGCATGTATGAGTGTTAATATAGAAAATGGCATGTATGGAGACCTCTGTTAGACAACTTAAACGATTGTGTGAATAATAAAAAGGGTGATGATGAATTATGTTGATCTCTGTTAACGGTTTGAAATGAACAGTAATAATGTTGGGATTACATGCGTATTCTCCTTGTTTAAAATGATAAAAATGATGATGTTCGGATCCGTTATATATATACATGCTGAAGTGATTAGGATAATGTTGGATTCTTAACTGTTAGCAATAATAATGATGTAATACACATGTTTGAATGTGTAATTGAATGATTGAAATATGATATGTTATTGAAAAAGCTTGAGGATAGCCTTCCATGGAGTGTACATATATATATGCATAGGGTTCAACCTAGTGGTTCACACACTACAAAAAGTAGAAAACATGATAACATGGACTATTATTGTCGAAATATGCACAGCCATGTGGTCCCACCTTTTCTTGAATTATGGGATTTTAGCACACAAATTATTAAGAATCAATCACACATATATAAATATGAACTGTACATTATCTGAACGCATGGTAAAGGCCTGGCCCCACCGCTATTGATCGCACAAGCCATTTGTTGGGCTGCACAACCTGGGCCGGGGTATTAGTCATGCGCTGTTTGATGGTAATTCAAATCACCAAACATTCGCACACTATTATGTCATATTCTACACCGAATATAGTCGCACACTTATAAATAATCGTAGTCACACACTATTTGGCCGTAAACTACTCGCTGTATACATACTACTATGAAATACGTGATTACTTGCTACGTGTATGAAATGCTTGTTATATGTGGATTTCTTGCATACGGTCCTAACAAGGGGTAACCGTTATAGGACGCGGTTGACCAAGTTTAGGATAAACATACTAGCTACCGAGCAATCAAAGGTGAGTTCACACCCTCTACAAAGCATGGGATTCCCAGGGGTTGGGAATGGGGTTAAGGAACATGGGTTCCTCGTCCTCCTTGGGTAGGACAGTATTGGTTCAGGAATGTAATTCCTCGTCCTCATGGACAGATAACTCGTACTAGACCAAAACTCTATCACGAAGTCCCTCCTTTTTATATCGACTTAATCGCCGGGCCAATGGCGAGCGGGTCATTAGTTAGATAGCGCTATTTAGGTCTGACAAACCTCACACCGTGCCGCAGAGGACGGGCGTGAACTAATGGATCTGGGGCACGTCAATGATGATAGACATTGACAGTTTCAGGGCACATAAACATGACTACAGTCAGCAGTCGATATGGTAACGAGTCTAGTGTATACATGGGGTAGCCCCCACGGCCGAAATGCCAGATAACTAACACGGGGTAGCCCCCACGGCTGGATTGCCAGAGTAACCGGGAATAAACAGGTCACGTGTTTTTACTATGGGGTAACCCCCACGGCAGGATGCCAGATAAAGGAAACTGTTTTCGAAACAACTTAAAACAAACACCCAACCGTGAACTCACTCAACTTGTTGTTGACTCGTTACTACATGCTTTGCAGGTCCTTAGGTTCTTAGCTGGAGCTTGCATGGAGGAGGATCGTTGTGGGACATGGACGACTGTGTGCCATGTTAAACTTTGAAACAATTGAACTTATGTTTTGATTTAAGACTTATGCTTCCGCTTGCAACTTAACTATGTTTTGTTTGGACACCAATTGTATTGGTTAAACTTTTATATCTCTTACCTTACATGTTCAATATGATTGGTGGCTGGATCCTGGTCAGTCACGCCTCCAAGCGGTGGTACTCCGCAGGTGGATTTTGGGGGTGTGACAGATTGGTATCAGAGCCATTGGTTATAGAGAACTTGGTTTTAATAAAGGAAAAGGGTTTTATTAAAATCAGACTATAACCTGTACAGTGCTCAACGGTCCACAACGATGCTTCACTCCACATGCAAGGCTCGACATTTTAGGTGATATGATCGGTGTATATATTGCCTACTTGTTAGTTACATAGTACATTGCCTATGGTATGCTTGGTTAGTATAACTACTATTGCTTGAACACGTGCGTGCTTGCTCTATTTTATCGTCGTACTTTCGCGAACCCCTCTCACTCACGTTCTTCTTGATATGAAGATCATGTCTGGACGCGTTAACCTGACACAAGCCCAGTTGACGGCTCTGATCAACGAACGAGTTGCCGCAGCACTTGCAGCTGCACACGCAGGAGGTATATCCTGCAGTCCGAACTCATTCCAGGATCTTTAGGATCCTACTCTCGTGAACCAACCTTTGTGTTAAACTCTGTCTTTTCTTTCACCCACGATAGGTCATCATGTTCAGCCACCCGTGTGCACTTTTAAGACTTTCATGGACTGCCGACCAACTACTTTTAGCGGCACTGAAGGAGCAGTAGGTCTCCTACACTGGTTTGAGAAGCTAGAATCTGTGTTCGAAATGTGCGAATGCCCTGAGGCGCGCAGGGTGAAGTATGCTACTGGTACTCTCGAGGGTTTAGCCCTCACATGGTGGAACGCTCAGGTTCAGATGCTGGGGTTGGTTGCTGCCAATGCCACCCCTTGGGAAACTTTTAAGGAAATGATCAGAGAAGAATACTGCAGTCGTGATGAGATTCACAAACTGGAATTGGAGTTCTTCAACCTCAAGATGACGGGGTCCGAAATTGAAGCTTATGTGAAAAGGTCGAACGAACTGGCAATTCTGTGCCCTACTATGGTGGATCCTCCCATCAAACGCATCGAACTATTTCTTCAGGGCTTAGTGCCGGAAATCCAAAGTCATGTGACTTCGGCGAACCTCGCCACCTACCAGCAAACTGTTCAGCTGGCTCACCGTCTCACGGACCAGGCGGTGGAGCAGAACAAGTTACCAAAACGCATAGGTGCTGTAACTACTTCTGGTACCACAAGTGACAACAAACGGAAATGGGATGGAACTTCAAGTAAGGGTTCGACTTCTGTTCAGTCCCAGTCTCAGCAGAGAAAGACTGATGAATACAAGAGCCCTAATCAGCAATCGTCTGGTGGTCAAGGCCATGGTGGGTACAAAGGAAATCACCCCAAATGCAATCGCTGCAGCCTGCACCACAGCGGGCCATGCACCAGGGGCAACTGTCATCGGTGCAACAAGCCTGGTCACGCTGCAAAGGATTGCAGGAGCTTATACCCCGCCAATCAGAATCGCCATCAAGCTCAACAGAACCAGCGCCAGCAACAGCAGCAAGGCGACAACAAATGGTGCTTTCAGTGTGGAGCTGAGGGCCACTTCAAGAGAGATTGTCCCCAACTGAACAGGAACCAAAACAACAACAACAACAATAATAACAATCAGGGGAATGGTAACAATGGGAACAACAACAACAATGGCGCCAGGGGGCGGATGTTTGTGATTGGCCAAGGTGAAGCAAGGAATGACCCCAATGTTGTGGCGGGTAAGTTCCTTCTCGACGACTTTTATGTTTCAGTTTTATTTGATTCGGGTGCCGATACTAGCTACATGTCACTAGAAGTTAGTCGAATGCTTAAGCGCATTCCAACACCTTTGAACAACAAGCACACCGTAGAGCTAGCAAATGGTAAGAGTTTAGAAGCCACACACGTAGTCAAGGGTTGTAAACTTATTCTCGCTGACCAGACCTTCTCTATCGACCTCATTCCTATTGTCCTGGGTAGTTTCGACGTTGTCATTGGGATGGATTGGTTATCCCAGCACCGAGCGGAGATTCTTTGCAACGAGAAGGTTGTACGTATTCCAGGTCCCGGTGGTGAACCTCTCATGATTCATGGCGACAAGAGGAGTGCTGTTGAAAACGTCATTTCTCTCCTTAAGGCCCAAAAGTGCTTGCGAAAGGGCCACACTGCCATTTTGGCTCTCGTTATTGACACCTCAGAAAAAGAGAAGAAGATAGAAGATTTCCCAGTTGTACGCGATTATCCAGAGGTATTTCCTGAGGAATTACCTGGTCTTCCGCCCCATCGCCAAGTCGAGTTTCAGATCGAATTAGCTCCTGGAGCTGCGCCCATAGCCCGTGCACCTTATCGTTTAGCCCCATCAGAGTTGAAGGAACTCTCTACGCAACTACAAGAGCTCCTGGATAAGGGTTTTATTCGTCCAAGCTCGTCGCCCTGGGGAGCCCCAGTATTGTTTGTGAAGAAGAAGGACGGTACTTTCAGAATGTGCATCGATTACCGGGAACTCAACAAGGTGACGGTGAAGAATCGTTATCCTCTACCGCGTATCGACGACTTGTTCGACCAGCTGCAAGGGTCGAGCTACTATTCGAAGATTGATTTGAGATCGGGTTATCACCAGCTGAGGGTCCGGGAAGAGGACGTCTCCAAAACAGCTTTCAGAACTCGATACGGGCACTATGAGTTTTTGGTCATGCCTTTTGGGATGACAAACGCACCTGCGGTTTTCATGGACTTGATGAACCGAGTGTGCAAGCCTTACCTGGACAAGTTCGTTATAGTCTTCATCGACGACATCCTAATCTATTCCAAGAGTCAGGAGGAACACGAGCAGCATCTGCGACTTATTCTAGAACTCCTTCGAACAGAACAGCTTTATGCAAAGTTCTCGAAATGCGACTTCTGGCTTCGAGAAGTCCATTTCCTAGGCCATGTGGTAAACAAGGATGGGATTCACGTTGATCCATCCAAGATAGACTCGATTAAGAACTGGCCTGCACCTCGTACACCAAAGGAAATTCGCTAATTCTTGGGTTTGGCGGGATACTACCGGAGATTCATAAAGGATTTTTCTAAGATTGCACAGCCTCTCACCTCACTAACGCAGAAAGGCGTTGTTTATCGCTGGGGAAACGCACAGGAGTTGGCATTTCAACACCTAAAGGATAGACTTTGTAGCGCACCTATCCTTTCCTTGCCAGAAGGCACAGACGATTTTGTGGTCTACTGCGACGCATCAATTCAAGGTCTTGGTTGCGTGTTGATGCAACGAGACAAAGTTATAGCCTACGCCTCACGCCAACTTAAGGTTCATGAAAAGAACTACACTACGCACGATTTAGAGCTGGGAGCTGTTGTTTTTGCACTTAAATTATGGCGGCATTACTTGTATGGTACCAAGTGCGCCATCTACACCGACCACAGGAGCCTCGAGCATATCTTCAAGCAGAAGGAACTGAATATGCGGCAACGAAGATGGGTCGAGCTACTGAATGAGTACGAGTGCTCAATCAGGTATCACCCGGGTAAGGCCAATGTTGTGGCCGACGCCCTCAGTCGGAAGGACACTGCGCCTAAGCGCGTGCGAGCTTTACAACTCACGATCCACTCTAGTCTCCCTTCCCAGATACGAGCAGCTCAGATAGAAGCACTGAAACCAGAAAACGTCTGGGCTGAAGCCCTACGCGGATCAAGGCAACGATTAGAACAAAAGGAAGACGGTGCTTACTACGTGACGGGACGCGTTTGGGTCCCACTCTACGGCAACCTACGAGAGCTCGTGATGGACGAAGCACACAAGTCTCGCTACTCGGTACATCCTGGATCGGATAAAATGTACCACGACATCAAAACTACGTATTGGTGGCCTAGCATGAAGGCCCACATAGCAACTTACGTCAGCAAGTGTTTGACTTGTGCAAGAGTCAAGTCTGAATACCAGAAACCCTCAGGCCTACTCCAACAACCAGAGATACCCCAATGGAAATGGGAGCAAATTTCCATGGATTTTGTCACTGGCCTACCTAGATCCCAGCGCGGGAACGATACTATTTGGGTGATCGTGGATCGACTCACAAAGTCCGCACACTTCTTGGCTATCAAGGAAACGGATAAGTTCTCCACTCTAGCAGACGTATACATTAAGGAAGTTGTCTCGAGGCACGGGGTGCCCACCTCTATTATCTCTGATCGTGATGCACGTTTTACTTCTGAACTGTGGCAAGCAATGCACAAGTCCTTTGGTTCACGTTTGGATATGAGCACCGCTTATCACCCGCAAACGGATGGGCAGTCTGAACGCACCATCCAGACCCTTGAAGACATGCTTAGGGTATGTGTGATTGACTTTGGCAATGGTTGGGAAAAACATCTGTCACCAGTGGAATTCTCGTATAATAACAGTTACCACACCAGCATTCGGGCCGCTCCATTTGAGGCATTGTACGGGCGTAAATGCCGATCACCTCTTTGTTGGGCAGAGGTGGGGGATAGTCAGATCACTGGCCCAGAACTTGTGGTAGACTCAACAGAACGGATTGCTTAGATACGACAACGAATGGCGGCAGCTCGTGACCGTCAGAAAAGCTACGCCGATAAGGGCAGGAAACCACTCGAATTCCAGGTTGGGGATCGAGTGCTACTCAAAGTCTCACCCTGGAAGGGTGTTGTTCGTTTTGGTAAACGAGGCAAACTTAACCCACGATACGTTGGACCATTTGAAATCATAGAGAAAATAGGCAAGGTATCCTACAAACTGAACCTACCCACAGAACTCAGTGCAGTTCACAACGTTTTCCACGTGTCGAATCTGAAGAAGTGTCTGTCAGATGAGACCCTCGTAGTTCCTTTGAAGGAACTCACTATTGACGATCAGTTGCGATTCGTTGAGGAACCTGTTAAAATCACGGACCAGGATGTTACGGTCCTCAAGAGCACTAGAATACCTCTCGTTCGAGTTCGTTGGAACTCACGTCGCGGCCCAGAGTTCACCCGGGAACGCGAAGATCAGATGAAACAAAAGTATCCCCAACTGTTCGCAAACAGTACAACCACTACTGAGGCTGAAGCTACGGAATTTCGGGACGAAATTCCAGATCAACGGGGGGTGGATGTGACACACCAGGAAAACCAGGAAAAACCATACAACTTAACTAGCTTCCTCAGTGAGTGCTTACCAAATTTTGGGACGAAATTTCTTTCAACTTGGGGATAATGTGACAACCCGTAACTTCAATGTACAACCGTTTGTTTCACTTTAATAAAATCAAATCATGCGCATCGATTATTTGATGAGTTGATTTTTATTTTATTCATGTCATACTAAACCGACCCGAACCGTTGAGCAATAAGTTGTTGAATTTATATATGTATATTATATTAATGTTGGTTAACCCTAAACTTGTTATGGATTGTAAAAAAAAAAAGATATATAATATATATATAAATTATAGAATAAAGTATGTATATATGCTAACATATATAACACATGGCTGCCTACCTCCTTGCTTGTGACCCAATCCACTTTCCTTTATGCTTCTCGGTCCACCCCCAGCCCAAAACCCTTGTGTGCGGCCCACTTCACTAACCGCCATCATGGAAGCCTGTTATTTAACCCTTACAAACCCTACCCGCTGTCTTTCTCACCGCCCCTCTACTCGAAACCCAGCAACAAAACAGCCGCTACCATCTCCTTCTCCAGCGAGTTCAAAACTCTGGCGACACCGGTGCACTCCAACCAAGTCTCCGACTCCACTCTTTCCTCTGATCGTTCTGCGACGATACCCGCTCCGAGCACACCGACGTCGACTTACACCTTCTCAAACCGACTGCTACGTTTCAAGATTCAGGTTAGAATGCCATCCTCTTGTGTGAGCTTAATAATGAACATGTTAAGCGAGAATGATAACCTGTTAAGTGACGTTGAATGAAACAGGGGAAACTGTTTTGAATGATAAGTAAAAGTGGTGATTTTAAAGATGATGAATCTGTATGATAAGCCCTACTCATTTAAATGATAACTGAAGTAGGTGATGCTAGGCTTCCATGAAACGTACAACTTAATATGCATAGAATACAACCTGGTTAAGCATGTATGAGTGTTAATATAGAAAATGGCATGTATGGAGACCTCTGTTAGACAACTTAAACGATTGTGTGAATAATAAAAAGGGTGATGATGAATTATGTTGATCTCTGTTAACGGTTTGAAATGAACAGTAATAATGTTGGGATTACATGCGTATTCTCCTTGTTTAAAATGATAAAAATGATGATGTTCGGATCCGTTATATATATACATGCTGAAGTGATTAGGATAATGTTGGATTCTTAACTGTTAGCAATAATAATGATGTAATACACATGTTTGAATGTGTAATTGAATGATTGAAATATGATATGTTATTGAAAAAGCTTGAGGATAGCCTTCCATGGAGTGTACATATATATATGCATAGGGTTCAACCTAGTGGTTCACACACTACAAAAAGTAGAAAACATGATAACATGGACTATTATTGTCGAAATATGCACAGCCATGTGGTCCCACCTTTTCTTGAATTATGGGATTTTAGCACACAAATTATTAAGAATCAATCACACATATATAAATATGAACTGTACATTATCTGAACGCATGGTAAAGGCCTGGCCCCACCGCTATTGATCGCACAAGCCATTTGTTGGGCTGCACAACCTAGGCCGGGGTATTAGTCATGCGCTGTTTGATGGTAATTCAAATCACCAAACATTCGCACACTATTATGTCATATTCTTCACCGAATATAGTCGCACACTTATAAATAATCGTAGTCACACACTATTTGGCCGTAAACTACTCGCTGTATACATACTACTATGAAATACGTGATTACTTGCTACGTGTATGAAATGCTTGTTATATGTGGATTTCTTGCATACGGTCCTAACAAGGGGTAACCGTTATAGGACGCGGTTGACCAAGTTTAGGATAAACATACTAGCTACCGAGCAATCAAAGGTGAGTTCACACCCTCTACAAAGCATGGGATTCCCAGGGGTTGGGAATGGGGTTAAGGAACATGGGTTCCTCGTCCTCCTTGGGTAGGACAGTATTGGTTCAGGAATGTAATTCCTCGTCCTCATGGACAGATAACTCGTACTAGACCAAAACTCTATCACGAAGTCCCTCCTTTTTATATCGACTTAATCGCCGGGCCAATGGCGAGCGGGTCATTAGTTAGATAGCGCTATTTAGGTCTGACAAACCTCACACCGTGCCGCAGAGGACGGGCGTGAACTAATGGATCTGGGGCACGTCAATGATGATAGACATTGACAGTTTCAGGGCACATAAACATGACTACAGTCAGCAGTCGATATGGTAACGAGTCTAGTGTATACATGGGGTAGCCCCCACGGCCGAAATGCCAGATAACTAACACGGGGTAGCCCCCACGGCTGGATTGCCAGAGTAACCGGGAATAAACAGGTCACGTGTTTTTACTATGGGGTAACCCCCACGGCAGGATGTCAGATAAAGGAAACTGTTTTCGAAACAACTTAAAACAAACACCCAACCGTGAACTCACTCAACTTGTTGTTGACTCGTTACTACATGCTTTGCAGGTCCTTAGGTTCTTAGCTGGAGCTTGCATGGAGGAGGATCGTTGTGGGACATGGACGACTGTGTGCCATGTTAAACTTTGAAACAATTGAACTTATGTTTTGATTTAAGACTTATGCTTCCGCTTGCAACTTAACTATGTTTTGTTTGGACACCAATTGTATTGGTTAAACTTTTATATCTCTTACCTTACATGTTCAATATGATTGGTGGCTGGATCCTGGTCAGTCACGCCTCCAAGCGGTGGTACTCCGCAGGTGGATTTTGGGGGTGTGACATATTTGGGTACGGATAAATAAATGGTGTAAAGGAAAAAGGTTTACCTAATGCCTTAATCATTCTCGTGCTTGTATTCGGTCTATGGTCTCAAATGTATCAAAAGTTGCAAGTTCTATAATACGCGACTAAAGGTCCACTCAAACGAAGAAACATGTATATATGTATATCTATGATGTAAAAGTGGCTCAAAACCTCACGTACAAAGGGTAGGGTATATGATATGCATAATGTACTAGTTTCTTAGGCGGATTACTCCAAAATAACCACCCGCTTCATACCCTTCATGTTAATTGTTTGAACTTGACCATGACAAAAGACCAAATGGGTGTGTCATCCTTCATTAACTTAGCTACTTGTGCTTTTAGATTGGTTTAAACAAAGACATTTTTGGAAAAAAAAATTGAAAGTTTCCCCCATCCCCACACTTGAGGTAAACATTGTTCTCAATGTGTAGTGTTTAAATGAAAGGGGGTTGATGTAGGGTAAAATACACATATTTGTCCCGTGTAAAGTGTATAATTTATGTATAGTTTTTATTTGTTTTTATCTAGTTTTAGTATTATATTATATTATTTTGTGTTGGGCCAGGTCCTGGTGCAAATGGAGGAAAAACGAGTAATATGAAAATAACCAGCCAGTTGGGCAGAGTGGGGTGCCAGAGACCGAATTAAATTTGCCGCTATTTTTCTTTAGTGGACCTAACCCGCTATCTCTATGTTATCTATTAAGGGCTAGAGTTTATTATTGTTTTTGTTTTGGGACACAAGCTCCTACACGTTTAGGTTCAAGAGAAAAATATGAGGCATATTATTATGAATGTTGAGGATAGCAGACTTCAAGTCTGGAGGAGCCAATTACTAATATTCGTTGGAGGCTGCACATTATTGTTTTTTTTAGACCTTGAAACACTTTCAAGGCAACATATTGGACTTGAGTGGATATTGGGTTTTGTGAATTATATTTGAATATTTAATAAAACCCTAAGCCCAATATGTAAGAAAACATCAGACGTACATAACGGACATTATTCACGATCGCAAGAGGAGGTCATAAAAGGACGAATTATATAGACCAATACAATTCAACTTGAACGGACGATTTGAAGGATTCTTTGGCAAAGGATAAGGGTCAAGATTGAGTGGAACAAGAAGCTTGGAGATCAAGGAATTACCGGGTTTCGTTACCTATTCTTCTTATTTTCTATTTTTCTTTGTTCCATGTCTATGAATTCATATTATAAACCTTGTTTTATTATTTTTGAAACCATGATTCTTGGCTAAACTTTTCATGCTACCTAGGCTTATGACAATGGTATAATGAAGTTTGGATTTTTATTCGTTAATAATGTGGTTTATGGGTTTTCTTGAAAAGTAAAAGATTATGGTGTATATGCGTGCTTGATATTGTTTGAATACTGATTATGCTTCGTATGATTCTTGGTGACGGTCTTTATCACATAATAGAGTCGTGCTAGGGTTTTAGATTTAGGTGACGGTCTATATCACATAATAAATCTTTAACTCTTTAGGGTGAAATTGCGCAACTAACCTTAGAAGTAATATTCGGTAATCTAATAAAATCAAGTGTTCTACTAATCTTGTCGCTGTAAGGCTCGGAGTTATTAATAGGTTTTGGTTTGATATATAGCTAGGATTAGGTTTTGTAAGAAATCGGTTTTAGTTCCCTAATCATTCTCTTGTCTATTAAACCAAGTTAGAATCCATAGTTGCCTTAGACTTTCGCGCTGTAAGGTAGATTGTCATATTAAGGCACTTTTCAAGAAGTTAGACGACTGTAAGGAAATCTAACAACCGGTAGTCGTAACGGCCTAGGTAGTGCCATAAGTTTCACCTCGAGAAGGGTCGAGGGGCTTAGTTAGTGTCTTAATAGGTTTAGTATCAAAAGATCCCGGTTCCATACCACATTAGTTTCGAATAGAAATACACTCCAAGTTAAACCTGCGTCTAGCCTAGGTGATCTTCATCGCCACTGGTTTAAGTCTTCGTCCAAGTTCGTATTTAGTTATTTTAATTAATTTAGCTTAATCTTTATTTGCATTTTTAGGATTTTTAGTGAACACCCCCCCCCCCAGTCAAATAAACTGTTAGTAAGTCGTGCCAGTCTTTGTCTAGATAGAGTCATTAGCGTAATTTAATTGAGTCTCGTGGGTTCGATATCCGGACTTACTTAGCTTTACTATAGTCGATCGGTTCGCTTGCCGGTTAGTAGTTTTGTCGAGTTTAGAGAGTCTAGAGTATTACTTTGAGTCTAGATTTAGGTTAATTGTAGTTGTTTTTATTAAACCACTTCGAGCACATCATGTTTTTGGCACCGTTGCCGGGGACTCTTTGGCGATTGCGTTAATTACTTTGTTTGGACTTGTTTGACATCATACGTGCTATGTGTTTGTTTGTTTGAGTCGTAGGAGTCTAATTATAAAAATCAAAAATAAATAAATATTTATATTTTGTCGAGTCGTTTGTTAGAGTCTTTTTACTTGCTTTGTATTCGGTTTTGCAGTGGATGCCCCATACGCGCTCGCAGGGACCTCCGCCGAATCCGCTTACGATCAAGTCTTCCTTCTCGTCTTCTTCGTCCGAGTTAAGTTCTTCTAGCTCTTCTTCTTCTTCTTCACACTTCGCCCCTTCTGACTCTACTCTACACTCTAAACCACCAGCCTTCGACTTCACACCGAAGCTGTCACCACACAATTCTCCACCACCCACCCGCCCACCTAGTCCGCCACACACCATTCAAATGGCCAATCGAACCGTTTACGAGCAAGCCACCACCGGTTTCACAGGTGCTAATTCACCCATCACCCTTCCCAACATTACTAATGATAGGTCCTGGCAGATTCTATCCTACATCATGACGGCCATCACTAATTCGTGCCAATTCCACGACCGTGATGATGAGGATACTCCCACCCACATAAACCGCATCACCCGCCTTTGCAACACCTTCTCCATCGAGGGTGTTAACTTAGATGCCAGGTACCTTCAGGTTTTCCCCTTCTCTCTCGCTGGCCGAGCAGCCGTCTAGTTTGATTCGCAGCCAGCGGGTACTTTCACCACTTGGGCAGGTTTACGAGATGCTTTCTTAGCTAAATATTTCCCACCTGCCAAAGCATCTCGTCTACGCGATCAGATCCATTTGTTTCGGATGGAACCTGATGAGCCTTACCACCTAGCTTGGGAGTGTTTTCAGACCTTGATTTCTTGTTGTTCTCAGCATGGTTTATCGGATTGGGCACTGGTTGAAAAGTTCTACAATGGTTTCACCCCTGAGATCAAAGCTCGTTTTGATACTTCAGCTGGAGGGCAACTTATGGGTAAAAAGACAGTTAATGAGTGTAATGATTTGTTTGAGAGTTTTGCCCATTCTGACATGGACTACAGCACTACTAGCAGGACTTCCATTCCTGTGACTACCTCCTCGGCCGCTCGAGGGGTAAACCAAGTTGGCTTGGATTCATCGGTAGTTGCTGTTCTAGCGGGTCTTAAGCAAGAATTGAATGAAATTAAGAAAAAAGTTTATAGGTGTGAAGTGTGTAGGGGAGGCCACGATACTATCGATTGTCCCACATTTACACTCGAGCAGGTAGAGTTTATAGCCGGTCAGTCTAGGGGTCCGTATAATAATAACTCTAATTTTAACTCCAACTGGCATGGTAGTGGTAATAGTAGTGGTTACCGCCCTTCTGGCAATCCCCCTGGTTTTTCATCTGGTCAGTATCAAAATAGGGGGCCCGGTCTATATACTAGTAGTAGTTCCGGGCATGGAGGTCAATTCACTAGTGGGGGTTCGAACCAAGAGGGTCAAGGTAGTGGTAATGGTTCAGAGGATTGTTTAAGTAGGATTGAAGAGATGTTCGCTCAGATGATGGTGCGAGATCAGGTGACACAGAAATCTTGATCTGATTTAGGAAATTTTGTTAAAAGTCAAGAGCAAATTAATAAAAGTCAAGAGTTTCAGCTTAAAAATCAACAATCCACACTTTTAGACCTTCAAAGGACAGTAGGTGATATAGCTAAGCAGTTACAAGAATACCCTCATGGTCAGTTTTCGGGTAATACTCACACTAACCCGGCTCACCATTCCGTAAAAACAATCACCACCTGTAGTGGAAAAAGTTTAGGAGAGGTAGTTCGAGAGAGGGTAGAGATAGAGGATGAGGAAGAGGTAGATGAGGAGATAGAGATGGAGTCTCCCGGTCAAGTGCAACATAGGTTAGGCCCAGCGAGTACCGCACACACCGAGGAGTTTCGAGTAGAGGAGAGCGTAGAGAAACAACCTGTTAGGGTTAGGCCATCACCCTTAGTGGATCATGCTCGTGCCCCATTTCCCGCTCGCCTTAAGCATCATAAATATGCTAAGGAATACAGGAAATTTCTTGAAATGTTTAAACAATTAAAAGTTAATCTTCCTTTCATAGAAGCCCTACAGTCCATGCCCAAATACGTCAAGTTTCTTAAGGAATTTCTCAAGCGTAAGGATAGGGTAGATGAGTTTTCTAACACTCCATTGAATGGAGATTGTTCTACGGTGATCTTGAACAAACTTCCTGAGAAACTCACTGACCCAGGCATATTCACGATCACATGTTTGTTCGGTGGTGACGTTCAAAACCACGCATTGGCAGACCTTGGTGCTAGTATTAATTTGATGCCATATTCATTTTATGAAAAACTAGGCCATGGTGATTTGAAGCCCACTCGTATGACTCTCTCGTTAGCAGATAAGACAATAAAGTATCCTCGGGGGATTGTAGAAAACTTGTTAGTGAAAGTAGATAAGTTTGTCTTTTCGGTGGACTTCATAGTGCTAGACATGGAAGCCGATGAAAGCGTACCGTTGATTTTAGGGCGACCATTCTTGAACACAGCCAAAGCTCTTATAGATGTCTTTTTAGGCACTATCACACTTAGAGCGGGTGAGGAATCGGTAGTTTTTAAGGTTACCAATTTGAGAGGGTCGAATGATAGAGTGGAGGCAGTGGCGTCGTTGGGGGAGAGTGAGAGAGATGAGAAAGAGGTGGTGAGTGGTTTTAGTCTAGAGGGGGCGATAGGATCCAAGTGTGGGGATCCACCGGATAGAAGAGTGGAGGAATTAGAGAAGAGAATGGCGTGTTTAGAATCTAAGCTAGAGACACTGAGCAAGGCTCAGTGTGGGGATGGAGAGATTAAGAATACATCTAGATTCAAATCGCCCGATGATGAGTTGAGAAGTTGTGAGAGATATGAGGGTGTTTGGAGAAATACGGGTCGTAATAGGTATGATGGTGCTACAGCCCGTGAGTTTTGGTACGGAGGTGAGCTGGATCTACATGATCCTCCGTGAGTGTTAGAAAAGTTGACATCCCTTTTTGTAGAGTTTGTAGATTTAGAGTCTTTATCGTAGTTTTAGGTATTTTCGTGTTTATTTGTTTATTGAGTCGTTTATTTTGTACCATGAGTCTAAGTTAGTAGTTTTGAGTCAGTTTTTTGTTTAGAGTCGGTACTGCTTTGGTTTTTGCTTGTTTTTGTTTATGCAGGTTTGAATATGTACCACCCGTACTCAATCTCCATTCGGGTAATTTTGGAGCTGCTTTTCAAATTTCCAGGCATTTATCAGGCATGTCAGTCAGTGTCAAAGCCGATCGCGAACGAAATGCTATACGATCGAGCTGGATTGGACGAGAGATTTTGAGCTTACACATTATATAACCAGCTAAGTCCTTTCCTTTTATGCCCTTTGTCTTCTTATTTCTTATTTATTTTTAGTTTTTTTTTAGTCGGTTTCCATCTTACATTGAGGGCAATGTAAAGTTTAAGTGTGGGGATGGGAACTATCGTTTAGTGTCTAGTTAGTAGAGTCTTGAGTCATAAAAGTCTAAAAATACAAAAAAATTAAAAAAATTTCAAAAATCCAAAGAAATTGAAAAAAATTAGAAAATGTCTTTTGAAATAAGAAGTTTGCAAAATAAGAAACGGAAAATGATAGAAAAGTCGGGTTTTTGTTCGGGTTCAAATAATAATAATATGAGATTAACATAATCGTGCTTGTGTCTAGTTTGGGATGTGCAGGTAGGCTCGATTCGGTTCTAGGTTCCTTTGATCTTAATATACCTAATTGTCGATCTACTAGTGGGTTCTCATCTAAGGAAAGTGGGGAGATCGAAACCGCCAATAATATTATAAGGGATGCCGTTATAAGTTAAGATCGTTAGAGTTTCTTGTCATATCTCGTTGAAAAACAAATGAAAAAAAAAATTAATAAAAAAATAAAAGAGCTAGAAACTGAATGAAAGTAGTGCATTTCTATGTAGTCTGGGTTGGGGATAGTGACTTTACAACCGGATTACCGCTAGGATGTGTGAAATCGACCTTGAAAATAAAAAGTACCGAAGCCTAAGCAATCCGAGTTGGGGATAGCGACTCTACAGTCGGAATGCCTCTGGGTTAGGGAAAGCAACGTCTACGCTCGCAAAAATTGAAAAAAAAAAAAGGTAATGAAAAGGAAAAAAATGAGGAAAAAAATAAGAATAGATTTGATTTTAAACACTCTTGATCTTGGTATAAAACGGTTAGGAAATAACCCAGTGGTTGTTCCTTTTGTCCTATAAGCTTGAGGGGGGATTAGGTGGACTTGCGATTCTTAGCGTGAGACCCTAGGTAGATTGACCATAATTGAACTAAACTTGCATGATAAGGGCTTGGAACCGGGTTTGGGTTTAAGAGGACACGTATACTTGCAATCGCGGCTAACGCATGTTTCGATTTTAATAAGTAAATTTAGGCTTTTGTCCCGAATGATTATTCCGTCTATGATTCCGTTTTGCATAATTCTTTTTCGGGGACGAAAAAAGGTTAAGTGTGCGGATATTTGATGTAGGGTAAAATACACATATTTGTCCCGTGTAAAGTGTATAATTTATGTATAGTTTTTATTTGTTTTTATCTAGTTTTAGTATTATATTATATTATTTTGTGTTGGGCCAGGTCCAGGTGCAAATGGAGGAAAAACAAGTAATATGAAAATAACCAGCCAGTTGGGCAAAGTGGGGTGCCAGAGACCGAATTAAAATTGCCGCTATTTTTCTTTAGTGGACCTAACCCGCTATCTCTATGTTATCTATTAAGGGCTACAGTTTAATATTGTTTTTGTTTTGGGCCACAAGCTCCTACACGTTTAGGTTCAAGAGAAAAATATGAGGCATATTATTATGAATGTTGAGGATAGCAGGCTTCAAGTCAGGAGGAGCCAATTACTAATATTCGTTGGAGGCTGCACATTATTGTTTTTTTTAGACCTTGAAACACTTTCAAGGCAACATATTGGACTTGAGTGGATACTGGGTTTTGTGAATTATATTTGAATATTTAATAAAACCCTAAGCCCAATATGTAAGAAAACATCAGACGTACATAACGGACATTATTCACGATCGCAAGAGGAGGTCATAAAAGGATGAATTATATAGACCAATACAATTCAACTTGAACGTACGTATCAGCGGCTGGACGATTTGAAGGAATCTTTGGCAAAGGAAAAGGGTCAAGATTCATTGGAGTGGAACAAGAAGCTTGGAGATCAAGGAATTATCGGGTTTCGTTACCTATTCTTCTTATTTTCTATTTTTCTTTGTTCCATGTCTATGAATTCAGATTATAAACCTTGTTTTATTATTTTGAAACCATGATTCTTGGCTAAACTTTTCATGCTACCTAGGCTTATGACAATGGTATAATGAAGTTTGGATTTTTATTTGTTAATAATGTGGTTTATGGGTTTTCTTGAAAACTAAAAGATTATGGTGTATATGCGTGCTTGATATTGTTTGAATACAGATTATTGCTTCGTATGATTCTTGGTGACGGTCTTTATCACATAATAGAGTCGTGCTAGGGTTTTAGATTTAGGTGACGGTCTATATCACATAATAAATCTTTAACTCTTTAGGGTGAAATTGCGCAACTAACCTTAGAAGTAATATTCGGTAATCTAATAAAATCAAGTGTTCTACTAATCTTGTCGCTGTAAGGCTCGGGGTTATTAATATGTCTTGGTTTGATATATAGCTAGGATTAGGTTTTCTAAGAAATCGGTCTTAGTTCCCTAATCATTCTCTTGTCTATTAAACCAAGTTAGAATCCTTAGTTGCCTTAGACTTTCGCGCTGTAAGGAAATCTAACAACCGGTAGTCGTAACGGCCTAGGTAGTGCCATAAGTTTCACCTTTAGAAGGGTTGAGGGGCTTAGTTAGTGTCTTAATAGGTTTAGTATCAAAAGATCCCGGTTCCATACCACATTAGTTTCGAATAGAAATCCACTGCAAGTTAAACCTGCGTCCAGGCTAGGTGGTATTCATCGCCACTGGTTTAAGTCTTCGTCCAAGTTCGTATTTAGTTATTTTAATTAATTCAGCTTAATCTTTATTTTCATTTTTAGGATTTTTAGCGAACACCCCCCCCCCCAAGTCAAATAAACAGTTAGTAAGTCGTGTCTGTCTTAGTCTAGATAGAGTCATTAGCGTAATTTAATTGAGTCTCGTGGGTTCGATATCCGGACTTACTTAGCTTTACTAGAGTCGATCGGTTCGCTTGCCGGTTAGTAGTTTAGTCGAGTCTAGAGAGTCTAGAGTATTACTTTGAGTCTAGATTTAGGTTAATTTTAGTTGTTTTTATTAAACCACTTCGAGCACATCAGGGGTCAAAAACGCAAACTTTTTCTCCCCATCCCTACACTCGAGGTAAACATTGTCCTCAATGTGCAAGAATGGAGTTTTAAAATGCACAAGGGATGTGACACGACCAAATTCCCAAAGATTCCACCCCGGTCAAATATTATACAATTACAATCCACTTATTAACTAAATAATACTCAAATAAAAGGAAACGAATGCACCTGATTGTTTCTTGTTCCTCGCGTGGTTTTCAATCTTCTATAAAAATGGTTGTCTCACGAACATTTGTACCTACAAATCTAAATCCTTGTGTAGAAGCATGCTTCTCACAACCATCAAAATTTGTTAGTTACTTCTACCATTTTTACAAAAGATTTACCATGCCATTCGTTACTTTAATTTGAGTTTTTGTGGAAAAAATAATTTACAACAATAACAAAAACCTAACTCACTTGAGTAGGAATCACGGTTGCATTTAGCTTATGCAACAAGCCCTTTTAAACCTCCCGATAGCTCAGGAGGACGAGAGGTCTCGTGAGGGTTATATAGTGAACACACCCACAACGTTCATTTATAACACCCAAATTACCTCAAACAAATAGTTAGCGGTAGTAAGGGGTCGAACCACGAAGAGTCTGTGGTTTGGGTATGGATTCGATCGAGTTTAAACGTTTGTCACAATTTATTATGAAGCATGCTATCAAATTATCAATTTGTTAGTTGAAAAGCGGGCCGGAATGAACCGACGATTTGATTTTGATTATTAACTAATAAATACTTAAACGATTGTATGAAAACACAATTAAGGATTGTAAAACAATGATTTGAGAACAAGGTTCACACCCGGTTCAACAATTGCAAGACCTAGTGTTACTACACGTTTTAATTTGGTTTAATCGAATTAGTTCGTTAACGGTTTTAGAATCACAAGGCTTAGGTGCCAATTGCTATCAACATTATAGACAACGGACCACAATGCACTTCGTTACCTCGGACAAGTAAATCCTATCAAAAGACAAGGCATAAATACACATATTCATTTCACAAAGTCAAATTTGATAACTCATTCGACAATTCACAAATACAATACAAACGTATGACAATTATCTAATGATTCAAATGCAATTCAATTAGTCACAAACCAATTGTTTAACAAGTAGCAAAGCCCTAGAAATCCTTACAAAAGTCTACACAGGGGTGAAACTGTTAGTCCATGCATTCAAACCTAAAAGAACAGATGATAAGGAAAGCCAAAACTGGTTCAGAACAGTTGATCATCATAAGCAGAGCTTGTACAAGACTTTCCCCTTGACAGTGGTTTACTAGCATCTGATAGACTCCAAGCATTGATCATTACACCAACTGTTAGCCAAAGACCTGATGATGAATAAAGACTGAAGCTCTATCTACTGATGGGATCCAAGCATTGTTGAAGACCAAAGCACTGCCAATTCAAAAGACTGATCACCCTTTGAAGAAAGCACTGATGCTCAACATTAGTGCTTAGACTACAACAGTGGAAAGTAGAATCAGTGGTTTATGTAATCAGTGTCTATTGTAACAAGTGTTTATATAGGCAGTGTTTAGAGTTTGTTAGGAGGTTAGATGTCACTTTCATGGTGACGTCAGCAAAGATGCTCAGTGGTTTCGTTTGTACTATAAATAGAACAGTACCCTATACTGTTCCATTAGCTCTTTTGCACACACTCATTCTGTACGAACTAACTAGTGAACTAAGGCTGAGGGGGAGATTAGTTACATGCATGCAATTGTTTTGATTATTGTAATTTGATACAATCATTCGACTCAATGGAAAACATGTTTGCTTAAAGCTTTTCTTCTGTGATTGTGTTTACAAAGTTTGCTTATTATTTCCGCTGCAATTACTACATCTCTGTTCTACCATTTTACATCACTTAATTCAAACAAACACAATCTAAAGAGACTCAGATCCTAAAAATTGGTATCAGAGCTTTGGACAGTCAAAATTGATCTAACAATCATTTTGACGTAAAAGTTCAGCTCGAATTCATTGATACTTTTAGTTGTTCGTATTGAGTTGAAAAACAGAGTAAGGTATAATCACGTATAAAAGTTGATTATTCAAGACATGTAAAACAACCAGAATGATGTCACATTCACAAGACACTCACAACACTGGCACACTCTTTAAACTACCTATGTTGGTTAGATCCAAGTATAACATCTGGCAACGTAGGATGGGTCACGTTTTGGCTCAACAAAATAACGGATGTTGGAAGTCGGTTACCTTTGGACCACATGTTCCGATGGTGCCGAGTGCTGAAGATCCAAAAAGCTTTGTGCCCAAAAGCATCGAAAATTATTCCGAATAGGACTATCAAAAAATTGAATTAGATGCAAAAGCATTTAGCATAGTAGCATCAGTACTTCCCAATGATATCTATGTTGGGCTGTTACATTGTAACAGTGCCAAGGAATTGTGGGATGCACTTAAGGAACAATTTGGTGGTACTGAAGAAGTAATTGAAAATAACAGGTAGGTTTTGAATCAACAGTATGAAACCTTTTGTCATGTCAAGGGTGAATCACTAACACAACAATTTGAATGTTAAGTGAATTAAAACTTGTTAATGTTGAATTTGCTAAATCAACTCTAAATAGTAGGTTTCTAAGATCACTTCCTGAAAAATGGGATACAATTGCTTTTGTAACAAGAAACTCTGTTGGGTTCAAAGAACTTAGTCTGACCCAACTTCATGGTCGACTCCTCACCTATGTGTCACACCCCGATATTTCCACGTATTACCGGTGGGCCCGGTGGGGAGTATCGTGACGTAGTTGATATCATCATAGTCAATTAATCACAGTTTAATGCACAGCGGAAGTCAAAAATAATATTACAAACCGAATTGAAAGTATAATAAAATATTACACAACGGTTGAAGTGGATCCACAGGCGGATCTAAAACAGATAGAGAATCTTAGTTCAACAGACTTTAAGTATTAAGAGTTTGCAAGACCCTTTATCTAATACTCAGGAGCTTCTAGTCCATTACGCGTAGTACTTGCACTTTATCTTTTTGAAAATACGTCAGTTTACACTGGTAAATACAATTAACTGACTCTTTTGAAAAGTGTTTATAAAAATTGATTTAAATGCACAAGGCATAAATATTCTTTATTAACTTGGGACAATTATTTAAAAATAATCTTGTATACAGTTTTACATGTTTGTCGTCCATTTAGGACCCCGTTAGAAGAGCCGGTTTTTAAGATTAATAGACACACCACTTGGTATAATACCCACAAGAAGTTACCTTACAAGTGGGGTACCTTTTTACATACGCAACTGTCAGGTGTATGCCTACACCCTGTGCTTAAGTCGTGGCCATTTTAAATGAATGAGCCGAGGATATCCAGGACATGGTCATTAACCACCCAATGGCATTGCATCAAACAAGACAGATTAAAACGGGTTAGGCATCTTTTTAATCAAGTTCTGATTGTACTAATTCATACCCGACCAAGCGGTATTATTATAATACCGTATCCCAAGCCCGTATAACGGAAAATAAGTTAAAAGTATTTACCTGAGCTAAATATAAATTTAATCCCAGCCGTATATCAAACAGCAAACACATGTAGCTTTTACTGGGCTCCTAATCTGGAACGAAGGTTTTTAATAACCTATTAGATTCCTAACGGGTCTTATTTAAGTCTTAACTTAGACCGGTTAGTTTTAATGAAAGGTTTACGGTTCAAAACGCAAGATTAAGCGAAGACCGGATTAGAATGTGATTTAGTCCCGACAAGTATGAAGACTTGTATATTATGGGTAAACTAAACACATTCTGGATTTTGAAGTAAAAATGATAAGGTTTGACCCGTTTCGGTTAATTTATGCAAACTAGTTACATAAACCGTATCGAACGCGTATATGCACAACGGGTAACCAAAGGAGTCATGAATAGATTCCACAAGTTAATATGCTTTAAATATGTTGTGATATCCGTAGGATACCTTCCATTATGCCCAAAATGAATTTAAAACCAATTTATGCCCCGTAGGGGTATTTTGGTCATTTTAAAGTTTATAAAAGAAGTTAAATGGTAATATGAGGTTCTAGTCTAAAACAATCAGAAAAAATATTTATTTCAATAAGTTATATCAGTCAGATATCTTACATATGTGATATTTATGATTTATGGCCAAACTATGCACCGTAGGGGCATTTTGGTCATTTCACATATGCTATAAAGGTCAAATTTGGAAATCTGAGTTTAAAAATTTTACTTACTGTTAAAGTATAAAAATTTATTCATAACATCAGTAGGTAACAAGCCTTAGGTGCTAAATATGGTTTTAAACCATATTATGCGCCTAAATCGCATAAAAGTCGGCATTTGACGATATTCGGGTTAAATAAGGAAATCTGAGATTTTGATCCGCCTTTACTGTTTAAAATAACTTATTTAATACATAAAATCAGTAGAAAAAAGTTTGACATGTAAAGGATGTGTAAAACTCATTTTATTAGTAAAAAAGTTATTATCGTCAATTACCGAGCCTATGCAAGAACTCTATGTTATGATCAGTTTAAAAATTTAATAAAAATTTACAAAAATCCCTAAATATTATATTACATCAGTGGTTAAAAGTTTGGTGTAAAAATTTGGGTTTAAATAGGATTTATGTCAAAAATTCCGTTTAATTAATAAAAAGGCTTTCATTTACGATATTGTGCATAACTCTCATTTTAGACCATGAACTGATGTCAAATTTTTAGGACATGATTATAAATCAGTAATAAAGGTTTTTGTCCTCTCACATTTTCAAAAATCTCGTTTTAATATAAAAAGGGCATAATGTTAGTCCCGAAAAACCCGTGACATCACTCGACGGTTCAATCAAACGCGGATATAAGATCAAACCGTATGAACAAAAAGAAAATTTTCATTACAAATCATAGTGCCGCTGCTTAGATCGCACACAGTCTCAAGGACAGTCTGGTACGATCTTCGAGAACCTTGCACACAATCTTTCTGATTGTCGGGTACAAGGTTCTCATTTGGGGATTACATTTTTACACAATATGAGAGCTCTGCAACAATAATCTAGACATGACTATTTATAGAAGCCTCTACCCCATTGGCCCACAAGGCCTAGCCCAAGCCCAAGACACAAACTAAACCAAATAAACATAAAAGACTATAATAAAGATAAGCGTAAAACTCTGGACCTAACAATCTCCCCCTAGTTTTATGCTCTCTTTATTACGGTTTAGACGATCTCCAACCTTGGGTCTTCTCCTTTAGTAGCCCAGTAGTAAACGAGCCCACCCTCTATAAACCTTTCAATCTAAGCAGACACAGCCTAAAATTCAAATGTTGAGCTCATCAAACAGAACCAAACTCGGAGCATATTATTAATGTAACGCCCTGCGTTTTCATACTTTCTATATTTGGAAACCCTTGCTTGAAATTCTATCTTTGGAATTTTTTTTGTGTTCTTGTAATCGTCGTTTCGATGTAATATTTGTAGAATCCGAGACTTAAATCACAACGAAATTCTCGTTTGAACGAAATACTTTTCAAGGATTATTGTTTCTTTATTTATCGACACTTGTTACTCAGTAAAATAATTAAAACTCTTAAAATAATGAAGTTCGGATCCTAATTCTCGAAAATCGAAAGCTTCGTGAAAAGAATAATCGTTTAAAGATTTTTATCCTAACTTAAACTCGTTCATAAATATGGTCCTAATCCTATTTTATTTAATTAATTAAATTAATTAATATTTCTATTTAAAAAGTTTAATTTATAAAATCTAGTTAGTCTCGTTAGATATTAAAGTTAACAAACTAACCTAGTTAGTTTGTATACTAAAGTTAGTAAACTAACTTAGTTAGTTCAAATTAAAAAAAAATTAGTTTCCTTTTAAAAATACCAATATAACTTGGTTAACTAATAGTTCATGGGTGATTTGGGCAATTCTGAAAGTGTAAAGTGCAGGGACTGGTTTTGTAACTTCTGAAAGTATAGAATAACAAAGAAAATAATTTTAACAAAAAAAGCTGAAGACCACGGGACTCGAACCCGGGTTAACAGCCACACCACACACGCGCCTGACCAGCTGCGCTGCAGCCTTTGATTGAACGAAACCCGGACAAAAATATATTTAAGGACTCTCTGCGGCGGCGCAAACCAACAGCGCGACCTGATCCCCTTTTCAGCATGTTTTTAGCGGGATTTTTATGTTTTTTTGAGTTTTAAACCTTGTTTTAACATTAAATATCCAACTAAAACCTAACCTAATCATTCCCTATAAATACCAAGTGTTCTCCAAGCCATTTACACTTTTCTAATCATCAAAAACTCTCTAAAATCAGTCCCAAATCAGCTGCAAAACACAAGTTCGAGCAGATTCATCCTCTCTTACAAAAGTGAGCATAACTCACTCATTTCTTATCCGATTCACTCGATTCTTTTTTTCTACTTCTTTGGATTGACCTTAGCTACGTTTCCATTGGTTTTCCATGGAAAACCAGGCCCTGGAACGTCACGAAAAAGGCTCCAAAGTTGACTGACTTTTCTGTTTTCATCTAAAACTTTTTTAAACTTAGTAAACTTGAGTTAATCTCATCTCAAACCTATGTCCTAATGCTCATAATCAATCGAATGGTTAGTTGGGCTTAAAAACAAGGCTGAGAAATGTTAAATCAGAGGTTAAAACCTCACAAACATTCTGCTTTGGTTAGGGTTTTACCCACAAGAAGTGTTCAAGCTTGAAGCTTGATGAAGGTGTGATTGTTAGACTAACTTGGGCTATCTTTCATAAAAATCCACTCACTTCTTGATGTTTTCTCATAAATTAGTTGTTGTATTTCATTATTCTTGTAGGTTCATGACCCTCCTTGTTGTTCATAACAACAAGTGAAGTGGTGAACAATAGACGTACCTAAATGGAAGCTTTGTTCTTCCTACCTCATGTATGAATTCCATGATACTTAGAGGTGCCTAAATGAAGACTTTAATCTTCTACCTCATGCTTGACATATATGATGTAATATACACTATGTAATACTTATGTAACAACCAAATAATCGAACTCTTGGTGATGAACTAATGGACATTCGTCAAGCTAGTAGATTGTATCATCTTAGGCCTTGACAACTTGTCATGATTCTAATGGAACCTTGTTCCATGAAAACATTTAAACTCTTTTAGAGTTTCATAGTGTCAAGAACAAGTGTCATAGGTGTTAGATGATTGTTTTCATATGTTTATTTTCATGTTATTTAAACTCCAAATCTCTAAAACCATATGTAAACACCTCTTAAACTCCAAATCGAACACATTCAACTTTCTAGTCTCAACAACTTCGTCACTTGGATAAATCGAAAAGCATATGCAATTTTGTGAGTATACTCGAACCCATTTTTACTTTTTAAACACTTTTGGGTGCAACATGTATTCTATGTAAAAAAAAACACTAAACACTTGAAACTATTTGAATAATATTCTATCCACATGTAAACATGTTCACCTCTCGCTAGTCTTTTGGGAGTTAGTCTATGAATGATTTGATGCTTGTTAATCTCCTATGCTATGTAAACTGTTAGTGTATATATGCTCATTAACTTCGTACAAGCCCACCTTAAATATTATAGCGCTATAGGAGTAATGCACCGCCCATTAGACTTGGGGTATTGTTAAGTTAAACATATTACCTCCCGCTACTCTATTGGGATTAGGCTATTTTAACGCATTGTATTCTAGGGTTTGAACATATAGTGACACCATTTCAGCGTATTAGTAACTTGCATCATGTTATTTATGTTGGATATGAACACGTTAAACAATTTTATTCTATTTTATGTCATGAAACAAAACTTGTATACTCGCCAACTTTTTGTTGATTATTTTAATACATGTTGCAGGTTGATAGACTCATTGGTGCTATGAAGAATGCAACTTAGGTGGACTTAGATACACACCTAGATTAAATTTGTTATTTTGATGTATTGTTGAAACAATGTTGTCTTTTGTTTGAACTTGTATGACATTTTAGTCTTGAAATGAAATTGGATTTTAAATTATATTGTCACATAGTGTTATGAAGTCTCTTGCAATCTCGTTTTCGTCTCATCCCGATGTTTCCGCCATCGGTTGGGGTGTGACAGATTGGTATCAGAGCCATAACTATAGGGAATTAGGAAAAGTATGAATGCTTTTACCTAGTCTATAGTTTTAGAGCCTTATTTTTACGTTTTGCTCGAAACTACTTGCATGCTACTTTAATTACTTCTTATTTATCATCTTTCTATCTTTTAAACATATATACCACTTTATGTGTTTCTTTTTTATTCTCTTCGAGCCTTTTAAACATATATGTCATTTTATCCTTGTGTACCATACTTGACATGCTATTCCTATGTGTTAATACTAGTTTTATTATGTGTTAATATTTGTTTTAATATTTCATTCTTTATGTGCCATTCTCGTCAAGTTTATACTTGTTTATTTAATCTTCAACATACGCTTTTCATCATACATTTTACTCGACTATTCTAAATCCACAAAACAATCATATTATACAAATGAGACAACTTCACCAAAATAGGCGTGAAACCCACAATTTGGTGAACGACTCTCAATCTACCTATTCTTTTTTTCACGAGATTCATCATCAAGTTAGGAGTGAAGTCCTCACCTTGATGAAGAATTTCAATTTCAAATTATAGTGGACCATCGTCAACGTGTCGAAATTACATTTTGACCCGATGAGTACCAACCACACTTAGGGCACGAAATCGTCAAGTTAGGGGTGAAACCCGCATCTTGTCGACTAGTCCCACTCCTCGATTTTCATAAATCCCGCCAAGTCTCGAATTTTCGATTGAATTGGGACATGTAGTAACCGGAAGGGTGAATACCGTTAACCGATGTGTCGGCGAGAGTAAACCACCTATTAGGCCAAAGCATGCTTCTCAAATTCAAAAGACTTTTTCGACCACTTTGGTTAGTCAACGTTCCGTTTTGGAACCGTCCAAGTTTTAACCGAAATTCCGTTTTATTATTCTCGATCATTTATGATACAATTCCCTCTTTTTCGAATACGAATTATTTTTGAGATTTCACTTTTACGCATATATCGTACTAATACTTTTTCATACATTTATACATTATTCACATACATGATTTCACATAATTTTATTTATATCCCTTGTAACAATAAATGGAGGCATATCATCAAGATAAGAGTGATTTTCTTACCTTGACGAATAACTTCGTTTCTTTTCTCATCTCACAACGACCTCACCAACGAGTTAGGGGTGATTCCCTTACTTAGGTGATCGTTACCAAAACTTACTTTTAATAGACTTTATTATGTACACACTATCAAGATTATACCCAAATTGATTATTATTAGTCAAATTCTTATTCATCTCAACATGCGTTGCCTATTTAAACCTACTTCTTATCCTACAATCTATTTCACATCCACTCACATCCACGAAATTCTTAATATTACCGTAAACGCTCATTTCTTGATTTTCAAAATTTCACGAAATGCCACTTATCAATTTAGTCGACCCAATAGATCCATTGCCCACAAAATTTAGTATTCTACGTAATTACTAAAACACACTCATCTCGCATCATTATACTAAAGATCATTATTTTTCAATTGAGAATCAAACCAACTTGTCATACAAAATATTACAAATATTATTTGATCGTTACCAACAAAGTATTTTATTGAGAACACTTTTCACGATCACCATGCGCATATACCAAAATTCCTTTCCTAGGGATCAACGTTTTCACAATAACCTCTAAACTTCGAATTTTTCGTTAATGAAAAGTTATTTAAAACGATGTAACCTCCTTAACTTCTAGAACCTTTTCAAACATTACTGGAGATGTCAAATGAATTTAAAACATGTGGGCAAGGAAACTTCATAATAACCAATAATTTTCAACGTATGTTAATTCTTTCAAAACAAGAGTAGCAATTTCATTCTTTTACAAGGTACCATTTCACGCAACCTATGGATATTTTATATCCTCTTCACTTGCACAAACTAGACTCTACATTTCCAAATCGACTTAACCTATTTTAATTCAATTTTTGCTCAAGTGACTACGCGCACATATCATTTTACCCGTTTTAGTTAATATCTCACTACAATCTCACGCATACCACTCGTTTTCTTCTCTTTCTTACTCAAACCTTCCTAATCTTTTGCGCGCTTTAATTCGTAGATTTCGATTAATGTTACAAACAAAATCATTATTTCTTACACTCATATTTATACATTTTATGCCTACACTTATATCCATACTTACACATATATGTTTATAATTCAAAATTTATACATTTACGTTTATAACCACACTTATACAATTTCATTCGTATCTATATTCATACCCATATACACATTCATGCATTATACATTGGTACTTGTATTCATTTCCCCTCGTTTACGTTTATACTAATGTTCACATTCATATTTCCACTCGTGCATTTTTCATACTTAAACATGTTTTACACCTATAGTCATATTCACATTCATCTCATACATTTCACTTACACCTACACTTATACAATTATTATTACACTAATATTCACAATTATGTTTCACCCATATCTATTCGATTATGCTTACACGTATCTCCACGTTCATACACTTTGTTCATGCTTATACAATTATTCCTACATTTATATTCATAGTCATATATTCTATTCATAATCGAACATTCATGTTTTACACTTATATTCATGTTCATATTCATGCTCATGCATCTTATGTTCATACTCCTACTTACACTCGTATTCATACTCACACGTTTTGTGTTCATATTTATACTTGTATTCACATTAGTATTCGTGTCTATACTCTCACTTATACGATTTATGTTACACTCATACTCACATTTATACTCTCATTTATACGATTTATGTTATTCTTGTACTCATATGTATGCTCTCATTTATACGATTTATGATTGTACTCACATTCATTCGTTTATTTGTACTCACATTCATTCGTTTATTTGTACTCACATTTATACTCGCTTTTCATACAGGTTTTGCTTGTGCTTATACTCTTGTCTTGCTTTTTGTGTTTATGCTCGCATGCGTATTCATATTTAAACTTATACTATGCTCGTACTTTCTCCATACTCAAAATTATACTTTCGCACCTATACGCGAGCGAAACCCGAGGGATTCACTTACGTTGGTCTTATACTATTTGGAACGCAAACATGCTTATATGTTACATTTCTATGCACATGTGATCTTAATTTCAAAATTTATGTATACCTTAATTCATACGCAACTAGTACAAGCTATGCGGATCATGCGACGATCAATATAATCACGGGTGCACACGGGATTATGATGATAGGCGTATGAGAACCATAGAGTGTACTACTGCGTATGGTAAAACACGGAATGTAACATTGCACCGAATAACGAAACGGATGTAACATGGTCGAAACATGGTGGATACGCTGCTGGTACATCCTATATATAAGTGTTTCCACCATATTACTAAACTTTCATAGAACGTGCCATGAGTAATTCAGTGCTTTGCAAACCGTTGGACCTAATTCAACTTTAAACAACTCACAAAACGCATTTTATCCGATTATCCACGATGCGACTTCATTGTTAGCACGCTACTTTCGTCTATCCAGCACTTATGCTATTTCTGACACTCGCATTCGTGTAATCAACATCAATCGTTCACTTTTATACTCTCATTATTCTCCATTATTCCTTGTCCTCTTATACGAACCTCGTTCACAGTCACATCGGTTTAAACATTCAAATCCTAACTTATCTCTTTACCGCTAAAACCATCTTCCTATTCTTTACTCTTGTGTAAACATACTTAGTAGACCGATATCACTCTATTTAAAGTACCCAAACTTCTCGTTCCTCTTAATGAACATTTTTTTTTTAAAATATGTGATTTCATATAATACTTAAAACTTTCTACGCGAACTACCCTACTTTCATCAAATACAAACCGTTATGATTCAAAGATCTCCTTCGGGAATACTATACGCTTTTTAATCAACTCCAAATTTTGTTATTCTAAAACTTGTTTAACTTGTTTTACCTATACACGTTTCACTCATGCTTATGCCTCAAAACCATTTTAGCCAAACAAATTCTCCCACAAACCTAATTTGTTGTTCTCCAAAATTCCTCACTTTTCAAACATTTCAAAATTTCCAAGTCTCATTTTTTCGCCTTTTACCAAAAACGCTTTCAAGTCTTCCTCTGTAATAAATTTCGGGACGAAATTTCCTAAAGTAGGGGAGACTGTAACACGCTGCGTTTTCATACTTTCTATATTTGGAAACCCTTGCTTGAAATTCTATCTTTGGAATTTTTTTTGTGTTCTTGTAATCGTCGTTTCGATGTAATCTTTGTAGAATCCGAGACTTAAATCACAACGAGATTCTCGTTTGAACGAAATACTTTTCAAGGATTCTTGATTCTTTATTTATCGACACTTGTTACTCGTTAAAATAATTAAAACTCTTAAAATAATGAAGTTCGGATCCTAATTCTCGAAAATCGAAAGCTTCGTGAAAAGAATAATCCTTTAAAGATTTTTATCCTAACTTAAACTCGTTCATAAATATGGTCCTAATCCTATTTTATTTAATTAATTAAATTAATTAATATTTCTATTTAAAAAGTTTAATTTATAAAATCTAGTTAGTCTCGTTAGATATTAAAGTTAATAAACTAACCTAGTTAGTTTGTATACTAAAGTTAGTAAACTAACTTAGTTAGTTCAAATTAAAAAAAAATTAGTTTCCTTTTAAAAATAACAATATAACTTGGTTAACTAATAGATCAAGGGTGATTTGGCAATTCTGAAAGTGTAAAGTGCAGGGACTGGTTTTGTAACTTCTGAAAGTATAGAATAACAAAGAAAATAATTAAACAAAAAAAGCTGAAGACCACGGGACTCGAACCCGGGTCAACAGCCACACCACACACGCGCCTGACCAGCTGCGCTGCTGCCTTTGATTGAACGAAACCCGGACAAAAATATATTTAAGGACTCTCTGCGGCGGTCCAAACCAACAGCGCGACCTGACCCCCTTTTCAGCGTGTTTTTAGCAGGATTTTTATGTTTTTTTGAGTTTTAAACCTTGTTTTAACATTAAATATCCAACTAAAACCTAACCTAATCATTCCCTATAAATACCAAGTGTTCTCCAAGCCATTTACACTTTTCTAATCATCAAAAACTCTCTCAAATCAGTCCCAAATCAGTTGCAAAACACAAGTTCGAGCAGATTCATCCTCTCTTATAAAAGTGAGCATAACTCACTCATTTCTTATCCGATTCACTCGATTCTTTTTTCTACTTCTTTGGATTGACCTTAGCTACGTTTCCATTGGTTTTCCATGTAAAACCAGGCCCTGGAACGTCACGAAAATGGCTCCAAAGTTGACTGACTTTTCTGTTTTCATCTAAAACTTTGTTAAACTTAGTAAACTTGAGTTAATCTCATCTCAAACCTATGTCCTAATGCTCATAATCAATCGAATCTTTAGTTGGGCTTAAAAACAAGGCTGAGAAATGTTAAATCAGAGGTTAAAACCTCACAAACATTCTGTTTTAGTTAGGGTTTTACCCACAAGAAGTGTTCAAGCTTGAAGCTTGATGAAGGTGTGATTGTTAGACTAGCTTGGGCAATCTTTCATAAAAATCCACTCACTTCTTGATGTTTTCTCATAAATTAGTTGTTGTATTTCATTATTCTTGTAGGTTCATGACCCTCCTTGTTGTTCATAACAACAAGTGAAGTGGTGAACAATAGAGATACCTAAATGGAAGCTTTGTTCTTCCTACCTCATGTATGAATTCCATGATACTTAGAGGTGCCTAAATGAAGACTTTAATCTTCTACCTCATGCTTGATATATATGATGTAATATACACTATGTAATACTTATGTAACAACCAAATAATCGAACTCTTGGTGATGAACTAATGGACATTCGTCAAGCTAGTAGATTGTATCATCTTAGGCCTTGACAACTTGTCACGATTCTAATGGAATCTTGTTCCATGAAAACATTTAAACTCTTTTAGAGTTTCATAGTGTCAAGAACAAGTGTCATAGGTGTTAGATGATTATTTTCATATGTTTATTTTCATGTTATTTAAACTCCAAATCGAACACATTCAACTTTCTAGTCTCAACAACTTCGTCACTTGGATAAATCGGAAAGCATATGCAATTTTGTGAGTATACTCGAACCCATTTTTACTTTTTAAACACTTTTGGGTGCAACATGTATTCTATGTAAAAAAAAACACTAAACACTTGAAACTATTTGAATAATATTCTATCCACATGTAAACATGTTCACCTCTCGCTAGTCTTTTGGGAGTTAGTCTATGAACGATTTGATGCTTTTTAATCTCCTATGCTATGTAAACTATTAGTGTCTATATGCTCATTAACTTCGTACAAGCCCACCTTAACATTTATAGCGCTATAGGAGTAATGCACCTCCCATTAGACTTGGGGTATTGTTAAGTTAAACATATTACCTCCCGCTACTCTATTGGGATTAGGCTATTTTAACGCATTGTATTCTAGGGTTTGAACATATAGTGACACCATTTCAGCGTATTAGTAACTTGCATCCTGTTATTTATTTTGGATATGAACACGTTAAACAATTTTATTCTATTTTATGTTATGAAACAAAACTTGTATACTCGCCAACTTTTTGTTGATTATTTTAATACATGTTGCAGGTTGATAGACTCGTTGGTGCTATGAAGAATGCAACTTAGGTGGACTTAGATACACACCTAGATTAAATTTGTTATTTTGATGTATTGTTGAAACAATGTTGTCTTTTGTTTGAACTTGTATGACATTTTAGTCTTGAAATGAAATTGGATTTTAAATTATATTGTCACATAGTGTTATGAAGTCTCTTGCAATCTCGTTTTCGTCTCATCCCGATGTTTCCGCCATCGGTTGGGGTGTGACAATTAACCCAGTATTAATTGTCGAGCCTTGCCCCAATAGTATCTTAGCCCAACGAAAATTCATCAACAAATGTCATCCTTCATGTGGGCTCAATATCCAATCGAGACATTCTTAATATGTCAATTTACATATGTCGTCAAAAATCAAACATTGTTTACCAAAAGAAGTCATGAACCTTGTAAAATGTTTTCTTTTATTCAATAATTAGTAGAGCCCATTAATAATGTGCATGGCCCAAAAAGAAACCATTGCTCCATCCAAACAGGCTCAATAGTAATTGTTCTATCATCAACTGCCGTAGGCAAAGTTGCAATATGAGATGGCTTCTATTTGTAGCTGTTGGGCTTCGATATTATAACATGTACCTGGGCTCTCAACAATTGGACTCACTCCATCTGAGCTTATCGGCTACACAGCAGGTCCCACCTCAAAACCTAGCTTATCTATTATTACACAGATATGGGCTTTAATCATTTGGGCTTAAAAACTATTACCATCCATTGAAACTTCTTGGCTGTACTCGTTGACCTCAGAAAATGATGCACTAAAAGCAAATATATCTCCTTTGTTTCTGACCATAGATCCTTCCCCTCATCTTACGGCTCACAATGATTAGGGTTTTTTTTTTTGAAACCCATGAAGTGACATCATGTGCAGCCGCATAGAATGTTCCCTGTCCTTGATGACCTGGTGATGTCATCACGTCATCCGGAATCATTTGATAATTCATCGGAAAACATCAATGTTATCCGAGATTATAATCAACAGCAGCCGACAATCAACATTACTCATCAGCATCATCTCATCATTACCTTTTCTTTTGTCTTTATTATTAAAATATTCATTCGTGACATCATCTTGAAACATCATCAATCATCAAATTCATTTCGAGACTCATCATCATCTTCTAACCGTAGTCATCACCAACCTGCAACCTGCTTCTTTCTTATTATCACATAACCATCCACCCATCATCAGTCATTAAACACCATGCTCCGCCATACGCAACCTGATTACCACCCTTTCACGAGATACGAACAAACACACAAAGAAGAACACATGAATCTAAAAACAAGAACAGAGAACTCGACAAGAATCCGACCATCGGAACCAAGATCAAACTCGCCGAAACTCTCAGCTTGCTCCAGTCCTCACTATTCTCAGCTCTCTTTCTACAAAACACACACAACCACCGTAATACTCATAAACTCCGGCGACCAAGTGAACCTTGGGCGAGAAAGAGAACCGGTAAAATCACACCGGTATCCAACCAAGTCTCTAAAACATCAAAACCTATTGAAGTTAGCACCAAACGAGAACCAAACATGAATCCAACTTCTCGGTTTGAACGAAAACCAGTAATAATCACTGTGAAAACCCAACCGTGTAAATCATTTCCGATAATACTTTCTTCAACCGGCAATAAACTGATTCGCCGGAATAAGAGAAACAAGCTGAAAACTTACAGATCTGTGGATGAATACCGGATCTTATGAACCTAGATCTCTTCCTTTACGAACACACATCCCTCGACACTGTGCAACGCTTCTTCTTGTTCTTTGAGTGACAACAAAAACCGAGCCTTTGAAAGACTTCAATGGCTCTGATACCACTTGTTAGTCCTGAAAAACCCGTGATATCACTCAACGGTTCGATCGAATGCGGAAAGTAAGATCAAACGGACAAGAACAAAAAGAAATCTTTTATTAACGAACTCAGTGCCGCTGCTTAGATCGCACACAGTCTCAAGGACTGTCTGGTACGATCTTCGAGAACCTTGCACACAATCCCTAGGATTGTCGGTTACAAGGTTCTCTATTAGGGCTACATGATTACAAGAATAGGAAAGCTCTACCACTAATAATCTAATAAGACTATTTATAGGAGCCTCTACCCCATTGGCCCACATGGCCTAGCCTAAGTCATAATATAGACCAAACAAACATAAAATAAACGTAATAAAGATAAGCGTAAAACTCTGGACCTAACACATAACGGTCAACATTTAAGCATTTAACGGAAACATGCATATGAATCAGATTTCAAATGAACCATATAGTATAATCTCAGAGGGTTATACTAACATGTAATATGGTCCTAAAGGAGCCTTAAGGCATATCTAAAACAAGCTAAATCGGGTCAGAACTGAAAGTCAAAGCAAAAGTCTACTTTTGCGACTTTCGGTTCCGAACCGAGCCTAAACACAGAATTGTCGGGTTGAACATGCCTAGACATGTTCTTATATTATTTACCAAGTTATTTTAATGTTATAACATGTTCCATAACCTTTGTATTATCATTTATAAATTAATTTGTAAAAACTGACTCGTTTGACTTTTTATTAAGAAGTTTGACCCGACAATTGACTAAGTAAACGTGGTAATTAGTAGGTGCCCTTTTAAGGGTTTAATACCTACCTAATTACGATCACGTAGCCATGTTCGTTGCGAATAATGGCTTGACCGATTAAATGTCATAGCGTTTATCGCAACGCTTGACTTTTCGGCTTTCTAAGCTAAAAAAATAACTAGCCATACGAGGGCACTTACAAGGGGTCCAAGCAAGGAAGAAATTGATCTAGAATACTCAGGTATGAAGTATAAGGCTTCAACTTAGAGCAATTCAGATCAAGTGTGTGAAATGAGAGCAAATCAAGTGGGTATTTATAGGATTTCAAGAACCGTTAGGATCGTTTCTCATAACCCGTGCTTTGATCAAGACCCTACATGTGTTACCCACTGAATTTCAATACTATGGGTGTCCAAACAAGCCCATAGAATGAAGAATACCATTTCCAAAACCATAAACCAGCAGCTGATTTGAAAGAAACTGAGTTTGGCTGATCTGATGGGCTCTCGCGCCCCGCGTAGGCTGGGCCTACTTCTTTCACGGCCCGCGACCTTCTGGGAACTCAGCAACATGTTTCAGAAATGACAGCTTTGGTCCCTGTACATGATTAATGCCATTTTTGACACGTTTAACGCCCGTTAACCTCATTTCAAGGCTCTAGAATGAAGTTAAAGTATAGGGAACATAAAACATGCTCAAAAACATCTCGGATGTCAGTTTGTTTGGCCGTACGGTTGCGTTGTTCGGTTAATTACGACGAAACACGAACGGACGCGAAAAACGATCTAAATTACACGACGAATGGAATTTTATCATGCCAATCACTAAAATAAAGTATTGTAATGATTACATAAATTTTTGGATGTCCGGATATATTCAGAACGTAAGATATGCTCGAAAATGCAAACTTAGGCACTTTTTGACGCTTTTAGTCCCTGTTTGACTCAAAAGTTTATTCTTGCACACCGAACCCCTAAAAGCCTATTTCTAATCTATGTAAAGGATATTTATGGTATGTTTAACTTATGGTCAAGTTTCAGAATGTTCGCTACCATTCGATTCGGTATACTTTTGCAGTTTGACGCAAATAGTCCCTTTTATCGCACAAAGCAGCGCGAAGTGTCGTTTAATGATATCCAAGCCTTCTGTGGCCCATAATGAGTATTCCCAAGCATGCGATTAAATATTGCGACGCTCTCGTTCGCTTAAATGACCTCTCAAAGGCGTATATTTAAAAGTTGACGCTTTTGGTCCCTCTAATGCGCAAACTTGCACATATCATCGTTTAATAGCATCGAAGCCCTATCTAATCCACGTTAGGAATTCTCGAGAGTATTATTAAACGTTACGATGCTTCGGGTTTTTAAAGAGGTCATTCAGAGGTATAATTAAACATATTGACGCTTTTAACCCCTCAGACTTGCAAAGTTGCGCATAACGTCACTTATAGGCATAAAAGCCTTAGATGGCCAATATTTGGCATTCCCGAGAGTATAATCAAACATCATGAAGCTCCCGTTTTGTTAAAAGGTCACTCAGAGGTAAGAATTAACATGTTGACACCTGTAACCCTTCGTCGCACAAACTTTCAATTAATTACGCAAACGGCTACTCTCGATCCACAAGTGGCTTATTTGTGAATATGATTACCGTGTAATGTTATTCAGAGGCTTATATTAAGCATGTTAACATTTCCAGTCCTTCTATAATCAAAGTTTTTGATTTTTCGCAAAATTAGTCCCTCAAATTCAACGTTTGACTTTATTAGGGTTTAGTACACGTGTCGATACATCATTGGACATGATTTTTACGAGGTGTTACATCCTCACCCCCTTAAAAGAAATCTCGAACTCGAGATTTGCTAAAAGATAGGAGTTCCTTTGTTACAAAGTGAATACGACCTTTCGTATATATTCGGAGCCCCAACGACACCCCGTTTAATCTTTATGATAGGTATATGCTTTCTTTTGGAGCTTTTAATCTTGTCAATCCTGAATCAATACTGGTTCCTCAACGAACCATAAGTTTTTCATTACTCTGCACATCATAATGCTATCGTCTTAACGGCTAGACATATCCTTAAATCACTAGTGTAGAGCACATTGTGATTTCCATCAAGCTTCTTAGGTAAGTTTCAGTTTACCGGCTACCGATCTTGACATACTCGGTTTTTCTCGAATAGTCCAATATATATCCAGAGCTTAGCTAGCCCGTTAAATTAAAATTCAGCACACTCTTCTAGGTGATACTTTCAGTTAAATCTTATTCCTTATTAAGAACTTAAGAGGTTTGCGATCTTCATCTATCATTGATTTTCCGCCGATTACTGGCAGCTTCCAGATGATCGTAAATTTATATGATCTTATCCGTCGTTTCTAGGGTATCCTTCAGATCCTGTTGATTGGACTTACCAAAGTCCTGTCCATCAAACAGACGTTCGTCATTCCGTCTATACAAGGTCCTTAAGGGAGCAGCCTTAGTACTTATATAAAAATCATTAGTTATAGGAGAGCTTATTTAAGGTGAGATAGTCGTTCCAACTACTACTTAAACCAAATCTTAAAGAGTAGCTAACCTCATAGTTAGTCGAACAAATCGACAATCCTGGGCAGCTGACGGCGATCCTTATTTGTTGCCTAATTAGGGTTGCGGTAATCAATGCCTAAGCAAAATGTACCGTCTTTCTTAATCAATAATACCGGAGCTCTCAGAATGATGAGCTAGGGTTTATGAACTTTTCCCTTAAAGCTCATTTGATTTGGGGTTTCAATCCTTTCATTATTGTCGGTACTAACTGACATAGAGCTTTTACAATAAATACAACCCTAAGCGAGATGTTAATCTTAACTCTGCTTGCCTTAGGAGGTGAACAGGGTAGTTCTTATGGAGAAGATAATTAAGACACACAGAGATTTCAAAGATATTCTAAATCTCAGGCTTCAGTTCATCTATCGATACTCGTGTCAGATAAACGACACATTTACTTTGCGAATGCTAGGATGCCTTAAGTAGTGACACTTATTTGGACATTTCTATACTGGATATCTTCTTTGAATACCATTAGCTGACTTTAGTACGATATGACCATTGGGATATCTCAGTGGTTCCGTGCATTAAACCTCCATACTGATCAGGCATGGAAGTAATCTATGGAACACACTAATATACACCAATCCTCATATGGCGCCTTTATCAATACAGTTTGGCATTCACAGTTGATAGAAATCAATGAGATAACAAAAGTAAATAGCATATATTATTGTACTCTGTCTGGAGGAAGAGTACTCTAGATTTTATGAATGAAGATTTCCGACAAGAATAGAAGAAATGGTTCCTATGATTTTTGTCGGTAAGTTTAACCTTATACTTATTATCTGGAGTTCTTACGGGAAAATCCTAAGAGTTTGCAAAGCTTATGATCTATGAAAGACTTAGTAGCACCTGAATCAAAACAAAATTCTTAGCAATTGATTCATAATAAGGGATGTACCTGGTGTCATCTTTGATATGAATTGCCTCTTGGCATTCATCAGGAGGGTTTAAGCGCCTCCATTCTTAATCTTTCTATACTTAGCTATACTATCTTTGACAATTTTATGGCAGTCTCAGCTTTGACTGGTTTATTTCTTAACCCACATAATGTGAGTGGCTGAGATAGATCCATAGTGGATTTATAAGAAACAGGCTTTGAAACCCTAATATGCCTTTTTATTACTACTGCTAATCCACCAATAATTAATGCATTAAGCTTAGATTTTGGTTTAACTGAATAGGACACTCTCTCAGATAATAAACTGAAGTTTGTAACATTCTGTCGACAGCCAAGATCCTTCATGGCGAGAGTCAGAAAATTCTTATTCCACCTTTTCCATTCCGTGTAGCAGTCAATCGGTTTTTCTGATTAGTCCATGAACTTGGACCATCCCAAATTGTGTAAGAGTATTCTCTCTGTAATCTTATTAAAGTCTTCCACTATTTAAGGGCACTGCCCTTGTATGACTGTGATAAATACCTCATAATGTCTTTCTCAGCACAACCGCTGATGTCCATAATGGTTTCCATTTCTTCCAACAATTTTACGAAATCAATGGCTCCCTTTTTCGCCATTGAAGTCTCTTAACTTGCAAGAGACAAAGTACTTTTAAGTACATCCTTTAGAGGAACAGGGCTCCTCACTATATGTTATCTTATTTGGTTTGTCCCTCGCATTCGGAGTGTGAGCAAAACTCTTCTCACGAGCTGGGAAAAATGATGTAGAGCAAGTAGCATTCGGCTTTTCGAACCTTTTCATGACCTTTCTCATAGTCTTTCTAACAGCTGCGTCAATCACAGCTTGGAGGTTAACTCCATTAACCTTGAGGTTCCCATTTGTTGCATCATTAGCATTTGTCGCGTCATCAGTATCGCGGCCGTTATTTGTCTCATTCAAGTTTGCCACACTTGAAGCTTGGCACTAAACACCAATATTAAACACTTGCTTAATTGTATTTCTATAGCTAGTCATCGTCCTGACGACCTAATCATGCATTAGCCATGGTATCCTTAAACCATATAAGCTAATAGGGTATGAACATTCCCGATGAATGTTATTTGAATGTATATTGATTACATTTAGCCTTGGTCACAAAAGGACCATCAATGGCACTTAAGGTTTGGACCGAGTCCATTACCTTTTTGACATGGGATCAAAATGTCACAACTGTCTTTGTCATATTGATGATTTTTGATAGCTCGAAGGCTTTCCATAATGGCTTTTACAATATGAAACATGAGTCCGTCAGGAAGGTCATAAATAATCATATGGCACAAGGCTTTGTCGCAAAGGACTTTATAAGATATGGCAACAAAAGCCTGTCACGGAGGACATTAATTTATAAGCCGCAATCTTATTAGATCAGGGGCTTTAAGATTTGAACCTAGTTCTTCACCGTTGGACAGGGAGTCATAGACTGCTACTGTCATTGTCTTGAAAGATGATTCATTTTGGCACATAGGCAAATCATAGGACATCACTAATGGATGTTTACATATATACATATATGTATATATATATATATATAATTATCGCAATTGAGTATATTAGTCTTGATCTTATCGATCTTATCGATCTTATAGACTATAAGGCTTGGGCATAGTCCATCACCTTGACGATGAACCATAACGGCCACACTTGACAATGTCTCTAATGGACAGTATAATATATAACCCGTAGGCGACATAAATCCCAATGGTGATTCGGGATAACGCCACGAAGGGTAATACAATAAACGCACTTATATATAGGAAGTACCAGCGGCGTATCCACCATGAGTTTATTATATTACTCTAGTTTCGTTATCTAAATCACCGCAAATCTATGCATAAACCATAACTATTGAGTCGTAAAGTACTTCTTAAAAATCTTACTAAGAAGATAGTATGGCCTACGCCTGTACTTCAAACATCCTATAAAATAATACAATTATCGTATCAGCTAATATTAGTCATGATCACATTGATCATATAGACTATTAGGCTTGAGCATAGCTCACTACCTTGGACAGGGGATCATAAAGATCACAATGTCAATGTCTCAAATGGATAATATGTTATACCCGTAGGCAGAACATCACTAGGATGTTGCATTATATTTGTCATGATCGCATTGATCATATAGACTATTAGGTTTGAGCATAGCTCACCACCTTAGACAAGGAATCATAAAGATCACAATGTCAATGTCACTAATGGACAATATATTATAGCCCGTAGGCATTTCATCAATAATGGATGTTTATATTTTGATCATCACATTGATGATACTTGCCATGATCTAATTTGATCATATAGGCTTTAAGGCTTGGACATAATCCAATTACCTTGACGGCTAGTGTGGTCTCTCAAGTCACACTGCCAGGAGTGTTAACATGTTCTCAGATGTTAACAAGGATTAATTTGTCTTAATGGTTATACAATATTACCATGATCGCATTGATCATATTGGTTTGGAGGCTTGAACATAGTTCACTACCTCTGGATGGAAGGGTTATCTCCCTTAACTATCATAGTAGAATGAATAATTATCTTTAACTACCAAAAGTTTTGGCCAATTAAGGTGGACTTGCCACTTGGCAGGGGTAAACCATTAAGAAGATCTTTTTGAAAATATTTAGCAGATCGATAAAGTTCGAATAAAAATTCATACTACTGATTGATAAAGGACGATATGAGTACCTATATAAAATTTTCATAACTTCCAATAAATCGTTAGGAAGTTTACCATAGTGCCTTAAACAAGACTTTTAGTATCATATTTGTCCACAGAGGACCAAAAAGAAAATATAAGTTCGTATAAGGACTATAAAATATCATAAGTCCGTATAGGGACTATATTAAAACAGTTTACCCATGAAGGGGCTATAATGAAAAGTCATGTCTACAAAGAGGTTATAATGAAATATCATGTCCACTAGGGGACTGTAATAAAATCTTGTGATGACTGAAGGACTATATAGAAATAACACATCCCCATAGGGATTTAATGAAATAACGCATCCATAAAAGGACTTAAAACGAAAGATAAGTTTATTAGAGAATTTTAATAAACTAACGTCCACTCATGGACTACACAGGAAGATAAGTCCTTATAGGGATTTTGAGGTAACACTAGTCCACGCAAGGACTGTAATGAAAATATAAGTCCATATAAGGACTATAAGATATGTCAATATGGGGACTTTAGTGAAATAATATGTCCTTGGAAGGACAATGGTGAATTATTATGTCCGCCAAGGGACTTTAATGAAATAATATGTCGACAAAAGATTTTAATAAAATGATATGTCTATGAAAAGACTATTTTAAAGTATGATGTCCCCGAAGGGACTATTATTGAATATAATGCCATCGAAAGGACTATATTGAAATATAATGTCCTCAAAGGGATTTTTAATAGATAGACGTATATATTTATGGAGTCTTATCAAAAGAGGTAAGTCTACAAGGACTATGATGTAATAATATGTCCACAAAGGACTACAATAATCAAATGGCCAAACAAGGATTTAAATGAAAAGAAGTATGATGGAAGGAGGGTCTTCAAATGTCTTCCTTTCTTTATCTTTATTTATCGTATGCAGTAGCGACTATGAAGATCTTAGCGAATAAAGTAATATTTAAATCAGGATCCAGTGCAGGAGTAGAATCCAAGGATTCAATGATTACAGAAATGACATGGATCACAGATTAGGTTTTGACTAGTATAGTCTAAGTCTGAAATTCCAAAACTCGGAGGTAAGAAATAGGGATTAATAACATCCACATGTATCATCTTCGATATGGGAGTCTCAGGGACCTTCTGGTATGGACTCCGTAGTCTGGATAAGGGTTTAAACAAGTTTGGTTTTGGGAATATATCCCTAAAGGTCTTTCCTCCATCAGTTGCACGCTTTTCCTAGCCGCAGTACGAAGCTCGGCATTTCTAGGCTTCGGATGTGGAGAATTTCCATCGACAACTTCTGTGCTTGGCGACATATTCAAAATACATAAAATTGAAAGCAATGTTTACTTAATAGGGATGAGAGCATTCCTATGTTAAGTCTTGACTCAGAAGGTCTAAGGAATGTGCTACTGTGTCATTTGAGATTAAACACTAAGGCTAATGTTTAATTCACACAAACGTTGGCTCTGATACTGTGACAACCCTCATAATTACAGGTATCCGTATGATTAATTAATATTAAATTGTGCTTAATGACTGTGCTTAATTACAACTGATGGTCCTGAATGTTTTCCTAAGTGTTGAGAATTAAAAGTATTACAAAAAGTTACATAAAAGACACTATACGGAACAACTTAGCACTTTAACGAACCGGTATCTAACCGAACAACCGGACATTACCCGGGACACCAAAATATTGCTAGAAACATTGTTTAATTATTTCTTGACTAGTTATGGTCCCCGAACACCATAACACCCACTAGAATATCTACTAATTAACACTAGTAACCTTATACTTGAAATTGAACTAATATTTATCTACTTACCATCAAAAGTTTCATTTAACCCCCCCTATATACAATTTACGGTCACATGAGGACCCCACCAAGATTTTCCCCAAATCTTCTCTTGATCCTTTATAATCCTCCTAAGATATGATGAAGATATTGTAAGATCTTATGTAGATTTCCTAGGGATCTTGTCATGTGCCATAAGATAACATAAGATCACAAGCTTCACCCAACTCCCTCAACTCCTCTCTCTCCCTCTCGGCTCACCCAAGTGCCGCCTCCATCACCACCTTGTCACCACCATACCCCCATTTTTAAGCTTGATTCACGTGTTAGAAGGTGATACATGGAGCTTGGTGTTTGAAGATCTTGAAGAACCATCATCCTTACCTTTCATCCATCATTCTTCATCATCATTTTCTCTAGTGATCTTCCCTAGCTTTGAGCTAGTTGTAAGTTCTTGATTAACCATTGTTTACTTCTACTTTAATGGTTAAAAGATGTAGTATGTTGATTATCACTAGAACCCTAAACGACATGAACATAAATCTTGAACATAAAGATGTAAGATGATGAAATCTTGTTAAATACATGCATGATCTTGATTGTTCGGTATGATGAATCTGTTAGAAAGTAGCATACAACTGCTAAGGATGATACGAAAGTATTTATACAATTGCTGAACATGATAAAGAAACCTAGAAACTTGTTTTATAAAAGGGTATGTGAAAACATAAAACTGTTCGGTGTTTACAGCTAACTTCGGTTGGCTGTAACCGGGCCATAACTTAACGAAAAATTGATTTTCTTGAGTCCATAACGTGTTATTTCGAAAAACTCTTCAAAGGGCACTAGAATCATATTTTTTTGAGGTTTTTTACTATTTTTAAAGGTCCGTTTTGTACAGCAGCAAAAACTGCGTTTTTACTGCATAAAATGTGTGTGATGCTTTTCGTCATAACTTGAAATCTGTGTAGAATTAGCTCATCAAATTTGTACTATAGATGACCACTGATGTCATTGTAATTCTCCCACTGGATTTCATCAATCGGACTTACGATGAATTTTAAATGAATTATTCCGTGGACTGCAGTCAGAAAGTGACGAATCTGATTGCAGTCCGGTAAATGATTTTTTATAAAATATTGGTAATGAATTGGATCCCGATATTTTTACACAGTAATATTTGGATTGTTTAAAACATTCTTTAAAAATTTGGGAATTTTTGGAGTAAGTTAACTATTTTATTAAAATTCCCGAAAACAGCCCAGTTTTGAATGTTAAAGCTGAAACGACATAAGTAGTAACTTGCGTGTCTAAATTTCGGGTAGGTTATCTGAGAATGATCTAACGTGTTATATGTCAATGAAAGTGTTATGTGCAATATCGTATGTTTGCTTTTGAATGGGTATAGATGGGATGTTTATATGGGCGTGAATTGTTAACGTGAGTTCGTGCTATGTGATAGATGCGTGTAGGAACTTTGTGTTTTATTTAAAACTATTAACAAACTAAATGGTAATCATATTTGGAGATGATTGACCAACCCTGACCGTTAGCTATTTTAAGAGTTCAACCGAGCAACCAAACGTGAGTTCACACACTTTATAAGGCATGGGATTCCCGGTGGTTGGGAATGGGTTAAAGAATTAAAAACGGAACCTGCATATCCTCCTTGGGTAGGATATGTACCGCCATCCTCCATGGGTAGGATGCCAATATTAATCCTGCGTATTTTCCTTGGGTAGAATACGTACGTTCGTCCTCCTTGGGTAGGACAACAACCTTAAACTACTAGCCAAAACTCTATCACCTAAGTCCCTCATTTTATATCGACTTAATCGCCGAGGCCGATGGCGAGCAGGTCATTAGTTAATAGCGCTATTAGGTTTGACAAACCTCACACCGTGCCGGTCGGACAGGCGTGTACTAATGGATCATGGCAAACAGTCAATGAGGATAAACATTGACTTAGGGCACAACTTACTTTCGTCAGTAGTCGATATGGTAACGGTCTAGTGGTTCACATGGGGAAGCCCTCACTGATTATGGATATGGTTTGGGGAAAAACAAAGATACTTGTTAAGTCGTGGTTTTGGAAACAAACTTTTAAAACTAAACAACCAACTGTGAACTCGCTCAACTTTGTTGTTGACTCCTTGTTACATGCCTTGCAGGTCGTTAGGTGCTTATGGAGCTTGCATAGGGAGGAGTGGTCGTTGTGGGACATGGACTCTTGAGTCCCATGTCAAACTTTTAAACTTTATGAACTTATTACTTATGTTTGGGTTTTACAATTTATGCTTCCGCTGTTAATTTAAAGTTGGTTATTTTCTTTTGAACACCTATTATATTGTGGTTGGTTTTATTTACTTAATTACGTTGTTCAATATGATTGGTGGCGTGATCCTGGTCATGTCACGCCCCCCTGCGGTGATACTCCACATGGTGGATTCTGGGGGTATGACAGATTGGTATTAGAGCCATTGGTTATAGTGAACTTGGTTTTAAAAAGGGAAAAGCTTTTTGACAAAACCAGACTATAACCTGTACAGTGCTCAACGATCCACAATGACGCTTCGCTCCACGTGCAAGACTTGACACAATAGGTGGTATGATTTATGTTTATATTGTCTGTTTGATAGTTCACATAGTGCATTAGTTAATGTGATAACTGCTATTTGAACCATGTGTGCTTACTCTCTTCTGTCATCCCACGCTTACGCACTTTCGCGACACTTTTCTCACTTACGTTGCTTCGTTGTGAAGATCATGAGTGGACGTTTGAACTTGACTCAAGCCCAGCTGACGGCTCTAATCAACAAACGAGTGGCTGAGGCACTCGCAGCTGTCCCTGCAGGAGGTATAACCTGCCATATCAACCCATCTTAGGACGTTTAGATCCTACCCTCGCGAACCAACTCTTGTGCTTAACCTTGTCTTTTATTCTCGCGCCACAGGCCAACATGCTCAGCTTCCCATATGTACGTTCAAAACATTCATGGATTGCCGACCTAGTACTCTCAGCGGCACAGAAGAAGCTATAGGTCTTCTTCTCTGGTTCGAGAAGATTGAGTCTGTTTTTGAGATGTGTGAATGCCCTGAAGCTCGTAGGGTGAAATTTGCTACTGGAACACTCGAAGGTGCTGCGTTAACCTGGTGGAAAGCACAGGTTCAACTGCTAGGGCTGGCGGTTGTTAATGCCACCCTATGGAACGACTTAAAAAATTTGATCAAAGAAGAGTATTGTAGTCGTGACGACATCCACAAGCTAGAGGTGGAATTTTTCAATTTGAAGATGACGGGGTCTGAAATCGAGGCATACACAAAGAGATCGAACGAATTAGTTATCTTGTGTCCTACTATGGTGGATCCTCCTATCAAGCGTATCGAGCTGTACCTTAAGGGTTTAGTGCCAGAAATTCAGAGCCACGTGACCTCAGCTAATCTTGGCACCATTCAGGAAATCATCCGGTTGGCTCATCGTCTCACTGATCAGGCAGTTGAACAGAACAAGCTGCCCAAGCGTATTAGCGCTACTACTACTACTACTACTTCTGATGCTCCCAGTGATAACAAGCGCAAGTGGGATGGGAATTCAGGCAAGGGTTCTACTTCAATTCAGTCTCAGTCCCAGCAGCGAAAGACAGATGAGTACAGGAGCCCTAGTCAGCAGTCTTCTGGGAATCAAGGTCAGGGTGGATACAGGGGAAATCACCCTAAGTGCAACCGATGTAATTTTCACCACAGCGGGCAGTGCAACAAGGGTCGTTGTCAGAGATGTAACAAGCTGGGTTATGAAGCCAAGGATTGCAGGAGCTCACGTCCTGCGAATCAGAATCGCCAATAGCAGCCACAAGCTCCACAGAATTAGCAGCAGCAACAGCAGGGTAACAGGGGATGCTATCAGTGTGGTGCTGAAGGTCACTTCAAGAGAAACTGCCCCCAGTTGAACCAGAAACAGAACAACAACAACAATTAGGGGAACAGAAACAATAATGGGGGAAACAATGATGGTAATGGTGCTAGGGGACATGTTTTCATGCTGGGTCAGGGGGACGAGAGGAACGATCCCAACGTTGTGATGGGTAAGTTTTTCTGGATGACTTCTTGTTACTGTTTTACTCGATTCGGGTGCCGATACTAGTTATGTGTCCTTTGTTGGTGCATGTTTGTGACAACAGCTTAGATTTGGTCTTTGGATATCTTGTAATTAGTTAAACGATAAACAGTTAGCGGGTTTAGCTTTGTATTAGTGAGTTGTAATGTTTGGGCTAACCAAACCCACACATATTGGGTGTATGGGGGCGAATTGGGCTTACTCCAATTCGCAGTCCATGAGGTTTATCCTAACCCAAGTTGCAAACCTTGTGTTATATAAACAAGGTTAGGCTTTAGGGTTTAGGTTAATCAGCCAAAACAGTTTTTAGAGAGAATTCGTGAGAGCAATTAGGCTTGGACGAAGTTGGAGTGTGTTAGGGATCTTGATTGATTGTAATCAGTTTGATAGATAATCAATAAAGATCCGGTTTGAAAGTGATTTCTGTTTCTACTTTTTTTGCTATATTCTGATCAAGAGGATTCCGCACTCTTGATTAGATTGACAATTCTGTGAAAGATCCATACGACAAGGGGACCTACATCCTTAAAAGTTAGTCAAATGCTTAAGCGCACCCCAATACTTTTGACCACCAAACACATGGTAGAGCTAGCAAACGGTAAAAGTCTCGAGGCCACACACATAGTTAAGGGTTGTAATGTAACAACCATAAATTTATTTATTGATTTTCCCATAAATAATCACAATTACTGAGTATTTATATTTATACCTTCATGTTAAAATACTGGTTTATTAAAAACTTTTACAATTTAAAGTGATACAACATAATGTGGTTTAATTCGCCGTTTTAGAATAACGACGAAACAACATTGCGAAAGCTTCGTTTAACGTGTGTTCGGTTCTTGCTCGATGCTTGATCTTCATCCGTGTCACACCCCGACCACGTATAACATACAAAACGTGGCGGAAAACGTCGGGGAGTGTTGTAACAGAATTAATTGTTTCATAACCATGGCATACAAAGTTGTATTTTATTTATTAAACAAGAGTGTTATATTGTCTTAAACAGGAAACAAAGAGTTCATAACATAATTAAACTAGTCTATCTTCATTTTTAGTCTCTAAGGCACAGGTCCGCCCTAGTGTCACGATCATCATCCTACGCAAAAGCTCCTGAAAACACATGTGAAAATAGGTACGTCAGCATAAAAATGCCTGTGAGATACATAGGGTTTGTGAAAATAGGATTCATGACTTATAAGTTTAGACAAAGTTGTTTAACAAAAGTCAGTCATGAACCTTGTAAGTTGTTTTGTTTTGTAAATCATTCAAAAAGCAATGATATGTATAAATAAGGGAATAATGTAAGGTTAAATGAATAACCAAGAAAATGAGTTTGTATAAGATAAGTTGTTTTGTAAATCAATGTCTTGTGAAAATAAGTTGTTTATGTAAAACGTAATATGTCAAATATTGAAATGATTTCGGTAACGCTACGACATGTAATATCATACAAACACTTATTTATAGGAAGTGCCAACGGCGTATCCACCATCCTTGTATCATATTACACACGCCTCGTTACTCAAATCACTTACTCAAACCAACCACAAATGTAAATTGTTTATGTATAAATGAATTGTCATGTGTTAATGTGTAAACCAAATCGAAACGTCTATGTCCAATTTAAACCACTAAATGTGTATATAAATGTCAAAATGTTTATGTTTAATGTAGATCATGCAATGTGTACCCAAAAATATCATGTATGGTAAGTGAAATATATAAACTAAACCATATGTAAAATGCACAAAAACAAGGTATTGAAGTAAAACATGGTTTAAATCAAAGTTATGTTTTGTGGAACAAATGCATGCTATACTGATACAAACATTTATGCGGTATTGTGAAAATGCATACATCCAAGCCTTGAGACTGTGGCGATAAACCCTTTAAACAAATTAAAGGTTTATCTAAGTTATGTGTATCGAATTCGGTCATTCCTTCGAATCCAAACAAACCCAGGATTTCAGGAACGGGAGTTGTCAATTCCTATGGTACCACTACCTACTAACGAACGGCGTAGCTAATGTTAATGAATGTATTGTTCCATTGTAAACAACCCAAATGTCATACCAAAATGTAAGCATGTGATGAAAACAACTGTACTAAATATGAACACAATGGGCATACATAGCATGAACTGTAATGTAATGTACTAAGTATGCACACAATGGACATACATAGCATGAAATGTAATGTAAAACAATGTACTAAGTATGCACACAATGGACATACATAGCATGAAATGTAATGTAAAACAATGTACTAAGTATGCACACAATGGACATACATAGCATGAAATGTAATGTAAAACAATGTACTAAGTATGCACACAATGGACATACATAGCATGAACACAATGAAATCATGTACTATAAATGTACTAATGAACATAGCAAGTATATGATGTGAAAGCAGGAAAGCACGAAAGTAACAAGTAGGCACATGTGTTTCACCCCAAAAAAGTTTGGAAAACAGTAAAAGAGGGGTCTATGTACTCACTTGAGATTGCTCAGAAGTCCTAAGATAACCACCAAGCAATGCTAGAGATCACGGAATCAAACGGCACCTAATATAGGTAACTATGTTAATAAACCGGACCTAAATCGGAAGATCGGGTAGCATGAGGGTTTGTAAACCAAATGAGTGTAGGAACTCATGTAATATGGTTTAACAAAGCCTACATACTAAATGAAACCTAACATAAGTGCTTACGACCCATTACGACCCGTTTAGGTAGCTTATGCTACTTTAACGCGTCGTTCGCGTGAAACGCGTTCGGACCGCCTAACTAGTCCTATGACAAGTAACATATGCCTTAACATGTCTAATATTGTTGTCAAATCAGTTTAGATGTCAAAAGTTATGTTATATATGTTTAAAATGAATTTTGGCATCAAAGGGGTATTTTGGTAATTTACCTAAGGCATATAAACTACCTATCATACAACTACTTAAACGAAGCGACCATATGGTATAACCTCGGAAGGTTATTCCCTATATACTATGGTCACCTAATGTGTTTGGTCGGATCCTAATGATCGACCAAATGGGTCGGGTTCGAAAGTATAAGCGATTTGTTAGATCGCTTACCCTTACGACCCTAGACAACGTGGTAATCAGTAGGCATAGTCACAAGGGACTATAACTATCGTGATTACAATCACGTTGCGAAGTTCAAACGAACTTTGCATTGACCATAAATTGGTCAATGCAGAAAGTCAAACAAAGTTTGACTTTCGGACTCGAAAAGCAATAAAAGAACGAAGGAACACTTACAAAGGGTCCCCGAATGCTAATCTAGATCAAAATAGCTCAGGTATGAAACAAAGGTTTCAACTTAGAGCACATTAGATCAGATTCTTGTGAGGAAAAGTGAAGGGTGGAGGTGGGTATTTATAGTTTTCGGTCCACCGTTAGGATCGTTTCTTGGAGAAGAGGGAATGATCACATCCCTACACTTGTTGGAAAGTTATGGTAGCTGATTTTGGCCACCATAAGAGATTAACATGTTGCACTTAACCTTTGGAGGGTGTTAGGGGATGTTAACATGTCATTAAAATGGCTTTTGCTGATCAGAAGGGGCCTCGCGTGACGCCAAGGGGGATAGGTGTCACGCTAGGGTCCCCCTGATCAGCAAACACTTTCAAATGTTCACCTTTCAGTCCCCGTTGCGTATTAAGGCCATTTCCGACATGTTTAAGGCTCGTTAAATCATTTTCAAGGCTCCACAAGGATGCCTAAACATTGTGGGCATGAAACATGCTCAAAAATATGCCGGATGCCAGTTCGTTTGGTCGTACGATCGCGATGTTCGCTTAATTACGACGGAATGCGCATAAGCGCGAAAAACGATCTAAATTGCGTGACGAATGGATTTTTCTTATGCCAAACACTAAAATAAAATATTTTAGTGCTTACGTAATTTTTTTGGATGTCCAGAGGTATTCAGAACGTAAGTTATGCGCGAAAAATGCAAACTTGTGCACTTTTTGACGCTTTTAGTCCCTGAATGACCCAAAAGTTTATTTTAGCACACCGAACCCCTCAAAGCCTATTTCTAAGCTATATAAAGGATATTTAAGGTGTGTTTAACTTATGGTCATGTTCCGGAATGTTCGTTACAGTTCAAATTGGCATACTTTCACAGTTTGTCAAGTTTAGTCCCTGTAAGCGAATTAACTCGTTTTTGCCATACCAAAGCCTTCAAAACTTATTTCTAAGTTATGTAAAGGTTATTTATGGTATGTTAAGTATATTTTGATGTTCCGCAGTATTTTTCACATTAAACTGATTACGTTTACGCATCAGTTTGCGTATAACTCTCCAGAAAGCGATGTAGAGTTTGAAATTACATAAAAGTCAAAACATGAAAAATGTAAAACACAACCAAACAAACATTGGGATTAAATAACATTGTTTTATTGATAATTTTTCTGTTCACAATGATTACAAGCACAGATGTTACAGTCTCCCCTACTTGTGGAAATTTCGTCCCGAAATTTATTTAGAGGAAACTCGTGGGAAAAGATGCGGATATTTCGCCTTCATTTGATCTTCGCGTTCCCAAGTAAACTCGGGTCCACGTTTAGCTTCCCAGCGAACTTTGACCAAAGGAATGCGCTTGCATTTGAGCCACTTGACTTCACGTTCCATGATTTCCACAGGCTTCTCAACAAATTTCAGTGTTTTATCAACACGAATTTCGTCAAGTGGTATGTGGAGGTTCTCATCAGCTAAACACCTCTTGAGATTGGACACGTGAAAAGTTGGATGAACATTTCCAAGTTCAGGAGGTAACTCAAGTCTGTTGGCTACCTTACCGATTCTTTCAACGATCTTGAATGGTCCAACGTATCTAGGTGCAAGTTTTCCTTTCCTTCCAAATCTGATCACACCTTTCCAAGGTGAGACCTTAAGTAATACTCGATCACCGACTTGAAATTCCAAGGGTTTGCGTTTTGGGTCCGCGTAACTCTTTTGACGGCTTCTAGCTGTCTGAAGGTTATCACGAACTTTCTTGACCTTATCAGTTGTCTCTAAAATGAGGGCAGGTCCAGTAAGCTGAGCCTCACCGATCTCATTCCAGCAGACTGGTGAACGACATTTTGGGTCCCCATAGCAGATTGCATGGTTTTCCAAAAACGAGGTATTCAGATTAAGTTGGGTCCCCCTCAGATTAAGCTGTGCTCAGATTAATTTTTTTGGATGTCCGGAGGTATTCAGAACGTAAGTTATGCGCGAAAATGCAAACTTGTGCACTTTTTGACGCTTTTAGTCCCTGAATGACCCAAAAGTTTATTTTAGCACACCGAACCCATCAAAGCCTATTTCTAAGCTATATAAAGGATATTTAAGGTGTGTTTAACTTATGGTCATGTTTCGGAATGTTCGTTACAGTTCAAATTGGCATACTTTCACTGTTTGTCAAGTTTAGTCCCTGTAAGCGAATTAACTCGTTTTTGCCATACCAAAGCCTTCAAAACTTATTTCTAAGTTATGTAAAGGTTATTTAAGGTATGTTAAGTATATTTTGATGTTCCGCAGTATTTTTCGCATTAAACTGATTACGTTTACACATCAGTTTGCGTATAACTCTCCAGAAAGCGATGTAGAGTTTGAAATTACATAAAAGTCAAAACTTGAAAAATGTAAAACACAACCAAACAAACATTGGGATCAAATAACATTGTTTTATTGATAATTGTTCTGTTCACAATGATTACAAGCACAGATGTTACAATCCGGGACTCTCGACATTCACCTGTGATCAAAACCAACTTAAAAGTCAGTTTTGATAATTAAATAACTAGTACAACAAGGAAGATTGGGTCAAATAATCAAATTAAATAAGGAAATCAAGTAATTCCAACATTGATATCTTTGTTCCAGGAACAACGACTTGAATCTGGCCTCCACCGTAACTTACGGTGGGCACCGTAAGTTACGGTGGCCCCTGGTATAAAATTCCCCCACCGTAAGGCAGGAGGTAACTGTCGTAATGTTTTCTGCCTCCACCGTAACTTACGGTGCCCACACCGTAAGTTACGGTGGCCCCTGGTATAAAATTCCCCCACCGTTAGGCAGGAGGTAACTTTCGTAATGTTTTCTACCTCCACCGTAACTTACGGTGCCCACCGTAAGTTACGGTGGCCCCTGCATCAGGCCCTCCCATTTTGCCGTTTTTGACACGAAAACTTTCGTATCTTTCAATCCGCTTGTCCGTTTGACCTACCGTTTCTTCCTACATGATTGTAATTTGATCCTTCATCATATGGAGTTAAAATCCAACATCCAGATTAACAAAATTTAAGACTTTTAAGTCTTCGGCTTATTACCCTTTTTACCAAATTTTGACCCGTTCGCGATTTTATCAAACAAACATGTTTACTTGATCTAAAAACTCATGAGAATCGTAATTTCAATATCTCCTATCAAATTAATCATAAATCATGGGTTTCTTACTTAGTTAGAACCCATTTACGCTCAAGTGCTTATTTTGACCCATTAAGGGTATTTAAGCACTTTAAAGCTTAAAATTGCTTTCATTCATTTCTAGCATCATATTCCTACATTTCTTATCAAGTAATCTTCCACCACAACTATACGTGTGGTGGATTAAATGTGGATATCTATATGTTCCTAGTTTTACCCCTCGGATTATTGTTTTACGTCAAAGACTCATATAAAGTCACTCGACCCAAGAATTTACATCTTTCACTATCTTTTCTATTCTAAGCATTTATTTAATCATAAAACTTGTTTCCGAAACTCTTGCAAGGGTCGTTTGTTCGAATTAGCTTACAAGCGCAATTTGGTCAATTTTGATCCTTTCTTTAATACAAAGGAACTTTTAAATACTTGTTTGACCCAAAAATCCGACCTTTTAACTATAATCTTGTTTATAAACCCATGTGCTTCTAAACACCATAATCATAACTCAATTTATTCAGTTTACCTAAAAGATAACCGAATAACTATATTTTAACCTTGTCTAACTCTTATAGAATCTCAAGTTCTACATGATGAGTTAAATCATTATACATACCTGGCTCAGATCAATATATTGACCCGTTTCAATACCTTGACTTAGTAGCCGCTATGCAATAGCGATGTGCGTATCCATTTGATATTTATTCCTATAAACATGTAACTCGACAACCATTAGTCGATGTTGTCAAAGGGTGATAATTTCACCTTTTGACCCGTTTATTTACCTAGTGATCTTCATCACTTCAACTAAATGCCAATTTCATGTATTATGCTAATTTAAAGTCTATTAGCGAAAAATACTAAACCAAGCATACCGTAACGGAATCATAGTTACGTACCTTTTTAAGCATCCTTTTCAACGCGTATTTCCACCGGCTTGTCCACTTGACGATCCGGATTCCTCGCCTAAAGAGTTCAATTCACAATCCGTTTAGAACCCTTTTTATAAGTCTTAACGCACAATTTGCCACTCAAATCAAATATGCGTTTTTAGTCCGAGTTTTCAACATTTCTTTTCTCTTAGGCATTATATCAAACACCTAATGAGCATGATTTCATATAATTCACAATCAAGTTATTGACTAACTATTTAGCCAAGATTTAAGCATCATGTCGCATGTTCATGTCAAAATTTTAAATCAAAAATTCTGGATTTTCTTCATGGAGCTCAAATACACTAGGTTAACAAAGATAATCCTAATGTTTAGCATAATTCTACAAAACCCACTTGACACATGAGTGTATGATCATGAATTCACAACCATGAACATCAATTCAACAAATAAATGACTAGGGTTTACTCCTAGACATAGTTTAATCCCTAATTTCATCCAAACAACGAACATGCAAGCTCAAATTCGAATCTCATGTGTTCATCAAAATTTGAGATGGAACCAAAGTGGGAATTTTGACATACCTTATGATCCCTTCACTGAGGTGATCACTAGTTTGTGCTCGGATTTCGATTTGGGTTCGATTTCCCCTTCCAATTTGTTGATTTTGTGCTTGTTAGGGTTTGAGTAAGGGAACCCCCTTGGCTCCTGTGATTGTCTCGACCAGAACACACACTTAGAGTGTGTGTTTTTGTGTTGATGTTTTATTAAATAAAACTAGTTTCCAGCTTATCACCTTTAGTCCCTCTACTTCACACAAGTTTGCATAAAGGGTGTTTTAACCCTGCTTTTCTTATTATTCCAAGACTTATAACTAACTAGGTTAATATTCCTAGTTACTTGGTGGGTCCCGGAAGTTATAACCCGTTTTACTTTAAGTCCCGTTAACTCGGGCTCTTATAAACTCAATTCCTTAAAACTTTGATTCGCTTGTATTTAATATTAGGATTTCTTATTTAAATCCAAATATTCACCGGGTTATTTTTTTACTAATAACGGTACTTTACCCGTCTTTTAGTATAAACGGAGTTTGATTACCAAACCCGTTTTCGGGGTGTTACAAGTCTACCCCCCTTAAAGAGGTTTCGGCCTCGAAACCCTTTCTTATATAATTCATTGAGTTTAAACTCAATGTATTTGATCCGAGAAATCTTTTAAACATTACTTACACTTTTAACCAATTGTTAGTATTACCAGATAAGTATGGTAACATCTTTTTGGTCACTAATTGTCTACGTATCTCATACGACATAGTGCAACTTGAAATAATGTAATCTCGTTATTTCCACTAGTTTAGTTAACTTAGCGATATCCATCGCTTTCATATACTATCGAATTCTTTATGAATCTGTTACTTTGACCCGTTTAAAGGTCTTTAGTGAAATCTTTCACTTTTAGCAAAAAATTCTTTTGTTTTCAAATTTATTTATTCTGTTCAGTTATACCGAATCTATCGCTTACAAGAAAACCAAATTTCTTGATTTGAATTGCTGTCCTTAACCGGTCTCACTAACTAGACTTATTAGTCCAGTTACTTTTACCGCTCGCTTGGTTATAATGTGATTCTACCTCACATTGCATTTCTTGACCGTGATCGTGTCACATCATGTTTAATTCATATCAACCTTTCATTTTCGAAAACATCGCTTTTTCGAATATATCGTCTTGCACCTATTAGTGTCCAGACTTGTATCCTTCATGCTTACTATTTAAATTCCTATCAGAAATTATATTTGTAAAAACGTTATTTCTTGCTAAAACCAACGTTTTAGTTTTAGGATCTTCTCTTTAAGTTTTGTCAGAATTATGGATATTGACAGTCCATAATTTATTCTTTTACAGTCTTAGTTTTATGCGGGGATTCTCAACTGATTCCCTTGCTTTATCTAATTAACCCGTAGGTTTTATCACTTAGCCTTATGGGCTAACCTGATTAGACTTTCACCTCTTTAAGGCGAAGTCCTTATAATTTCTTTCTAATCATGACCCGTGGGTCGTTTTAGTCTCGTAGACCTTTCCATTGTTTACAGCTCTACTGGTTAGGTTGACCCCGTAGTTCATTCTTTACTCATGTCGTTCTTAAAATACATGTTTGGTGTCAAGGCACCCTGTTTTTGTTTGAAGAATCATTTATTTTTCGCCCTAGGTATTTTCTTTGACCTTGACCATAGTCTAAGGCTACATTCGTTTCCTTTCGGACAATTTTCTGACTTTATGACTTCTCACGTCATTTATGCGTCGGTTTATCTTATGCTCACCATTATCCAGTTTACATACATTCATATTTGATTATGTCCCATTGCCGGGCTCATTATTCTTTTGCTTTTAACGCTACCATTATCCTGCTAGCGTTTACTCGTGCCGTCCGTCATGATATTATATTCGACCCGTTCAACTTTAAAATAGTTGAACATAATTTATTCAAAATTTCTATTTACATTACCTTGTCGTCTTTTAGTTATGACTCAAACCTGAGTCTTTTAATCTTTCCATCCGAGTTCCCGTTTCTCAGTCTACACATGTGTTTAATTCTTACCCATCATCCGGGTGTTTTACCGAAGTCGTTATTATTGCAACCCTCCCGGTACGCATTAAGACCTCGCTTCATTTTATATTCCGACTTTGTCCTCAAGTTTGGCTTTTTACAAAAACGGCCCGTTAAGAGGCAGATTTGCATTTTCCGGGTTCGAGTGTAAGTACACTCCCTCCCAGTTCATATCCTAATCATTTTACATGTTTGCATTCTCCGGGTTCGAGTGTATGTACACCCCCTCCCATTGCGTACTTTAATCATTTTACATGCTTCTTTGTCCCTTCACTCGGGCTCATTTTCCTAATATAATACGATTCCATCACTCGGTTGTGCGTTTAGATTATTATCAAATATTTTGCTTATCTGATTTATTTGGGTACTTTTTAATTTGTCCCACTCACCCCATCCTTACTACACTGGATGTAAGCATGTCCATCATAAAAAGTTCATGGTATCATGTGTTCACTACCTACTTGGCAAGAGTAGGCGATCAACACGTGACATACATGACCCTTTTATAACTTTCACATCACACCCCATGTAAGTAATACCTCTATTTATTTCTCTTGGAAACAATATTCTGGATAGGTATTCTATTAAGGTTTTTCCAAGTTTTCAATCTACATATGCAACTATCAGTTTCTACGTATTTGTTGCATATTTCTATTCATGCAATAATTTAAACGTGCACCTGGTAAATACTTGCCCTAACGGGCTTTCTTGCCATTACTTATTTGCGATCGTTGCACGATTTAGGTCCTTGATGAGTATGCTCTTCTTATCCTATCTCGGACCGTTCCATCATCATATCTACAATTCGTTCCACTCTCGTCATCTTCAGACGCGAGTGTCCTTCAATTAAAACATTCACAAGAGTTAATAATGTCAACTTCAATAATCGCCCGTATTATAATACAAGGCTTTTTCTACCATACGCGTCAACGCGCGTATTTTCATCAACCATATCAATCCTTTTAATTGGGGTAACGTGTATCACACGATAGCCCTATGTGCTGTTTACAACACTTTAGCATGCTAAACTATTAACATACATGTACTTACCGGATTTACGATCAAGCCTCGAACCGAACACCAATCTTAATCAAGAGCATAAGGTTTAAGTCCAAGCATAGTTTTCCCACCATACTTGAATCTCTTAAACCAAGGCTCTGATACCAACTTGTAACAACCATAAATTTATTTATTGATTTTCCCATAAATAATCACAATTACTGAGTATTTATATTTATACCTTCATGTTAAAATACTGGTTTATTAAAAACTTTTACAATTTAAAGTAATACAACATAATGTGGTTTAATTCGCCGTTTTAGAATAACGACGAAACAACATTGCGGAAGCTTCGTTTAACGTGTGTTCGGTTCTTGTTCGATGCTTGATCTTCATCCGGGACTCTCGACATTCACCTGTGATCAAAACCAACTTAAAAGTCAGTTTTTGATAATTAAATAACTAGTACAACAAGGAAGATTGGGTCAAATAATCGAATTAAATAAGGAAATCAAGTAATTCCAACATTGATATCTTTGTTCCAGAAACAAAGACTTGAATCTGGCCTCCACCGTAACTTACGGTGGGCACCGTAAGTTAAGGTGGGCACCGTAAGTTACGGTGGCCCCTGGTATAAAATTCCCCCACCGTAAGGCAGGAGGTAACTGTCGTAATGTTTTCTACCTCCACCATAACTTACGGTGCCCACCGTAAGTTACGGTGGCCCCTGCATCAGGCCCTCCCATTTTTCCGTTTTTGACACGAAAACTTTCGTATCTTTCAATCCGCTTGTCCGTTTGACCTACCGTTTCTTCCTACATGATTGTAATTTGATCCTTCATCATATGGAGTTAAAATCCAAAATCCGGATTAACAAAATTTAAGACTTTTAAGTCTTCGGCTTATTACCCTTTTTACCAAATTTTGACCCGTTCGCGATTTTATCAAACAAACATGTTTACTTGATCTAAAAACTCATGAGAATCATAATTTCTGTATCTCCTATCAAATTAATCATAAATCATGGATTTCTTACTTAGTTAGAACCCGTTTACGCTCAAGTGCTTATTTTGACCCATTAAGGGTATTTAAGCACTTTAAAGCTTAAAATTGCTTTCATTCATTCCTAGCATCATATTCCTACATTTCTTATCAAGTAATCTTCCACCACAACTATACGTGTGGTGGATTAAATGTGGATATCTATATGTTCCTAGTTTTACCCCTCGGATTATTGTTTTACGTCAAAGACTCATATAAAGTCATTCGACCCAAGAATTTACATCTTTCACTATCTTTTCTTATTCTAAGCATTTATTTAATCATAAAACTTGTTTCCGAACCTCTTGCAAGGGTCGTTTGTTCGAATTAGCTTGCAAGGGCAATTTGGTCAATTTTTATCCTTTCTTTAATACAAAGGAACTTTTAAATACTTGTTTGACCCAAAAATCCGACCTTTTAACTATAATCTTGTTTATAAACCCATGTGCTTCTAAACACCATAATCATAACTTAATTTATTCAGTTTACCTAAAAGATAACCAAATAACTATATTTTAACCTTGTCTAACTCTTATAGAATCTCAAGTTCTACATGATGAGTTAAATCATTATACATACCTGGCTCGGATCAATATATTGACCCGTTTCAATACCTTGACTTAGTAGCCGCTAAGCAATAGCGATGTGCATATCCATTTGATATTTATTCCTATAAACATGTAACTCAACAAACCATTAGTCGATGTTGTCAAAGGGTGATAATTTCACCTTTTAACCCGTTTATTTACCTAGTGATCTTCGTCACTTCAACTAAATGACAATTTCATGTATTATGCTAATTTAAAGTCTACTAGAGAAAAATACGAAATCTAGCATAACGTAACGGAATCATAGTTACGTACCTTTTTAAGCATCCTTTTCAACGCGTATTTCCACCGGCTTGTCCACTTGACGATCCAGATTCCTCGCCTAAAGAGTTCAATTCACAATCCGTTTAGAACCCTTTTTATAAGTCTTAACGATTTGCCACTCAAATCAAATATGTGTTTTTAGTCCGAATTTTCAATATTTCTTTTCTCTTAGGCATTATATCAAACACCTAATGAGCATGATTTCATATAATTCACAATCAAGTTATTGACTAACTATTTACCCAAGATTTAAGCATCATGTCGCATGTTCATGTCAAATTTTTATATCAAAAATTCTGGATTTTCTTCATGGAGCTCAAATACACTAGGTTAACAAAGATAATCCTAGTGTTTAGCATAATTCTACAAAACCCACTTGACACATGAGTGTATGATCATGAATTCACAACCATGAACATCAATTCAACAAATAAATGACTAGGGTTTACTCCTAGACATAGTTTCATCCCTAATTTCATCCAAACAACGAACATGAAAGCTCAGATTCGAATCTCATGTGTTCATCAAAATTTGAGATGGAACCAAAGTGGGAATTTTGACATACCTTATGATCCCTTCACTGAGGTGATCACTAGTTTGTGCTTGGATTTCGATTTGGGTTCGATTTCCCCTTCCAATTTGTTGATTTTGTGCTTGTTAAGGTTTGAGTAAGGGAACCCCTTTGGCTCCTGTGATTATCTCGACCAGAACGCACACTTAGAGTGTGTGTTTTGGTGTTGATGTTTTATTAAATAAAACTAGTTTCCAGCTTATCACCTTTAGTCCCTCTACTTCACACAAGTTTGCATAAAGGGTGTTTTAACCCTGCTTTTCTTATTATTCCAAGACTTATAACTAACTAGGTTAATATTCCTAGTTACTTGGTGGGTCCCGGAAGTTATAACCCGTTTTACTTTAAGTCCCGTTAACTCGGGCTCTTATAAACTCAATTCCTTAAAACTTTGATTCGCTTGTATTTAATATTTGGATTTCTTATTTAAATCCAAATATTCACCGGGTTATTTTTTTACTACTAACGGTACTTTACCCGTCTTTTAGTATAAACAGAGTTTGATTACCAAACCCGTTTTCGGGGTGTTACATGTAACCTCGTCTTAGCTGGTTAAACCTTTTCTATCGACCTCATTCCTATCGTTCTGGGTAGTTTTGACGTTGTTATTGGGATGGATTGGTTATCTCATCAGCAAGCGGAAATTCTTTGCAACGAGAAGATTGTCCGCATCCCTTGTTCTGATGAAGAACCCCTCATGATTCGTGGCGACAAGAGTGGTGCTGTTATGAGCATCATCTCTTTCCTTAAGGCCCATAAGTGGTTGCGAAAGGGCCACACTGCTATTCTAGCCCTCGTTTCTGATACATCTTCAAAAGAAAAGAAGATAGAAGACATTCCTATTGTGCGCGACTTTCCTGAGGTATTACCTGAAGAATTACCTGGTCTTCCGCCTCATCGACAAGTCGAGTTTCAAATCGAGCTAGCTCCTGGAGCAGCACCAATAGCTCGTGCACCTTATCGTCTAGCTCCATCAGAACTTAAAGAACTGTCCTCGCAACTACAAGAGCTCTTGGACAAGGGTTTTATTCGCCCTAGCTCTTCGCCTTGGGGAGCTCCAGTGTTATTTGTGAAGAAGAAAGACGGTACCTTCAGAATGTGTATTGACTACCGCGAACTCAACAAGGTGACCGTGAAGAATCGTTATCCTCTTCCACGCATTGATGACTTATTCGAGCAGTTGCAAGGGTCGAGTTTCTATTCCAAGATTGACCTGAGGTCAGGTTACCATCAATTGACAGTCCGAGACGAGGATATCTCTAAAACATCATTCAGGACTCGTTATGGGCATTACGAGTTTCTGGTTATGCCTTTCGGATTAACAAACGCACCTGCGGTCTTCATGGGTCTCATGAACCGAGTGTGCAAACCTTACCTGGATAAGTTTGTCATAGTTTTCATCGACGACATCCTGATCTATTCGAAGAGTCAGGAAGAACACGAGCAACACCTGAGGCTTATTTTGGAACTTCTTCGAACAGAGCAGTTGTATGCCAAATTTTCGAAATGTGACTTCTGGCTTCGCGAAGTCCACTTTCTAGGCCACGTGGTAAACAAGGATGGGATTCATGTTGATCCATCCAAGGTTGACTCGATCAAGAACTGGCCTGCACCCCGTACACCAATAGAAATCCGCCAATTCTTGGGTTTGGCAGGATATTACAGAAGGTTTATCAAGGATTTCTCAAAGATTGCGCAACCTCTCACCTCGCTGACTCAGAAGGGTATCACCTATCGTTGGGGTGATGCACAGGAGTCCGCATTTCAGCACTTAAAGGAGAGACTTTGTAGATCGCCTATTCTTTCGTTACCTGAAGGCACAGATGATTTTGTGGTTTATTGCGACGCGTCTATACAAGGATTGGGTTGTGTGTTGTTGCAAAGAGATAAACTCATTGCTTATGCATTACGCCAACTTAAGGTTCACGAAAGGAACTACACTACTCACGATCTGGAGCTGGGAGTAGTTGTTTTCGCACTTAAGATATGGAGACATTACCTGTACGGTACCAAGTGCACCATTTACACCGATCACAGGAGTCTCGAGCATATCTTCAAGCAAAAGGAGTTAAACATGCGACAACGCCGATGGGTCGAGCTCTTGAATGATTATGAATGCGCTATCAAATACCATCCGGGCAAGGCCAATGTTGTGGCCGACGCCCTCAGTCGAAAGGATACTACACCTAAACGTGTGCGAGCATTACAACTTACCATCCAATCTAGTCTACCTACCCAGATACGAGATGCTCAGGTTGAAGCGTTGAAAGTAGAGAACATCAGGGCTGAGTCCCTATGAGGATCAAGGAAACGGTTAGAACAAAAGGAAGACGACGCTTACTACGTAAAAGGGCGCATCTGGGTTCCAGTTTATGGAAACTTACGCGAGCTTGTGATGGATGAAGCACATAAGTCTCGTTATTCAGTACATCCTGGTTCGGATAAGATGTACCACGACCTAAAGACTACCTACTGGTGGCCTAGTATGAAAGCCAACATAGCAACCTACGTCAGTAAATGTTTGACTTGTGCGAGAGTCAAGATTGAATATCAGAAACCATCAGGCCTACTCCAACAACTAGAGATCCCGACATGGAAATGGGAGCAAATTTCCATGGATTTCGTTACTGGTCTGCCTTGATCTCAACGCAGAAATGATACCATTTGGGTGATCGTGGATCGACTGACCAAGTCTGCACATTTTCTGGCTATCAAGGGAACGGATAAGTTTTCTACTCTAGCAGACGTCTACCTAAAGGAAGTAGTATCAAGGCACGGAGTGCCAACCTCCATCATTTCTGATCGTGACTCACGTTTTACATCTGAATTATGGCAAGCTATGCACAAGTCCTTTGGCTCTCGATTAGACATGAGCATGGCATATCATCCACAGACGGATGGGCAATCTGAACGCACCATCCAAACCCTTGAAGACATGCTTAGGGCATGTGTAATCGACTTTGGTAATAGCTGGGAAAAACACCTCCCGTTAGTAGAGTTTTCGTATAACAACAGTTACCACACCAGTATCCATGCCGCTCCGTTCGAGGCATTGTACGGACGGAAGTGTCGATCACCTCTTTGTTGGGCAGAGGTTGGCGACAGTCAAATCACTGGCCTAGAACTTGTTGTAGATACAACCGAGAAGATTGCTCAGATACGACAACGAATGGCGGAAGCTCGTGACCGTCAGAAAAGCTTCGCTGATAAGCGCAGGAAACCACTCGAGTTCCAGGTTGGGGATCGAGTGCTACTCAAAGTCTCACCTTGGAAAGGCGTAGTTCGTTTTGGCAAACGAGGCAAACTCAATCCGCGTTATGTCGGACCGTTCGAAATCATTGAGAAAATTGGCAAAGTCGCTTACAAGTTGAATCTACCTGAAGAACTTAGCGGAGTTCACAACGTATTCCATGTGTCGAATCTGAAGAAGTGTCTTTCAGATGAGACCCTCATAGTTCCTCTCAAGGAACTCACTATCGACGATCAGCTGTGATTCATCGAGGAACCAGTAGAGATTACTGTTCGAGATGTTAAGGTCCTCAAGCGTACCAGAATACCTCTTGTTCGAGTTCGTTGGAACTCCCGTCGTGGCCCAGAGTATACCTGGGAACGAGAAGACCAAATGAAACACAAGTATCCCCGGTTGTTTGAGAAAAGTGCAACCACTACTGAGGCTGAAGCTACTGTGGAATTTCGGGACGAAATTCCAAACCAACGGGGGGATGATGTGACACCCCAGGAAAACCAGGAAAACCACGCAACTTAACTAGCTTCCTCAGTAACCACGTGCTAAATTTTGGGACGAAATTTTCTTAACAGGGGGAGAATGTGACAACCCTCATAATTACAGGTATCCGTATGATTAATTAATATTAAATTGTGCTTAATGACTGTGCTTAATTACAACTGATGGTCCTGAATGTTTTCCTAAGTGTTGAGAATTAAAAGTACTACAAAAAGTTACATAAAAGACACTATACGGAACAACTTAGCACTTTAACGAACCGGTATCTAACCGAACAACCGGACATTACCCGGGACACCAAAATATTGCTAGAAACATTGTTTAATTATTTCTTGACTAGTTATGGTCCCCGAACACCATAACACCCACTAGAATATCTACTAATTAACACTAGTAACCTTATACTTGAAATTGAACTAATATTTATCTACTTACCATCAAAAGTTTCATTTAACCCCCCCCCCATATACAATTTACGGTCACATGAGGACCCCACCAAGATTTTCCCCAAATCTTCACTTGATCCTTTATAATCCTCCTAAGATATGATGAAGATATTGTAAGATCTTATGTAGATTTCCTAGGGATCTTGTCATGTGCTATAAGATAACATAAGATCACAAGCTTCACCCAACTCCCTCAACTCCTCTCCCCCCCTCTCGGCTCACCCAAGTGCCGCCACCATCACCACCTTGTCACCACCATACACCCATTTTTAAGCTTGATTCAAGTGTTAGAAGGTGATACATGGAGCTTGGTGTTTGAAGAACTTGAAGAACCATCATCCTTAGCTTTCATCCATCATTCTTCATCATCATTTTCTCTAGTGATCTTCCCTAGCTTTGAGCTAGTTGTAAGTTCTTGATTAACCCTTGTTTACTTCTACTTTAATGGTTAAAAGATGTAGTATGTTGATTATCACTAGAACCCTAAAAGACATGAACATAAATCTTGAACATAAAGATGTAAGATGATGAAATCTTGTTAAAATAATGTTGTTAAATACATGCATGATCTTGATTGCTCGGTATGATGAATCTGTTAGAATGTAGCATACAACTGCTAAGGATGATACGAAATTATTTATACAATTGCTGAACATGATAAAGAAACCCAGAAACTTGTTTTATAAAAGGGTATGTGAAAACAGAAAACTGTTTGGTGTTTACAGCCAACTTCGGTTGGCTGTAACCGGGTCATAACTTAACAAAAAATTGATTTTCTTGAGTCTATAATGTGTTATTTCGAAAAACTCTTCAAATGGCACTAGAATCATATTTTTTTGAGGTCGTTTACTATTTTTAAAGGTCCGTTTTGTACAACAGCAAAAGCTGCGTTTTTACTGCAGAAAATGTGTGTGATGTTTTTCGTCATAACTTGAAATCTGTGTAGAATTAGCTCATGAAATTTGTACTGTAGATGACCACTGATGTCATTGTAATTATCCCACTGGAATTTCATCAATCGGACTTACGATGAATTTTAAATGAATTATTCCGTGGACTGCAGTCAGAAAGTGACGAATCTGATTACAGTCCGGTAAATGATTTTTTATAAAATATTAGTAATGAATTGGATCCCGAGATTTTTACACAGAAATATTTGGATTTTTTGTAACATTCTGTAAAAATTTGGGAATTTTTGGAGTAAGTTAACTATTTTATTAAAATTCCTGAAAACAGCCCAGTTTTGAATGTTAAAGCTGAAACGACATAAGTAGTAACTTGCGTGTCTAAATGTCGGGTAGGTTATCTGAGAATGATCTAACGTGTTATATGTCAATGAAAGTGTTATGTGCAATATCGTATGTTTGCTTTTGAATGGGTATAGATGGGAAGTTTATATGGGCGTGAAATGTTAACGTGAGTTCGTGCTATGTGATAGATGCGTGTAGGAACTTTGTGTTTTATTTAAAACTATTAACAAACTAAATGGTAATCATATTAGGACATGATTGACCAACCCTGACCGTTAGCTATTTTAAGAGTTCAACCGAGCAACCAAAGATGAGTTCACACACTTTCTAAGGCATGGGATTCCCGGTGGTTGGGAATGGGTTAAAGAATTAAAACGGAACCTGCATATCCTCCTTGGGTAGGATATGTACCGCCATCCTCCATGGGTAGGATGCCAATATTAATCCTGCGTATTCTCCTTGGGTAGAATACGTACGTTTGTCCTCCTTTGGTAGGACAACAACCTTAAACAACTAGCCAAAACTCTATCACCTAAGTCCCTCATTTTATATCGACTTAATCGCCGAGGCCGATGGCGAGCGGGTCATTAGTTAATAGCGCTATTAGGTTTGACAAACCTCACACCGTGCCAGTCGGACGGGCGTGTACTAATGGATTATGGCAAACAGTCAATGATGATAGACATTGACTTAGGGCACAACTTACTTTCGTCAGTAGTCGATATGGTAACGGTCTAGTGCTTCACATGGGGAAGCCCCCACTGATTATGGATATGGTTTGGGGAAAAACAAAGATACTTGTTAACTCATGGTTTTCGAAACAAACTTTTAAAACTAAACAACCAACTGTGAACTCGCTCAACTTTGTTGTTGACTCCTTGTTACATGCCTTGCAGGTCGTTAGGTGCTTATGGAGCTTGCACAGGGAGGAGTGGTCGTTGTGGGACATGGACTGTTGAGTCCCATGTCAAACTTTTAAACTTTATGAACTTATTACTTATGTTTGGGTTTTACAATTTATGCTTCCGCTGTTAATTTAAAGTTGGTTATTTTCTTTTGAACACCAATTATATTGTGGTTGGTTTTATTTACTTAATTACGTTGTTCAATATGATTGGTGGCTTGATCCTGGTCATGTCACGCCCCCTGCGGTGATACTCCACATGGTGGATTCTGGGGGTGTGACAGAAACCAACCTGTCACACCCCGATATTTCCACGTATTACCGGTGGGCCCGGTGGGGAGTATCGTGACGTAGTTGATATCATCATAGTCAATTAATCACAGTTTAATGCACAGCGGAAGTCAAAAATAATATTACAAACCGAATTGAAAGTATAATAAAATATTACACAACGGTTGAAGTGGATCCACAGGCAGATCTAAAACAGATAGAGAATCTTAGTTCAACAGACTTTAAGTATTAAGAGTTTGCAAGACCCTTTATCTAATACTCAGGAGCTTCCAGCCCATTACGCGTAGTACCTGCACTTTATCTTTTTGAAAATACGTCAGTTTACACTGGTAAATACAATTAACTTACTCATTTGAAAAGTGTTTATAAAAATTGATTTAAATGCACAAGGCATAAATATTCTTTATTAACTTGGGACAATTATTTAAAAATAATCTTGTATACAGTTTTACATGTTTGTCGTCCATTTAGGACCCGGTTAGAAGAGCCGGTTTTTAAGATTAATAGACACACCACTTGGTATAATACCCACAAGAAGTTACCTTACAAGTGGGGTACATTTTTACATACGCAACTGTCAGGTGTATGCCTACACCCCGTGCTTAAGTCGTGGCCATTTCAAATGAATGAGCCGAGGATATCCAGGACATGGTCATTAACCCCCCAAAGGCATTGCATCAAACAAGACAAATTAAAACGGGTTATGCAACTTTTTAATCAAGTTCTGATTGTAAGAATTCATACCCGACCAAGCGGTGTTATTATATCACCGTATTCCAAGCCCGTATAACGGAAAATAAGTTAAAAGTATTTACCTGAGCTAAATATAAATTTAATCCCAGCCGTATATCAAACAGCAAACATAGGTAGCTTTTACTGGGCTCCTAATCTGGAACGAAGGTTTTTAATAACCTATTAGATTCCTAACGGGTCTTATTTAAGTCTTAACTTAGACCGGTTAGTTTTAATGAAAGGTTTACGGTTCAAAACGCAAGATTAAGCGAAGATCGGATTAGAATGTGATTTAGTCCTGACAAGTATGAAGACTTGTATATTATGGGTAAACTAAACACATTCTGGATTTTGAAGTAAAAATGATAAGGTTTGACCCGTTTCGGTTAATTTATGCAAACTAGTTACATAAACCGTATCGAACGCGTATATGCACAACGGGTAACCAAATGAGTCGTGAACAGGTTCAACAAGTTAATATGCTTTAAATATGTTGTGATATCCGTATGATACCTTCCATTATGCCCAAAATGAATTTAAAACCAATTTATGCCCCGTAGGGGTATTTTGGTCATTTTAAAGTTTATAAAAGAGGTTAAATGGTAATCTGAGGTTCTGGTCTAAAAAAATCAGTAAAAATATTTATTTCAATAAGTTATATCAGTAAGATATCTTACATATGTGATATTTATCATTTATGGCCAAACTATGCACCGTAGGGGCATTTTGGTCATTTCACATATGCTATAAGGGTCAAATTTGAAAATATGAGTTTAAAACTTTTACTTACTGTTAAAGTATAAAAATTTATTCATAACATCAGTAGGTAACAAGCCTTAGGTGCTAAATATGGTTTTAAACCATATTATGCGCCTAAATCGCATAAAAGTCGGCATTTGACGATATTCGGGTTAAATAAGGAAATCTGAGATTTTGATCAGCCTTTACTGTTTAAAATAACTTATTTAATACATAAAATCAGTAGAAAAAGGTTGGACATGTAAAGGATGTGTAAAACTCATTTTATTAGCAAAAAAGGTATTATTGGCAATTACCGAGCCTATGCAAGAACTCTATGTTATGATCAGTTTAAAAATTTAATAAAAATTTACAAAAATCCCTAAATATTATATTACATCAGTGGGTAAAAGGTTTGGTGTCAAAATTTGGGTTTAAATAGGATTTATGTCAAAAATGCCGTTTAATTAATAAAAAGGCTTTCATTTACGATATTGTGCATAACTCTCATTTTAGACCATGAAGTGATGTCAAATTTTGAGGACATGATTATAAATCAGTAATAAAGGTTTTTGTCCTCTCTAATTTTCAAAAATCTCGTTTTAATATAAAAAGGGCATAACGGTCAACATTTAAGCATTTAACGGAAACATGCATATGAATCAGATTTCAAATGAACCATATAGTATAATCTCAGAGGGTTATACTAACATGTAATATGGTCCTAAAGGAGCCTTAAGGCATATCTAAAACAAGCTAAATTGGGTCAGAACTGAAAGTCAAAGCAAAAGTCTACTTTTGCGACTTTCGGTTCCGAACCGAGCCTAAACACAGAATTGTCGGGTTGAACATGCCTAGACATGTTCTTATATTATTTACCAAGTTATTTTAATGTTATAACATGTTCCATAACCTCTGTATTATCATTTATGAATTAATTTGTAAAAACTAACTCGTTTGACTTTTTATTAAGAAGTTTGACCCGACAATTGACAAAGTAAACGTGGTAATTAGTAGGTGCCCTTTTGAGGGTTTAATACCTACCTAATTACGATCACGTAGCCATGTTCGTTGCGAACAATGGCTTGACTGATTAAATGTCAAAGCGTTTATCGCAACACTTGACTTTTCGGCTTTCTAAGCCAAAAAAATAACTAGCCATACGAGGGCACTTACAAGGGGTCCAAGCAAGGAAGAAATTGATCTAGAATACTCAGGTATGAAGCATAAGGCTTCAACTTAGAGCAATTCAGATCAAGTGTGTGAAATGAGAGCAAATCAAGTGGGTATTTATAGGATTTCAAGAATCGTTAGGATCGTTTCTCGTAACCCGTGCTTTGATCAAGACCCTACATGTGTTACCCACTGAATTTCAATACTATGGGTGTCCTAACATGCCCATAAAATGAAGAATACAATGTCCAAAACCATAAACCAGCAGCTGATTTGAAAGAAACTGAGTTTGGCTGATCTGATGGGCTCTTGCGCCCCGCGTAGGCTGGGCCTACTTCTTACGCGGCCCGCGACCTTCTGGGAACTCAGCAACATGTTTCAGAAATGACAGCTTTGGTCCCTGTACATGATTAATGCCATTTTTGACACGTTTAAGGCCCGTTAACCTCATTTCAAGGCTCTAGAATGAAGTTAAAGTATAGGAAACATAAAACATGCTCAAAAACATCTCAGATGTCAGTTCGTTTGGCCGTACGGTTGCGTTGTTCGGTTAATTACGACGAAACACGAACGGACGCGAAAAACGATCTAAATTACACGACGAATGGAATTTTATCATGCTAATCACTAAAATAAAGTATTTTAATGATTACATAAATTTTTGGATGTCCGGATATATTCAGAACGTAAGATATGCGCGAAAATGCAAACTTAGGCACTTTTTGACGCTTTTAGTCCCTGTTTGACTCAAAAGTTTATTCTTGCACACCGAACCCCTCAAAACCTATTTCTAAGCTATGTAAAGGATATTTATGGTATGTTTAACTTATGGTCAAGTTCTGGAATGTTCGCTACCATTCGATTCGGTATACTTTTGCAGTTTGACGCAAATAGTCCCTTTATCGCACAAAGCAGCGCGAAGTGTCGTTTAATGATATCCAAGCCTTCTGTGGCCCATAATGAGTATTCCCAAGCATTTGATTAAATATTTGTGACACTCCCGTTCGCTTAAATAACCTCTCAAAGGCGTATATGTAAAAGTTGATGCTTTTGGTCCCTTTAATAAGCAAACTTGCGCATATCATCGTTTAATAGCATCGAAGCCCTATCTAATCCACGTTAGGCATTCTCGAGAGTATTATTAAACTTTACGATGCTTCGGGTTTGTAAAGAGGTCATTCAGAGGTATAATTAAACATATTGACGCTTTTAACCCCTCAGACTTGCGAAGTTGCGCGTAACGTCACTTATAGGCATAAAAGCCTTAGATGACCAATATTTGGCATTCCCGAGAGTATAATCAAACATCATGAAGCTCCGGGTTTGTTAAAAGGTCACTCAGAGGTAAGAATTAACATGTTGACACCTTTAACCCTTCGTCGCACAAACTTTCAATTAATTACGCAAACGGCTACTCTCGATCCACAAGTGGCATATTTGTGAATATGATTACCGTGTAACGTTATTCAGAGGCTTATATTAAGCATGTTAACATTTCCAGTCCTTCTATAATCAAAGTTTTTGATTTTTCGCAAAATTAGTCCCTCAAATTCAACGTTTGACTTTATTAGGGTTTAGTACACGTGTCGATACATCATTGGACGTGATTTTTACGAGGTGTTACACTATGAGAGAGAGTTGAACCAGAAAAAGAAGTTACAAGAGTCTGGGAAGGTAGCTGATGATTACACTTTTGGTAACACAGCTCTTCTAGGCCAGGAAGAATCTGGTGGTAGTAAGGATCAGGGTTATGATCATTACATTGACATAACAGCTGGTGGAGCTTTTAACAACTCTGATTCTTACTCATCCAATTATGCTTTTACAGCTAATGGAGAAAACCAGAATTTTGATAATATGTCCTTTGAACTCAATGATCTCCAGCACCTTGATCCAACTGATCTGGAGGAAATGGATATTCTGCACCAACTTGCACTGTTGAGTGTTAGAACCAGCAAGTTTTATAAGAGAACAGGGAGAAAATTTTCAGGGTTACATGGGAACTTGAAAGCGGGGTTGGATAAGTCAAAGATAAAATGCTACAAGTGTAATAGGCTAGGACATTTTGCTAGAGAGTGTAGGAGTCAAAATAATGGACCAATCATCACACATCCTAGTCCTAGGCCTCAAAATACTCAAAACACTGTGCATTATTCCCAATATGCCCCTACTGCTCATATAAACACTGCTCATTATGCACACCCTGTAACACCTGTTCCTGTGCACTATGTCCAATCCTCTATCCCACAGATACAGTATGTCTAGGCCCTAGCTTCTCAGGTTCAGGTGCAACAAGCTGCACCCTAACAAGCTACCCAAACATCTGCTCAAGTAGAACAGCAAAGCTTCTTTTCCGAAGGCTTTGTTGATTGGAGTAGCTTGCCTGAAGATTTAGGTGATGAAAACTTTGCTCTATATGCTAAAAATGATGTTTCTAGTGATGAATTATGTTTTGCAGCATTAGAGTCTATCCCATAAGAGCTGGAAACTGAAGAAGGGGAATCCAGAGCAGAAACAGTGGATGCAATTGCTGAAGCAGTGGTTACTGCTATTGTTGGTGAACAACTGTTGGAAGACAAACCCGAACCACTGATGGAGCCACTGTCTGACCCATGGTCTGTTGAAGAAGAGGAGAAGAAGCCCAAAGAATTTGAGAGTGTCTGTGACTATGCCATGATGGCTGCAGCTAAGGTATCACCTCAGGTCCTTAAAAACCTATGTTCAGACAAATGCATCATAGCATTTGCTAATGTTAAAGAGGTGAATGTAAACCTTAGAGATAAAATTTTGAAAGATGAAGTACAATTTGAAAAATCTTTAAAAGAATTGAAAATCAAATTGTCAGAAAAAGATAATGAAATTTGCAGCCTAAAGCATGAGCAAAGCATAACCATGGACCAACTCCAGGCCATGATAGAAAAATATCAAACCTGTAAAAAGGAGTTGGAATCTAACCAAATAACATGTGAAAAAATGGGTGGAATCCTGCAATGGCTATGAAGTTATGCAAGAAACACAGATCAAAAGCAATGTAAAATTTGGCATATGTTTCAGGAAAAATGACCAAATTGAAAACATTGCTGCAAATGAGTCTATTCAAAACACTGTTGAGATAATACCAACAAACAAGGATGGTCAAGAAATAAAAATAATTGATAAGAATGGTAACAAAATCACTCTTGAAAGACCAGAGGGGTCCTCAACTTTTGAGGAGATTAAAAGATACCAATTTAAACCCACTTGGTCAGATGAGTGTGACATGAAATAAAAATAATTGATAAGAACGGTAACAAAATCACTCTTGAAAGACCAGAGGGGTCCTCAACTTTTGAGGAGATTAAAAGATACCAATTTAAACCCACTTGGTCAGATGAGTGTGACATCCTTGAGAACTTCAAACCCATGAATTTTTCCACAGTGGATGGTGTGAAAGCACCATAGGCCAAGGTAATTCCTCTTAAGGACATCCCAACAGTTGTTCAAAACTCTGTTTCAAAGGAGTCTGAAAAGAGGAAAAAGAGAGAAAAAGTTAAAAATTTATTTTGTGACTTTTGTGAAAAGAAAAAACATTTAACAAAAGATTGTTTTCATCTTAAAGCATATGACATTAACAAAACAAGTATCATTGAGCCTTCAAAAAGCAGCACCATCTGTGGAAAATCAAACCATCCCACTCATGAGTGTGTGTACCTCAAAACCTTTGAGGTTAAAAGAAAAGAAAACACTGCAAAAACACCCGTGAGTTCATCAAACCAACCTATCATGAAACAAAAATCATTTGTATCTGTCCAAACAGCTGAACAAAAACACTGCTCCAAGAGATGTGCAAGTGACAGATGCACCACCTGCCAACCAATTCCAAAGAGGAAAAGGTCAACCACCATAACCAAGGGTCCCACATGTTTATGAGGCCTACAAAAGACCCCCTAAACCAAAAGTGAATAGGCATCCTTATGGGTTTCAACATCTGACAAGAAATGGTCCACAACAGTGGTTAGAGAAACAAGTTTCAAAAACTGCCCAAACCCTTGAGCTAACCACTTTCCATGTTCCTGGACTTGACAATGACTCTGTTGTAACCCCATCCAAAGCCTTATTGGCTTTGGAGACCCTCCTGAACTATTTGTTTACTTGATGTGTAGGGAGCTTCTGCATGCTTAGATAGTCTTTGGTATCTAGATAGTGGAGGCTCCAGGCACATGACTGGATGTAGAGCCTTACTTAAAGAATTCAAAACTCATGGAGGGGTGATATATCATTTGGTAATAATAATTAGGGTAAGGCTTTGGGGTCTGGAACAGTTCAGTTTGAAAAAGTCAAGTTTGAAAATGTAAATCTCATTGACAATCTGAAATTCAACCTCCTTAGTGTCTCACAAATGAGTGACAAAGGCTATGGGTCATTCTTTACTAAGGAGAGTTGTAAGATTGTTGGACCAGAAATGGTCAAAAAGATTGAAGAAATAATAGCCAATGGAAAAACCAAACTTGTTGCTCAAAGAAGTGGCAATGTTTAGGTAGTTGATTTGTCAAAAGAGAGCCCTATGACTGATGCCTGTCTGTTCTCAGCTACCTGTAACAAAGAGACAGAATTATGGCACAAAAGATTGGGGCACACAAATCTCAAGACAATCACTGCTTTATCAAAACAAGGCATTGTAAGAGGTCTTCCACAAAAATTGTTCACCTGTCCTGAGCATTGTGTTTCCCGCTTAAAAGGAAAACAACTTAAAAGCTCATTTAAGTCCATTGAAGAGTCCAAAACAACCAAGTGCTTACAAATGTTACACATGGATTTGTTTGGCCCAATAAAAATCATGAGCCTGAAAAAGAAATGATACTGTTTAGTAATTGTAGATGATATTTCTAGGTTTACATGGACTTATTTCTTACATTCTAAAGATGAGACTGCAGGCATTTTGCAAGACTTTGTCAAACAGGTTGGAAAGCAATTCGACTTGGCAGTAAAAGTCGTTAGAAGTGACAATGGCACAGAATTCAGAAATTGGGAGTTGGATGAGTTTTGTATGTCAAAAGGAATTGTAAGGCAGTACAGCATCCCAAGAACACCAGAACAAAATGGGGTGGTTCAAAGGAAGAAAAAAATTTTGATTGATGCTACCAGAACCATGCTTGCAGATTAAGGTTTGCCATTAACTTTCTGGGTAGAGGCTGTAAACACTACCTGCTATGTCCATAACAGAGTTTTGATAAACCCTAGGCACTAAAAGACTGCCTATGAAATTCTGTATAAAGTCAAACCACTGATCTCATACTTTAAAGTCTTTGGCTGCCCATGCTTCATTTTAAATTTAAAAGATTTAATTTCAAAATTTCCAGCCAAAGTAGATTGTGGTTATCATCTGGGATACTCAACCACTGCCAAGGCATACAAAGTGTTTAACACAAGGACTTGGTGTGTGGAAGAGACTTTGAATGTAAAGTTCAATGAACTTTCATCAATGAAAATCCTAGCAAACACCACAATCTCCACCATCAGATAATGGATATGAAGTTGTGATTCCACAACAAAAATTCACATCCAACATCATAGTAGCAGATGTTCAAAACAGTTGTTAAAGCTCAACCACAGCTACATCAATAATTGTTTACCAAAGTAGCCCTTCAACCTCTGCTACCACAACCACTGGTGATAAAAATCTGCCAACAGTGGATAAAAATCAACATTGTGTCACACCCATTCCTCCTATCCCTCCACCTTCATTTCAAACAGATGTTGGATCATCAAAGTCACCAACATATGTTAGCTCAGATGATTCACATCTGTAGCCTTCACCATTTAATGCCATTGTTCCATATAAGGGAGATTTAATCTTCCTGAAGTCCTATCCACCAGATCAAATCATTGGCAACATCAATGAAGGGGTTCTCACCAGAAATCAATCCCAAAACATTTGTCTTTTTGCTGGCTTTCTAACACTCCATCAACCAGTCAAGTACCAAGAGGCACTGAAAGACAATAGTTGGGTAGAGGCTATGCAAGAAGAGCTCCAACAGTTTAAAAGACAACAAGTATGGGAACTTGTACCACTGCCAGAGGGTGTGAGTCCTATTGGCACAAAGTGGGTCTTCAAAAATAAAACTGATGAAAGGGGCATTGTTGTCAAGAATAAAGCTAGGCTTGTGGTTCAAGGTTTCAGACATGAAGAGGGCATTGATTATGATGAAACTTTTGCCCCTGTAGCAAGATTGGAAGCTATCAGACTGTTCTTGGCCTTTGCTGTCAACCACAACATAAAGGTGTGTCAAATGGATATCAAATGTGCATTCCTTTATGGTAAGATTCAATAAGAGGTATATGTTTGTCAACCTCCTAGCTTTGAGGATCCATTTAATCTAAATCATGTCTACAAGCTAAACAAAGCTTTGTATGGCCTGAAACAAGCACCTAGAGCCTGGTATGAAACTCTTTCCACTTTTCTAATCTCTATTGGTTTCACAAGATGTAAAATTGATAAAACACTGTTTTTTAAAATGGAGAGGAAAAGATTTGATGATTGTCCAAATTTATGTGGATGACATCATTTTTGGAAGCACATGTCATAAAATGTGTGAAGAGTTCAGACAACTCATGACAGCTGAGTTTGAGATGAGTGCAATGGGTGAACTACAATGCTTTCTTGGTCTCCAAGTTAAGCAAGTGCAAAATGGCACTTTCATTCATCAAAGAAAATATGCAAAAGAACTTTTAAACAAATTTGATATGAATGATTGTAAACCATGTAGTACACCCATGGCAACCACCAAGATAGTCATGTCTAATGAAAAGGATGATTTGGTTGATCAAACTCTTTATAGAAGCATGATTGGGTCTTTGTTGTACCTAACTGCATCTAGGCCAGACATCATGTTTGCAACATGTGTTTGTGCAAGATCCCAATCAGCCCCTAGAAAGTCAAATCTTATTGTTGTAAAAAGGATATTCAGATACATAAAAGGTGCTCCCACACTTGGTATCTGGTATCCAGCTGATGGAAATATCAAGCTTTCAGGCTTCTCAGACAATGACTTTGCTGGATGTAACACAACAAGGAAGTTCACCTTAGGAGGGTGTCAATTCCTAGGCAATTTCTTAGTGTCTTGGCAAAGCAAAAAAGCAAGCAGCTGTTTCCACATCCATTGCTGAGGCAGAATACATTGCTGCTACAAGCTGTACAGCCCAACTATTGTGGCTTCAAAATCAATTGCTGGATTTTGGTATAACTACTTTAAAGACTCCTATCATGTTGGACAGTCAAGCAGCTGAAAATATCATCAAAAATCTAGTTTCACACTCAACCACCAAGCACATTGACATCAGACATCACTTTGTGAGGGATTGCTATGAAAAAGGTTTGATTTCTCTACATCATGTTCCAACTAAGGATCAGCTGGCAGATGTGCTAACAAGAGCATTAGACACATCCACCTTTGAAAGCTTGATCTCTAGAATTGGCATGCTTAACATGGAATAACAAGCAAAATCTTATTTTTCTATGAATAAAAGGCATTAAAATGTTTTCAGAAAATAAAAAATCCATCCTTAAAAATAGTTAAAAATGAAAATTTTCATTAATCCTTAAAATTCTGTCACAACCACTGATTGGTTCAAACATCTTGTCACACCCCGACCGCGTAAAACAACAAATCGCGGCGGAAACATCGGGGCGTGTTGCAACAGAATTAATTGTTTCATAACCATGGCATACAAAGTTGTGTTTTATTTATTAAACAAGGGTGTTACATTGTTTCAAACAGGAAATTAAAGAGTTCAGAACATAATTAAACATAGTCTATCTTATTTAAAAGTCTCTAAGGCACAGGTCCGCCCTAGTATCATGATCAACATCCTATGGAAAAGCACCTGAAAACACATGTGAAAATACGTACGTCAGCATAAAAATGCCTGTGAGATACATAGGTTTGTGAAAATAGGATTCATGACTTGTATTTGAGAAAATGTTTAGTCATGAACCTTGTAATTTGCTTTGTCTTGTAAATCATTTGAATAACAATAAGATCAGATGATATGTATAAGTAAATGTCAGGTTAAATAAATAACCCTGTAAAAATGTGTTTGTATAAGATAAGTTGTTTGTAAATCAATGTCTTGTGAAAAGTATGTTATTTGTATAAAATGTTCTATGTCTCAAACTGAAATGATTCAAATAACGTTACGACATATAATACCATACAAACACTTATATATAGGAAGTACCAGCGGCGTATCCACCATGCTTGTATCATATTACACACGCATCGTTACTTAATCACTTAATCAAACCAAACCAACCAATGTAAGAAGTCTATGTTTAAACCAATTGTCAAATGTATTGAATAATATGTCAAATGTAAATCATGTCAAATGTCTATGTCAAATATCCATGTCAAATGTCTATGTCAAATATCCATGTCAAATGTATATGTCAAATATCCATGTCAAATGTCTATGTCAAATATCAATGTCAAATGTCTATGTCAAATATCCATGTCAAATGTCTATGTCAAAATGTCATGTATGGCAAGTGAAATGTCTCAAACTAGACCATATGCACAAAAACAAAGTATTGAAGTAAAACTTGGTTTAAATCAAAGCTATGTTCTGTGTAAATGCATGCAACTATTTAATATGAACATTTATGCGGTATTGTGAAAATGCATACATCCAAGCCTGGCGACTGTGGTGATAAACCCTTTAAACAAATTAAAGGTCTATCTGTCTTAATGTCAACGAATTCGGTCATTCCTTTCTGTCCCCTTACCCTGGGATGTCCGGAACGGGAGTTGTCAATTCCTATGGTACCACTACCTACTAACGAACGGCGTAGCTAATGTTAATGGATATATTGTCCCATGTAAACAAACCAAATGTCATAACAAAATGTGAGCATGTGAAAACAATGCACTAAGTATGTAATCAAATGAACATACATAGCGTGAAATGTCATATAAAACAATGTACTAAGTAGGCACACAATGGGCATACATAGCATGAAATGTCATGTAAAACAATGTACTAAGTAGGCACACAATGGGCATACATAGCATGAAATGTCATGTAAAACAATGTACTAAGTAATGCACACAATGGGCATACCTAGCATGAAATGTCATATAAAACGATGTACTAAGTAATGCACACAATGGGCATACCTAGCATGAAATGTAATGAAATCATGTACTATAATGTACTAACGAACATAGCAGGTATATGATGTTAAAACAGGAAAGCATGAAAGTAACAAGTAGGCACATGTGTTCCACCCCAAAACAGTTTGGAAAAACAGTAAAAGAGGGGTCTATGTACTCACTTGAGATTGCTCAGATGTCTAAAGATAATCACCAAGAAAAGCTAGAAATCTCGGAATCAAACGGCACCTAATATAGGTAACTATGTTAATAAACCGGACCTATCTCGGAAGACTGGGTAGCATGAGGGTTTGTAAACCAAATGAGTGTAGGAACTCATGTGATATGGTTAATCAAAGCCTACATACTAAATGAAACTTAACATAATTGTTTACGACCCATTACGACCCGTTTAGGAAGCTTATGCTACTTTAACGCGTCGTGCGCGTGAAACGCGTTTGGACCGCCTAACTAGTCCTATGACAAGTATTATATGCCTAAACATGTTACATAATCAGTTATGTGATAAAGGTTTAGGTTACATATGCTAAATTACCAATTATGCATGAAAAGGGTATTCTGGTAATTTACCTAAGGCATATAAACTACCTATCATACAACTACTTAAACGATGTGACCATAAGGTATAACCTCGGAAGGTTATTCCCTACACTATGGTCACCTAATGTGTTTGGTCGGATCCTAATGATCGACCAAACTGGGTCGGGTTCGAAGGCATAGGCGATTTATTAGATCGCCTACCCTACGACCCTAGACAACGTGGTAATCAGTAGGCATAGTCCCAAGGGACTATGACCATCGTGACTACAATCACGTTGCGAAGTTCAACCGAACTTCGCATTGACCATTACTGGTCAACGCTGAAAGTCAAACAAAGTTTGACTTTCTGACTCGAAAAGCAGTAAAAATAAGGAAAAGAACGAAAGAATACTAACCCAGGGTCCCCGAATGCTAAACTTGATTCGAAAATCTCAGGTATGAAACTAATGTTTCAACTTAGAGTTTCTCAATTCAAATTTCTAGTGATTATGAACAAAGGGGGGTGGGGTATTTATAGTTTTCGGTGAACCGTTGAGATCGTTTCTTGGAAAAGGGGAAAAGATCTAGTTCGTACACTTGTCGGAATGTTTATGGAGCCACATATGCTCCTTAACTTTGTGACACATCAACTTAAAACATGTGGAGGAGGATTAAACAGCTGCAAACTGCTGACTGTTAAGTCTGATCTGTTCTGCAGGTTGCTTTACGGACCTCAAAGCTGCCAAGGTTGAGGTCCGTAAGCTTACTTTGGCAGAATTACAGTTTTGGTCCCTGCAGCCCAGAAACTTGGTTTTTGATGCATTTTTGACACGTTTAAGCCTCGTTAACCCCATTTCAAAGCTCTAAAATGAAGTTAAAGTATAGGGAACTTAAAACATGCTCAAAAATATCTCGGATGTCGGTTCGTTTGGCCGTACGGTCGCGATGTTCGCTTAATTACGACGGAATGCGCACAAGCGCGAAAAACGATCCAAATGATGCGACGAATGGATTTTTCTTATGGCGAACACTAAAATATAATATAGTCATGCTTTCATAAATTTTTGGATGTCCAGATGTATTCAGAACGTAAGTTATGCGCGAAAATGCAAACTTGTGCACTTTTTGACACTTTTAGTCCCTGAATGACCCAAAAGTTTATTTTAGCACACCGAACCCCTCAAAGCCTATTTCTAAGCTATGTAAAGGATATTTAAGGTGTGTTTAACTTATGGTTATGTTCCGGAATGTTCGTTACAGTTCAAATTGACATACTTTCGCAGTTTGTCATATTTAGTCCGTGTAAGCGAATTAACTTGTTTTTGCTATACCAAAGCCTTCAAAACTTATTTCTAAGTTATGTAAAGGTTATTTAAGGTATGTTGAGTATATGTTGATGTTTCGGAGTATTTCTCGCATTAAACTGAGTACGTTTACGCACTAGTTTGCGTATAACTCTCCAGAAAGCGATGTAGAGTTTGAAATTACATAAAAGTCAAAACATGAAAAATGTAAAACACAATCAAACAAACATTGGGATCAAATAATATTGTTTTATTGATAATAGAACTGTTCATAGTGATTACAAGCACAGTTGTTACAGTCTCCCCTACTTGTGGAAATTTCGTCCCGAAATTTATTTAGAGGAAACTCGTGGAAAAAGATGTGGATATTTCGCCTTCATTTGATCTTCGCGTTCCCAAGTAAACTCAGGTCCACGTTTAGCTTCCCAGCGAACTTTGACCAAAGGAATGCGCTTGCGTTTAAGCCACTTGACTTCACGTTCCATGATTTCCACTGGTTTCTCAACAAATTTCAGTGTTTTGCCAACACGAATTTCGTCAAGCGGTATGGAGTAGTTCTCATCAGCTGTACACTTCTTGAGATTTGATATGTGAAAAGTTGGATGAACATTTCCCAGTTCAGGAGGTAACTCAAGTCTGTAGGCTACCTTACCGATTCTTTCGACGATTTTGAATGGTCCAACATATCTAGGTGCAAGTTTTCCTTTCTTTCCAAATCTGATCACACCTTTCCAAGGTGAGACCTTAAGTAATACTCGATCACCGACTTGAAATTCCAAGGGTTTGCGTTTTGGGTCCGCGTAAATCTTCTGACGGCTTCTAGCTGCCTGAAGGTTATCACGAACTTTCTTGACCTTGTCAGTTGTCTCTAAAATGAGGGCAGGTCCAGTAAGTTGAGCCTCGCCAATCTCATTCCAGCAGACTGGTGAACGACATTTTCGACCATAGAGAGCCTCGAAAGGAGCCATTTTGATGCTAGTGTGATAACTGTTGTTGTAGGAGAATTCAATCAATTTTAGATGTGAATCCCAGCTACCACCAAAATCGATCACACAAGCTCTAAGCATATCCTCCAGAGTCTGGATTGTTCTCTCAGATTGACCATCCGTTTGCGGATGATAAGCTGTGCTCAGATTAAGTTGGGTTCCCATAGCAGATTGCATGGTTCTCCAAAAATGAGAAGTGAAACGAGCATCTCTGTCAGATATGATGTTCAAAGGAACACCATGTCGAGCTACAATTTCATCCACATAGATTTGAGCAAGTCTGTCAGTAGGAAAATCCTCACGGATTGGCAAGAAATGAGCTGACTTTGTAAGACGATCAACGACTACCCAGATGGCATCATGACCCTTCTTAGTGCGTGGAAGTTTGGTAACGAGATCCATAGTAATGTTTTCCCATTTCCAAACTGGGATCTCTGGTTGCTCCAATAAACCAGAAGGACGCTGATGTTCAGCCTTAACCTTTAGACAAGTAAGGCATTTGGATACGTATAAGGCAATGTCTTTCTTCATACCAGGCCACCAATAGTGAATACGAAGATCCTTATACATTTTATCTGAGCCCGGATGAATAGAATAACGAGACTTATGGGCTTCATCCATAAGCAAGGTACGAAGATCATCCTGGCTTGGGACCCACAAACGGTCCATGAAGTAATACGATCCATTGTCCTTTAGTTCCAGAGCAGGTGTTATGTGGTAAGGAAATTCCTTATCCATCAGACCTTGTGAAACACAAGATTGTTGAGCTTGAGCAATGCGTGCTTGAATATCGGATCGAGCTTGAATAACAGATTGAACACGTACACAATGAAGCTTAGTACGTTCCTTACGACTCAATGCATCAGCTACGACATTCGCCTTACCAGGATGGTAGCGAATTTCGCAGTCATAGTCGTTTAAAAGCTCAACCCAACGTCGTTGTCTCATGTTGAGTTCTTTTTGGTTGAAGATATGCTGAAGACTTTTGTGGTCAGTGAAAACCACACATTTTGTACCGTACAAATAGTGTCTCCAGATCTTGAGAGCGAAAACAACTGCACCCAACTCAAGATCATGAGTGGTGTAGTTCTTCTCATGTATCTTCAACTGCCTTGATGCATAAGCTATGACTTTGTTCCTCTGCATCAGAACACAGCCAAGACCTAATTTAGATGCATCGCAATACACGACAAAATCATCATCACCCTCAGGCAATGATAGAACAGGCGCATCGCAAAGCTTCTGCTTCAGGTGTTGAAAAGCTTCCTCTTGTTTGAATCCCCAGTAAAAGGGCATTTTCTTCTGAGTTAGAGCAGTTAGAGGAACTGCAATCTTAGAGAAGTTTTCTATGAAGCGGCGATAATAACCCGCTAGACCAAGAAAAGAACGAACTTCAGTAGGAGTAGTAGGTGTATCCCAATCCTTAATCGCACTGATCTTGGAGGGATCTACATGAATACCTCGTTCGTTGATAACATGCCCCAAAAATTGAACTTCTTTAAGCCAAAATTCGCACTTGGAGAATTTGGCGAAAAGTTGCTCTTTCTTCAGGAGTTCCAGAGTAAGACGAAGATGTTGCTCGTGGTCAGCTTGCGTCTTAGAGTATATCAAGATGTCGTCAATAAAAACAATGACGAACTGATCCAAATAAGGTTTGCAGACCCTATTCATTAAGTCCATGAAAACAGCAGGAGCATTAGTCAAACCGAATGGCATGACTGTGAATTCATAATGCCCATAACGAGTACGGAACGCTGTCTTTGGAATGTCTTCTTCCTGCACACGAAGTTGATGATATCCGGAACGTAGATCAATCTTCGAAAAATAAGAAGCGCCTTGTAACTGATCAAAGAGGTCGTCTATGCGAGGTAGAGGATATCGATTCTTGATGGTAAGCTTGTTAAGCTCACGATAATCGATACACATCCTAAAGGATCCATCCTTCTTCTTTACAAAAAGAACGGGAGCACCCCAAGGTGAAAAACTAGGACGTATAAAACCTTTGTCAGAGAGCTCCTGAAGCTGTTTAGACAACTCTTGCATCTCGGATGGTGCAAGACGATATGGAGCTCTAGCAATGGGATTTGCACCAGGTACGAGATCAATGCGGAACTCGACTTGGCGTGCTGGAGGTAGACCAGGTAAATCTTCAGGGAACACTTCAGAATAATCCCGAACGACAGGAATATCTGAAATAGACTTACCCTTGACTTTATCTTCTGTAACATGTGCTAAGAAAGCCACATAGTTCTTCTGTAGATACTTCCGAGCTTTAAAACAAGACATGAGTCTGAGACCACCGATAGGCTTCTCACCTTGAACTTGCAGGATCTCGCCTGTCGAAAGTGGCACACGAACAATCTTCTTAGAACAAACTATCTCTGCGTGATGCTTGGATAACCAATCCATTCCCACAATAACGTCGAAGCTTCCAAGTTGCATAGGCGCGAGGTCGATAGGAAAAAGATGGTCGTTAAGATTCAACTGGCAGTTGCGAAGAACAGAATCAAGAATAATGGGTTCACCACTAGCAACCTCTACTGTCAAAGATTTGCCTAGTTTTGTTCTAGACACGCGAAGCATTTGCTCAAAGGACAAAGACACGAAACTCTTATCGGCACCAGAATCGAAAAGAACAGATGCAGGCTGATTATTAATAAAGAACGTACCGTTCACCACATTATCGTCAGCCTGTGCCTCTTGGGCATTCATGTTAAAAACTCGGCCTCGAGCCGGAGCCTGATTCTGGTTCTGGTTCTGGTTCTGGTTCTGGTTCTGGTTCTCCAGTCTTGGGCACCGATTCCTATAGTGGGTCAGATCCCCACAATTATAACAAGCACCCGGTGGGTATTGTGGTCTTGCAGCTTGACCCTGATGCGGAGCAACTTGTTGAGCTGGGTTCTGAACCGCGGGATTCTGAGCAGACCGACAAACATTGGCAAGATGGCCTGACTTCCCACAGTTAGTACAGAAACGGCATGGAAATTGCGGCTGGTGGTGACTGTTGCATCTATTGCACAAAGGTGCATTCCCTGTATAGGGTTTCTTTGCTGGCGGCTGTGCGGGTTGGTTGGGAGCTGCTTGATTAGCTTGGGCAGTGACAGCATAGTTTTGGGAAGCCTTACGCTTCTTTGCCCTCTTTGAAGAACCAGAGTTCATTCCATTCCCGTTTTGACCTTTCTTGCTATCCACCTTGTCAGCCGATTGTTCCTTGCCCTTGTCACCCTTCCGGTGTAACTTGTTCTTCCGGATCTGCGACTCAGTCAATGTCGCTGATAATTCAATCGCCTGACGGAGTGTGGCAGGTTCACTACCAGTAAGAATGTCTTGTACCGAGTCAGGTAGACCATCGATGTATCTCTCGATAGCCTTGTCGAGTGGAGTAACCATAGTCGGGCAAAGCAAACTCAACTCTTCAAACCGATCAGTATAAGCCCTGTGCTCACCACTATCTTGCTTCAAAACATCAAACTCTTTCTCCAACGCTCGTTGCTCATGACGAGGACAGAATTCCCTCATCATAAGGGCTCTAAGTTCAGCCCATGTCTGTGCGAGAGCAACTTCTGCACCTTGGTCCCTCATAACCCCGTTCCACCATGTCAAAGCCCTCTTCTGAAATACGCTCGAAGCAAACTCGACTTTGCGATTTTCGAGACACTGCACGTGGCGAAAAGTATTCTCTATGCTCTCAAACCACTGAAGAAGCCCAGTCGCTCCTTCAGAACCACTAAACTTGAGTGGTTTAGCCTGATTAAAATCCTTGTATTTGCACGGACCATTGTTATTGTTGTTGGCTTGTTGCCATTGAGCAAAGAGATTTGGGAATTGAGCAGCCATCTGCTGCGCAATAATTTCTGCCAGCTCGGCAGTAGCTATCTGGTTCTCGCGTCGAGGAGGCATTCTAAAAGAGGAAAAACATGAAAAGAAACGAGTGAGATGATTGGATGAAAAGAATGAGATGAAACAAAATCAACAGGAGCAAAGATGGTGGTCATTCGTTCGTATCACAAAGCAAACAAACGACACACAGTGACTAATCAAAGTAAATGGGTCAAAATAATGTATTAGCGAAGACATGCTCGCCTATAAGTGAACACTCACTCCAAGAATTCCCAGGTAAGCACAACTGGTCTCGCGTCTGGTTGAGATGTATACGAAGTGCTTGCCTAGACAGAAAACCCAGAATACAGGCATTCACCCTTCCAGTTTGCACATGTTCACATTATTTAAAACCCAAAACTTTTGACGGGATTTTTGAAAATTAGAAGGCACAAGGCCAAAAACCAAACTTGAAAAGGGTTCAAAACCATGTAACAGAGGGTTCAAAACCTTACAATTGAGGGTTCAAAACCTTGTAAAAATTTATTCAAAAACAGATGATTGTTTTTCAAAAATCGATTCGGAAAATTTGGTTCCTTGTTTTGTTAATCACCTAAGGATAGGTGATGTACATGTTTTAAGATCTAAACACAAGATAACTCGTGTTAGGGTCCTAGAAAAGTTATAGTCTAGGTCAAAGCATTACTAATAACCTAATTCCCTATAACCATTGGCTCTGATACCAACTCTTCTGTCACACCCCGACCGCGTAAAACAACAAATCGCGGCGGAAACATCGGGGCGTGTTGCAACAGAATTAATTGTTTCATAACCATGGCATACAAAGTTGTGTTTTATTTATTAAACAAGGGTGTTACATTGTTTCAAACAGGAAATTAAAGAGTTCAGAACATAATTAAACATAGTCTATCTTATTTAAAAGTCTCTAAGGCACAGGTCCGCCCTAGTATCATGATCAACATCCTATGGAAAAGCACCTGAAAACACATGTGAAAATACGTACGTCAGCATAAAAATGCCTGTGAGATACATAGGTTTGTGAAAATAGGATTCATGACTTGTATTTGAGAAAATGTTTAGTCATGAACCTTGTAATTTGCTTTGTCTTGTAAATCATTTGAATAACAATAAGATCAGATGATATGTATAAGTAAATGTCAGGTTAAATAAATAACCCTGTAAAAATGTGTTTGTATAAGATAAGTTGTTTGTAAATCAATGTCTTGTGAAAAGTATGTTATTTGTATAAAATGTTCTATGTCTCAAACTGAAATGATTCAAATAACGTTACGACATATAATACCATACAAACACTTATATATAGGAAGTACCAGCGGCGTATCCACCATGCTTGTATCATATTACACACGCATCGTTACTTAATCACTTAATCAAACCAAACCAACCAATGTAAGAAGTCTATGTTTAAACCAATTGTCAAATGTATTGAATAATATGTCAAATGTAAATCATGTCAAATGTCTATGTCAAATATCCATGTCAAATGTCTATGTCAAATATCCATGTCAAATGTATATGTCAAATATCCATGTCAAATGTCTATGTCAAATATCAATGTCAAATGTCTATGTCAAATATCCATGTCAAATGTCTATGTCAAAATGTCATGTATGGCAAGTGAAATGTCTCAAACTAGACCATATGCACAAAAACAAAGTATTGAAGTAAAACTTGGTTTAAATCAAAGCTATGTTCTGTGTAAATGCATGCAACTATTTAATATGAACATTTATGCGGTATTGTGAAAATGCATACATCCAAGCCTGGCGACTGTGGTGATAAACCCTTTAAACAAATTAAAGGTCTATCTGTCTTAATGTCAACGAATTCGGTCATTCCTTTCTGTCCCCTTACCCTGGGATGTCCGGAACGGGAGTTGTCAATTCCTATGGTACCACTACCTACTAACGAACGGCGTAGCTAATGTTAATGGATATATTGTCCCATGTAAACAAACCAAATGTCATAACAAAATGTGAGCATGTGAAAACAATGCACTAAGTATGTAATCAAATGAACATACATAGCGTGAAATGTCATATAAAACAATGTACTAAGTAGGCACACAATGGGCATACATAGCATGAAATGTCATGTAAAACAATGTACTAAGTAGGCACACAATGGGCATACATAGCATGAAATGTCATGTAAAACAATGTACTAAGTAATGCACACAATGGGCATACCTAGCATGAAATGTCATATAAAACGATGTACTAAGTAATGCACACAATGGGCATACCTAGCATGAAATGTAATGAAATCATGTACTATAATGTACTAACGAACATAGCAGGTATATGATGTTAAAACAGGAAAGCATGAAAGTAACAAGTAGGCACATGTGTTCCACCCCAAAACAGTTTGGAAAAACAGTAAAAGAGGGGTCTATGTACTCACTTGAGATTGCTCAGATGTCTAAAGATAATCACCAAGAAAAGCTAGAAATCTCGGAATCAAACGGCACCTAATATAGGTAACTATGTTAATAAACCGGACCTATCTCGGAAGACTGGGTAGCATGAGGGTTTGTAAACCAAATGAGTGTAGGAACTCATGTGATATGGTTAATCAAAGCCTACATACTAAATGAAACTTAACATAATTGTTTACGACCCATTACGACCCGTTTAGGAAGCTTATGCTACTTTAACGCGTCGTGCGCGTGAAACGCGTTTGGACCGCCTAACTAGTCCTATGACAAGTATTATATGCCTAAACATGTTACATAATCAGTTATGTGATAAAGGTTTAGGTTACATATGCTAAATTACCAATTATGCATGAAAAGGGTATTCTGGTAATTTACCTAAGGCATATAAACTACCTATCATACAACTACTTAAACGATGTGACCATAAGGTATAACCTCGGAAGGTTATTCCCTACACTATGGTCACCTAATGTGTTTGGTCGGATCCTAATGATCGACCAAACTGGGTCGGGTTCGAAGGCATAGGCGATTTATTAGATCGCCTACCCTACGACCCTAGACAACGTGGTAATCAGTAGGCATAGTCCCAAGGGACTATGACCATCGTGACTACAATCACGTTGCGAAGTTCAACCGAACTTCGCATTGACCATTACTGGTCAACGCTGAAAGTCAAACAAAGTTTGACTTTCTGACTCGAAAAGCAGTAAAAATAAGGAAAAGAACGAAAGAATACTAACCCAGGGTCCCCGAATGCTAAACTTGATTCGAAAATCTCAGGTATGAAACTAATGTTTCAACTTAGAGTTTCTCAATTCAAATTTCTAGTGATTATGAACAAAGGGGGGTGGGGTATTTATAGTTTTCGGTGAACCGTTGAGATCGTTTCTTGGAAAAGGGGAAAAGATCTAGTTCGTACACTTGTCGGAATGTTTATGGAGCCACATATGCTCCTTAACTTTGTGACACATCAACTTAAAACATGTGGAGGAGGATTAAACAGCTGCAAACTGCTGACTGTTAAGTCTGATCTGTTCTGCAGGTTGCTTTACGGACCTCAAAGCTGCCAAGGTTGAGGTCCGTAAGCTTACTTTGGCAGAATTACAGTTTTGGTCCCTGCAGCCCAGAAACTTGGTTTTTGATGCATTTTTGACACGTTTAAGCCTCGTTAACCCCATTTCAAAGCTCTAAAATGAAGTTAAAGTATAGGGAACTTAAAACATGCTCAAAAATATCTCGGATGTCGGTTCGTTTGGCCGTACGGTCGCGATGTTCGCTTAATTACGACGGAATGCGCACAAGCGCGAAAAACGATCCAAATGATGCGACGAATGGATTTTTCTTATGGCGAACACTAAAATATAATATAGTCATGCTTTCATAAATTTTTGGATGTCCAGATGTATTCAGAACGTAAGTTATGCGCGAAAATGCAAACTTGTGCACTTTTTGACACTTTTAGTCCCTGAATGACCCAAAAGTTTATTTTAGCACACCGAACCCCTCAAAGCCTATTTCTAAGCTATGTAAAGGATATTTAAGGTGTGTTTAACTTATGGTTATGTTCCGGAATGTTCGTTACAGTTCAAATTGACATACTTTCGCAGTTTGTCATATTTAGTCCCTGTAAGCGAATTAACTTGTTTTTGCTATACCAAAGCCTTCAAAACTTATTTCTAAGTTATGTAAAGGTTATTTAAGGTATGTTGAGTATATGTTGATGTTCCGGAGTATTTCTCGCATTAAACTGAGTACGTTTACGCACTAGTTTGCGTATAACTCTCCAGAAAGCGATGTAGAGTTTGAAATTACATAAAAGTCAAAACATGAAAAATGTAAAACACAATCAAACAAACATTGGGATCAAATAATATTGTTTTATTGATAATAGAACTGTTCATAGTGATTACAAGCACAGTTGTTACACATCTGACTGTTGAAAATCATCCACTGCTGATAGTCAACCACGTGGCACAAGGGGGTCCGACCTGGTGTCACCTGGTCGCGCCCCGCGACATGACTGGGGTACCGGGTCGCAGCCCGTGAGACCCTAATATTTTTGTTTTTCTTTGAGTTTTATAAATATTAATGTTATTTAGGCCCGTTAATGTATATACGGGGTACAAATAGAGCGTTTATGGTGTTTTATGAGGGTTGTTATATCCTCCCCACCTTGTTTTGAATCTCGTCCTAGAGATCTACTGGAACAGGTGTGGATATTTCCGTTGCATCTCTGACTCGAGCTCCCAATTGTATTCCGGTCCTCTCTTTGAATCCCATTTTGCTTTGACCAGAACTAATCTCTTGTGCTTGAGATTCTTGATCTTTCTATCTTCAATCTGTAGTGGCTTCTCTACAAACTTAAGTTTCTCATTTACCTCTATGTCCTGAAGAGGTACCACTAATGATTCGTCTGCTAAGCACTTTTTGAGATTACATACGTGAAACACATCATGTATTCCTGCCATTTCATCTGGCAGTTGTAGCTGATAAGCTACTGGTTCTATTCTTTTGATAATCTCAAAAGGTCCAACATACCTGGTGCTTAGTTTTCCTCTTTTAACGAATCTGGCCACTCCTTTCCATGGAGAAACTTTTAACAATATCTTATCTCCAACTTGAAATTCCAATGGTTTTCGTCTGTTATTTTCATAACTCTTTTGACGATCTCGTGCTGCTTTTAGTCTTTCCTTAACTTGAATAATCTTGTCCGTTGTTTCTTGTACTATCTCTGGTCCAGATAGTTGCTTTTCTCCAATTTCTGCCTAACAGACTGGAGTTCGGCACTTTCATCCATAAAGTGCTTCAAAGGGTGTAACATTAATGCTGGTATGATAGCTGTTGTTGTAGGAAAATTCTATTAATGGTAAATGATCATCCCAATTTCCTCCAAAATGAATTACACAGGCTCTAAGCATATCTTCCATTGTCTGAATTGTCCTTTCGCTTTGTCTGTCCGTTTGAGGATGATAAGCTGTGCTTAGATTTATCGTGGTTCCCATTACTTTTTGGAAACTTGTCCAAAAATGAGATGTAAAACGGCTATCTCTATCAGATACAATAGATAAAGGAATTCCATGTAATGAAACTATTTCATTTACATATAACTTGTCTAACTGTTCCATACTGAAAGTTTCCTTCATAGGTAAGAAATGAGCAGATTTGGTTAATCTGTCAATAATCACCCAGATTGTATCGTTACCTTTTTGGGTCTTGGGTAATTTGGTAACAAAGTCCATTGTTATCAATTCCCATTTCCATATTGGCATTTCTAATTGCTGTAATAACCCTGAGGGTTTCTGATGTTCAGTTTTAACCTGTGAACAGGTTAGACATTTAGCAACATGGTTTGCTATATCATTTTTCATTCCTATCCACCAGAAATTCTTTCTTAAATCTTGATACATCTTTTCACTACCAGGATGTATCGTATACTTAGACTTATGGGCTTCTTCGAGAATTATGTGGCGTAGGTTTCCTTGTTTAGGTATCCAAATCCTTTTCTTATGGAATCTCCAAATTCAATCTGTTCCTTGTTCTAACTCCTTAATCATTCCTTTCAACCTTTTAGCATCGTCCTTGATTACTGTTTCCTGTACCTCTCTAATTTGCTCATTTAAATCTATCTGCAGATTTAATCTGAGAGAGCGTACTCTTTTTGGCTTTTCATGATACTTTCGAGTTAAAGCATTAGCTACTACATTTGGCTTTCCTGCATGATACTGGATATCACAATCATAATCACTAAGAATTTCCATCCAGCGTCTCTATCTCATATTTAATTCCTTTTGCCCAAAAACATATCTTAAACTCTTATGATTTGTGAAGACAACAAACTTATTACCGTAAAGATAGTGTCCCCAAATCTTAAGGGAAAAAATTATGGCTCCCAATTCTAGATCATGGATTGTATAATTCTCTTCATGTTTCTTAAGCTGTCTAGAGGCATAAGCTATAACCTTTTGACGTTGCATTAACACACATCCATATCCTAACTTAGACATGTCACAATAGACTATCAAGTCTTTAGTTCCTTCAAGTAACGCGAGTATGGGTGTGTTGGTTAATCTTTGCTTTAAAATCCTAAAAGCTTCCTCTTGTCATGGTCCCCATTCAAACTTAACTGATTTGCAAGTCAGTTTGGTTAATGGAATGACTATTCTAGAGAAATCTTGAATAAACGTCTATAATATCCTGCCAATCCAAGAAAACTTCTAACTTCCGTTGGTGATTCAGGGACTGTTAGGAAACTTTATTTGTAAGTATTGAAGAAAATCAGATTCAACTGGATCTATGAAGAAGATGACAGTCCTGAAGATCACAAAAGGAAGAAGATCAGATAGGACAACTGAAATGAACAACATCTACTTCAAAGAATCACAAGTTGATCAAGAGCTGAAGAAGATTATCAGAGAAGGTCACTTCTGATGGATCTGATGATATTTCTGATGAAATATCATCAGTTTCTAACGATTCTGATCATCAGATTTTCTGATGAATACCCCACTTGTCTAAAAATCAGCTCTATCCTGCCACACTTACCGAAGCAAGTTGACATTATTGGATATCATGATAATAAAGGCAACTTGAACGTTGGATTCAATGAATATGTCAAATTGTTACTTTTTGCAGGACTTATTGCATGAATAAACAAATGTTTATTCATGTACCCAGCCCTCTATAAATAGAAGGCTCACCATGGAGAAGACGATGAGTTAAGCTTAGCAATCATACATACTACAAAACTCCATTGCCCTCTCACCCACAGAATTCAAGATTCATTTGTATTAGATAATAATCTTACAATCACCTTGTAAACTATTTTGTTTCAAAGTGATATAAACTTGATAATTCTGTAGGTCTTGTTTCTTGAAAGTCTGATTTCCATTTCCGCACATCTTTTTCACATCTACTGAAATCACTTGCCATATTACGTGAAAAGAAGTTTTTAAGTCCAAACTGGGACCAACAATTGGTATCAGAGCAGATTGAATAAACTATTTTCAAACGATCAATCGTTCATCTTCTTTTCTCTAAATATGGCCAGCTTTCAATCCTGGAATAATGCTTTTAACATTGGTTCTATGTCTAAACCTCCGACTCTAGTCAGAGAGGAATACCCCCAATGGAAAATCAGGATGGTCAATTTCCTTAATGGTCATGACTGAGCTCTGTTTCAATCCATTGAAAGGGGTCCACATATACCAATGACTGAAATACCAGCTATTCCAGCAACTGACCAATCACCTGCTATCCCTGCCTCCCGAGCTCCCAAAAGTGAAATACTTTGGAGTGAGGAAGACAAGGAAAAGGTGGCTGGGGATGAAAGGGCAAAGTCACTCTTAATAATGGCCATCCCCAATGACATATTTTCACAAGTTGATGCATGTGCATCAGCCAAGGAAATACGGGATCAGTTGGAAAATCTTTGTGAAGGAGGAGAAAGGATGAAGAGAAACAAGAGAACAAACAATGTTTCCTCATATGAGAGGTTCAAAAGTTTACCAAATGAAAAATTAAATGATACATATCAAAGATTTACAAAACTTTTGAACGAGCTAAAGAAATTTGGTATAACAAAATCAAATGATGAAAGAAACATAAAATTTCTTGATGCTTTACCTAGAGAATGGAGAAGTCTAACCATGACTTTGTCCTCAACCTTAGAACTAGGAAATATGAGTCTTCATGACTTATACAGCATCTTGGTCCCCAGAGAGGAAGAAATATTTGAAGAAACCATTCAAAGAGGGGGATCTTTAGCTCTTATCTCAAACTCACAAACAACGCTACCTACCATTGATCCACAACCATCAAACAGCCAAAATCTTGAAATTTCTGATACATCATTAGATTTTTCAGCTTTTGCTGAAGCAATAGCACTGCTCACCAAAACATTTGAGCAGAGGTTGAGGGGAGGAAGCCAGAGATACTAGAGAAGTGACAGAGGGAGGATGGATGGAAGATCTAAAGAGGAAGTTAGATCTAAGGATAAAGGGAAGGCTGAAGTTGTGTGTTACAAATGCAAGGAAAGAGGTCACTATGCATCAGAATGCAAGACCAAGAAGCTCAAGGATGTTGCTTATTATGAGAAAAAGCTAGAAGAAGCAAAGAAGCAGCAACAAGTCAGCTTAATAGCTGGGACAGATACATGGCTATCTGATGATTCTTCTGATGAAGAAGAAGAAGAGATGGCTAATTTCTGTCTAATGGCACTTTCTGATGGCATACCAGAAATTTCAGAACAACAGGTAAAAATAGATAATCTTGATCTTGAACACAAGCTAAACAAGCTCATGTCAGATTTTCTAAATCTGCAAGAAAAACATCAATCATATATTAAAAAATCTGATGAGTTGCAAAGGACCATGAATAAAATCATAATTGAAAACCAATTACTAATAGAAGAAAGTTTAGATCACAGAGCTAAAATCGAGTTCTATGAAAATGAAAGAAAAGATCTTTACAAGAAAATCAATGATAAAGAAATTAATGTAAGAGGTTTTCAACAAGCCAAGGAATTCATAAACTTCATTGAGTCCACACCAAAGAACAAAGGAGAGGGTTTAGGATATGTAAAAAAAGAGAAAGTAAACCCACTGTCTTTGTAAAAGCAACCCATCAGATTTCTGATAAATTTTCATCAGAATCTGATTCTGAATCTTGCAAGTCAACCTGTTCTGAATACTCTTTTGAAAAACCCAACTTTAAACCAAAAGGAAGTGAATGCAAACAAGAATCTTTAAATACTCCAGAAGCAGTTCACTCATCTTCTCAACATTATCCACTCATTTCATTACAAGAAAAAATATTAGAAAATTCTGATAAATCTTGTATGTGTGTTGACATACTGAAGCTTGTTCAACACCATCTCCAAAAGAAAAATAAAAAATCTGTTTATGGCTTAGCATATAACATATATTCTGATGGAAGGCCAATAAGAGAAAATAATTTGATTAGAGTCTCATCAGAAAAAGTATCCAAGCATGCCTGGGTACCCAAAACCCTCTAATTTTTCCATTTCAGGACCATCATGTGCAGCAGATCTAGTACTGCGATTCAGGAAGCTCCAAGCACATGACTGGGGACAGAAGCTTACTCAGCAACTTTATTCCAAAGCTGGGTAGAATGGTAAATTTTGGAAATGGAGTAAAAGGGAGGATCATAGGATATGGATGTATTAAGTATGGATGCTTGACCATAGAGAAAGTAGCCTATGTTGAAGTCTTAAAGTACAATTTGCTATACTATGGTCTGTTCTGTGATAAAAGTCTCTCAGATAACCTTATCACCAGAAAAATGCATGATAAATTGTTTTAATGATAATCAAAGAAAAATCATATATCTGATAACTCACCAGAAAATCTGATGCATCATCAGAACATCTGATAAATCATCAGAAATTCTGGTGATTCATCAGAAAACATGCTGGATTATCAGAATCATCATTGATCATTAAAACAAATTCCTGCATGTTATCATCCTTATTCATATCTCTTGACAGCATATTCATAAATTGTATTTTGGCATTTTTTATTTCTTTTAAGTTTTTTTTCTTTTCTCTAAAATATTTGTTTTGCTTAGTATTGATAACGTCATTTAACAGAAAATTTCTGGGAACTCGTTAATGGGTATGAAACTTTCTCTCTCCTTCATTAATTACGCCCCATCCGTATTAAGGAGATTGAAGTGACATATTGGTAGGCAATCATGATACATTATCAGAAAATGGCCACCTAAACCATTTAATGCAGGAGAAGTGGAGAAGAAGCTTATCTCTGTTATACCTTCTATCCTCTGATAATCAATTAAATAACAAAGATTGTGGTGAAGAAAATCTATAAGTAGGTAGATACCATTTATGGCAAATATTAAGTTTACTATAAATAATCACCACTTTGAGTTGAAACTGTCATCCTCACACACACAAAAAAAAAATAACTCTAAAACTTAAAGCTTCATCTTCTCCTCCATCTCATACTTTCTCACTCACAATATCTACCATCAAAGCTGAATGCTTCCCACTTACTTTTCATCCTTATCACAATCTCAGATTGAGGACCAACCTGGAAGGTCCTCAATGGGAAGGATGTCAAGTTGTGCTTAAAATGATCATGGGAAGTAACTTGAAGTATGCCCTCACTGCTCATATAACTGTTCATCCAGAAATTCTTCAAATGTTCTGGAAAAATGCAACTTTATCAGAGTATGAGAGCAGAGAACAGATGGCTATCGAGAGTGTGGTGCTAAATCAAAAAATTCTGTTAAATGAAGCCACCATCAGGACTGATCTACAACTCAACGATGATATTGATGCCCTGATGTTCACAAGGGCACAAAAAGAAGAAACCTTGCATCAAATGGGTTACCATACAGAAACCCCACAACGAGCAATCAACAAACATGGCTTTATCAAGCCATGGAAATATCTGGTCACACAGATGGGTGCATGTTTTTCAAAGAAGGTCATCAATCATCATGAAGTATCTCTTAGATTGATGGAGCCTATACTGGCACTTGTACTTGGAACACCTTACAACTTCTCTTATTATTTAATGAGAGATTTTGCAAGTAACATGTGGTCTGGCAGGCCGTTCTTGATTTATCCTCGTTTTCTGATGAAGATAATCACGAGCCAGCTAGGCTTTGGGGGTGTTCCTGCAAGTTTTCCAAGAGCAGATATGAGACTTCAAGAAAACATGAGTCTCAGCATGCTTGTGCCCACCAATCAGAATTCTGGATTGATAACTGATCTGTTTTTGCTCCTTGAGATAGAACATGGAGAAGAGGTAGATATTGATTAGGTTTTCTTTGTTTGAACCTTGTTTGGGTAGATACTTTGCATGTTAATATGTTTATATTGTGTGCTTCTTATATTGCTTTGTTGACTGGCTTATGGTTTGGGAAATAGGTAAAGAAAATGAGAAACATGATCATCAGAAATCAAAAATTTGACACAAAACTCTAAGTTTCTGATGACAGGAGACAAAATCTGGTAATTCAAACTTAAAATGGATCTATAAATTTTTTTTTTGTTGGTAAAATTTCAAAATGATAAAATGTTTTAGAAAATATCAGAAAAGGCCAAGAGACCTGGATGCCACCAGAAAAACAAATGTGAGTCTTCTGATCTTATCTCATTCCCTCTCATCTCAAAAAAAATGGTACACCTCTAAATCAATCAAAAGAGAAACTTCAAAATCTGTTGAAGAAGGTCACAAATTTAGGGGGAATTTCAATTGAGAAATTTTGTTGAAGAAAGTTGACTTCTGTTGAGCACATCTGGAAGGTCAAAAAAAATCAAAACAAAAGAGAAAATATACTCTTAACAAAATTTATGCTGAGTTTTTGATGACATCATCAGAATAGAACTTTAACTGATAAGGGAAAGAGGATGAAGAAAGCTAATTGGACCTCTTTACAAAATGGGGGCCACAAAGATGAAAAGGTGTCATATAACCGATAACTTTCTCCAATCAAAATTCAGTCTAACACTTTTGTGAAGGAATGATTGAAGAAACTACAAATTGAAGGGACAAGTTGAAAGGGCATAACCACGATTACACGTTCAACCATCATTAAATATCTTGATACCCACGATCCAACAGTTACATTCTGAACCAAAACTCACATCACACGATCTAACGGTAATAAAGACAATTAATGATCTTTTAACCGCCATTACATGGCACTTTCCATTTCCCCTCAACTCCATAAACCCACAAGTCTCTGCTAAAACCCTCACTATATAACTCACACTTAGCAGAAATTCAAAAATCACTCACTTTCTTCACAAAAACTTCAAACCAAAACATCCTCTGTTCCTCACTCAAAATCCAAAAATCCCTAAATTCCAAACCCTAATTCATAAAGATCAACAATGGCAGAAGTAAATCTCAACATCCCAATTGTTCAACATGAAGTACCTTTTGTTGAAGACACAGAATTTCTACCAATGAAGGAAAACAATCTGCTGATGAATACAGAGCATTCGGAATATGATGTAAGATGTCAGCTTCTGGTAGAATATCTTATGAAATATCCAATCTCAGGAGCACTAACAAAAGGAAGAGAAGTACCAGAAAAGTTACTACAGCAATTTGTTCACTCTTTTAAAGAAGATGAAGAAAATCAGGTCTCTGCCCATGTATGGGGAAATGTTTTTGTAACATTAACCCCTGCAAGGGTAAGAGAATGGCTTGAACTTCCAATTATTGAAATTTACATTGAATCACCAAGCAAAGAAGAACTGATAAGCTTTATCATTAAGCTTGGTTACAAGAAAAAGGATATCAACAAAATTGGAGCAATAAGAAGGAATGAATTGCCAGCTATCTGGCAAGTAATGATGGAAGTGCTAAACAAATGTCTCACATCAAAAATAGGAGAAACTGATCAAGTCAGTCAAGCTATTTTGACAATCATGTATGGACTCATAACTGGGTTCAAAATTGATTATGGGTCAGAAATTTTTAACCTTCTCAAAAGATCAATCCTCACCAGAAATGGAAGAATAACCTCTCATCTGCCGTATCCAAGGTTAATCTCAACTTTGATTTCTGAAACATTTGCTGAAAGGGACATGGAAATTCCAATTCTGGAAGATATCTGGAGTTCAAATACCATGAAGGCCTGGAGTTCCAATCATGGATGGGAATCTGACAAAGATATCCCTGAGTTACCAGAAAGCATGATATGCCTCATTGCACCAGACTCACAGTACATAATACAACATGAAGAACTTCAGACCAAATCAGATTCTCCAACAGAAGAGCCCAGCAAAGAAGTTGTGAACTATTCTTCATCAACAGAAGAAGAAAATGCTGAGAAATCCTGGCCATCAGAAACGGAGGGTGCAGAAGGAGAAAGAGTTCTGGAGATACCTAACTCACCAGAAAACAAGATAGATCATGCTGAGAGTCAATAGATTCATGAAGGAGGAATTCATCATGAATTTGATATTCATCAAGAGAAAGAACATGGACACTATGGAGAATCACACATTGCTGGAGGAACTCATAAAGATACTAAAGAACAACATGATGAAGAAACTCATTTTGATGGTGCTGATGAAGCTACTGAAGTTATACATCATGATGGATCTAAGGTTGCTGGTACATCTCTTTTAAATACTGTTTTAGTTGATACTCACTCAAAAGAAACAAAATCAGAAAGTTCAGTTAATGTTTCTTACAAGTTAGAATATAGAACAACTAATGTTGATGAAGAGGTTACTAGTTCCATTAATCTCAACTCTGAATCAGAAAGTGAGGAAGAGGATGAGATCCCAACAGATAGAGATCAGGGAACTGATCAAGGAAATCTGGCAAAAGGTAATCTGTTTACCTCAAAAACTTATGGAGAATCATATATTGATATGGTTCAAGGACATAAGGAAATCTAGGATGAAAATGTGTTTGTCACCACTGGTGGAGATGATTCTGGTACACTTAAAGCTGCACCAAAATCTGGTAAAGACAAAAGTGATCCTATCATTTCCAAAACAGCAGCAAATGTGTTTGCAGCTGGAATGTTACAAGGAACATCTGTTGTTCCAAATGTCTCAAAAACACCCATGAACCAAGAAAATTTAGAAACTGTGCTGGAAAGTGTCTACAAAGCCTGCAAAAGAAATCCAGTAGAATAAAAACTTGATATTTTGCTGTCAGAAATACAAGGTCAAAGGGCTGATATAAAGACTTTGTCAGAATCAGTGAAGGTGATAAAGACACAAACTGATAGAAACACTGAAGCACTAAAGTCTCTTCAAAAGATGAAAGAAAAAGCACCAGAATCCAACATCTCTGCATCAGAAATCCAAATGATTCTCACAGAAATAGAAAAGATCAAGACATAAGTTGCAAGTACTGTAGAATCAAGACAATCAAGCAGTGCAAACAGAGTTTTGGAAGAAGTCACCATTCTAAGGGCAAGCAATAACAGTATCACAGATGCCCTTGAGAAGCTGTCAAAAGAATAGGCTGCAATACAGATGAAAGCTCAAACTGAATTTACCAAAGTTCAGAAAAGCATGGCCAGCAACTCAAATCAGGTGAAAGAGGTGCAACAACTGGTGAAGAAAATGCAATTCAACATTGCAAGATTGGCCAAAGTGGATCCCAAGGAAATCACTAAAGAAATTCCCGCTGAAAGTTCACATCAAGAAGCTCCAAAGTCAACCCCACAACAATCATCAGCCACACCATTCACTAAAGCTGGAACCACAATGATGGGTCCACCTCCAAATGTCCCAAGAGATGAAATGGAGAAAAGGTTAGCAACTGCAAAACCTCAAGTTATTACAAATTTGAAATTGTTAGCATCTGTCCCAAAGCCAACGTTGTCTGATGACTCAGCCATAAGTAAATTTATGAATATGCAAACAATGAATGAGTGGGAACAAGAAGGTGATTCAAGAAAATCAAAGATTGTTAAAAGAAAAATCTGTGAAACTAGGTCTTTCATGGTTAAAGAGATTGCCAGGGATGTAATGATATTCCCTGAGTACAATCTGGTGAAATATTATTTAACAAAAGAAGATAAACCACCAAGATCACTGTCTCCTGTCAGACTGGCTTTAAGGGAAGAGAGGATAACAAGAGGTTCAAACAGCATTCACTACAAGAATGAGAATCCTGTAAAAAGAATCTTAAAAGTGGATGAAGTAAAAGTTGCAACTGATGATATTGGAGGAACCCATGTGCAGAACAGATACAGACTTCTCAGAACAAATGGGAAAGGAGAAAGAGTGACTGACAAAGAAATTGTTGACAAGTTACATCCTTTAGACATTCTGTTTATGAAGGAACATTATGAAAAGGAAAAGAAGAACACCTAAGAAGTCAGAAGGGCATTAACGGGCATATCAAAGGCTGGAATACAGCTGTTTGAAAGAATGGCTTTCTCAGACTTTGATTTGTGTATCAACTATGAACATGTGCACAACAAAAAGGTGTAAGGACCTTCAAAAATGTCCCAAAACGAACCATAAGTGAAAACCCGGACCCTGAAACCCTAATGTGCATGAAAAATCAAGAAATCAAGAAAACCTGGTTTCAGGCGGGCCGCGTAAGCCTTAAGAAAAGTTTACGCGGGCCGCGTCAAAGTGTGGTTGACCGGATAAGCGTCCAGGGCCACGTGTCGTACGCATGGCATGTCTACCGATGACACCGTAGCCCTAGTCTACGCATAGATGGCCCTCGCGGGCCGCGTAAGTGTTAAGGGTGGTTTACGCGGGCCGCGTAAACCTCATTTTTCTGCTATAAATTGCTTGGGTAATAAGCAGTTCAACTGTGTCGAAAACTTTTCACAAAAAACGAAGTCTCACTGCTCAAATTCGAAATTTAAGATATCAAGGCGCTGCTACGATACAGGGTATTAACTCGATCCCTGCTACGATTCAATGTCCGATCGATTGAAACTATCCGATGGATGTTTAAGTGCTGCCCACATTAGGGCTATACTTTGTCATTCGTCGTGAATTCGATGGATGTTTAAGTATTGCACTTTGTCATTCGTTGTGAGGGTTTTAATCTCGTGAGTTATCATAAATGCTGTATTAGTTACTGACCTAGTTCGTGTGCATTGTTATTTAAATTAGGTTACAAGGTTAATCAGTAGGCTAAACTCTGCCCGTTTAAATCTGCAATGTGAGTCATTCTCTTTTATCAAAAGTATTTTACAATACTCCATTAATTTCAAAGGTTATAATTACAGGGATTAAGTCATGGTTATCTTAATCACTGGCTAGTGGGGTATTGTGCACATTACTAATTTCTCACGGTTAGGCTAATAAATCCTAACAGTGATAATCATCACTACTTGGGTGAAAGGACCCAATAGTGGTATGACCATCGTCACCAGGAGGTGACACGGCGCCATATAAAAATAAGATAGAAGCCATTGTAATCGCTCTTATGTTGTAATTTATAACTATGTGTCGTTTTATTAAATATGAGTAACTCGCCAGTATTTCCCCGCTGATAAAATATTTTCAAAACATGTTTCAGGTGACTACTGTGAACCAAGGAAAAGTGCTACGGAGTACTAACAAGCTTGAAGTAGTGGCTCAGTTAAATAAATAAACATGTTTTGTAAATCAGGGAATTTCCTTGTGAAATTCCTCAATTGTAAATTATGGGGTTTATCCCGAATTATGAAATAAAATAATCGGGCATTTCAAGTTTTAAAAGATCCTGTAAAATCTTCCGCTGTCAACTCAATGAATAAATACCACGGGTTTCTGTCCCGCGGCTCCTGGACCGGGTAAAACCGGGATGGGGGCCATGACAGAAAAAGGTGGTATCAGAGCCACTGAATTAAGCCCATTAAGTATTTAGAAATACTTAATTTTCCTAATTACCATCCTGTGATTATGTGTTTTTGTTATTTTGACTATCGGTTAGTCTACAGTATGTGTAAGCAAAGAATCTCGGACATCTATCGTCAATTAGATAATTCACCAAAAGATAAGGGAACTTCATTTCAATCAAATTCCTCAAGATACTCAGCAGATACTGAAGAAGGAATATTTGTCCGTAAGGCACAGTTTGAGAAACCACTTACCATTAAGAAAAGAAGTTGGATTATTAGAAAAAGTCAAGAGAAAATAAAGAAGTCACAAACAAAAGAAGTGATAATTAATAAAGAGATTCAGGAAACATGTGATTACCCACCATGGGAAGATGAATTAGACGAACAATGGGCAAATCTTTATATGTTAGCCACTACAGCAGTAAATGTTAACCTTTAACTGCCAACACCCTGACCCAGTACTAGCACCCATATCATCCATAAGCCAGAAACTTTAAAGAAACTTGCCCATTAGATAAACAACTTAGTAAGAAAAGATAGACTAAAATAATTATTAATACACAATCCCTAGTATATTTTAAATTTCAGTTGTAATTTATAATATATATATATATATATAATCGCAATATTTTGTTTTAATCAATCTGTTTGTATAAATATATTAGATATTTGTAATTAATATTTAATTTTCTGATTACCTTGTTGTGATTATGTGAAAATTTAATTTACAAAATTTTAACCTAGAATTTTTGTGTTTCTTCATATCTGCTAAACAACATGAATGAGTTATCTGAAGCTCTTCAGAATCTCAATCTCTATTCTGTTAATGTGAAAGTTTCCAGAGACTTTACCGGTTATTGTGCCGACATGGAGGAACCTATGGAATTTCAAGCCCAACCTCCAGAGAAACCCAAGCCAATGAAGAGAAGAAGAGTAGTGGGCTGGAGGCGTGTGCGCAGAAGGAAACCAGCGACACGGAAAATTATAAAGACGAAGGATCCCAAAGATAAAGGCAAGGGAATAGAGATCGGAGAAAGTTCCAGGCAAGACTAGGAAATGTCATCTTGGGAGGATCTGGATCATAAACTGACACTTAGTGACCTCATCGGACCTGCCAGTGAAAACATCTTTATTTACCCAGCGGAAGCACAACTTCAAGTTGACCTAGAGGTTGAAATCCCAGATCCTATTATCCACTCCCAACCTCTACCAGCAGAACTAGAAGAATGGTGGACCACCGACTGGCAGTTTCAAAATCTCCTAAACAATCCTAATACCTTTTTCCCCCAGTTTGACCCGGAACCTCCACTACACCCACCTATGAGCTCTGAAAACTTGGCAGAACTCCGCCACTATGGCGAGGAGCTAGTGGACGCAGGAAATAGAATCCGTGAAGTAGGCGAAAGGATATCTTGGAAGTACGATGAGAGGGAGCGTCATTTCTAAAATGCCAGCTGACTGTGGTTGTGTGGTTGTGGGAACGTGTGTTTAATAATAATATAATAATAAAAATATAATTATGTGAAATAACTTAAAAATAAAACTTTTATAAGATAAGCAGTTTGTACGGATGCCTATTATATATAAAATATCGAAAGTCAAAAAATCGACAATTTTGGCTATACTTGTTAACGTGATTATGTGCAATTATTTTATTATGTTTGGTTATTAATTATTTTATGCTAATCACTTATATAAATTAATTACCAGATGGAAAACGCTGGTAATGAACCCGTTAATGAAGTACATCAATCTGAACAAAACCATGAAGATCAATTTCTGAATAGGCAAGATATCGAGAATATCGTTGCTCAGGGAATAGCCAATGCTATTCCAGCAATCCTTGCTGCTGCCCGAAATCCAGTTGAACCTCAACAAATTATTCCTAGCAAATGTACACACGGTGACAATTTTAGTAATAGTGTAAATGGAGGCGGTAACCATACAAATAACGACAACGATGGGAGGCAAGCCCCACTTCTTAAGAAAATGAAAGCTGCAACGCCTGGTTGCACTTATAAGCAATTTCTTGCCTGTAAACCGGTTGAACCTGCAGGCAACGAAGGGGCGACTGCTGCACTGCGTTGGTTAGAGAAAACCAAGGCGGTGATTAAAATAAGTAAATGTGCTGAGGAAGACAAGGTCATGTACGCATCGCATCTTTTTAAAGAAGGGGCGCTAGAATGGTGGAATACGGTACTTCAAGCCAAGGGAAGTAATGTGGCCTATGCCATGAGTTGGGAAGAATTTAAGCGGCTAGTAGAAAGAAAATTATGTCCCGAATATGAGAAAGAACAAATGGAGAATAAATTCTTGAACCACCGGATGGTGGATATAGACTGACGAGGGTATACTTCGACATTCTTCGAGTATGCGAGAGTGGTACCAACCCTGGCTTCGCCAGAACCGGTACTTATTTCTCGCTATATTTGGGGATTTATTGGAGAAATCCGTGATATCGTTAAAGCTGCGAGACCTCGCACTATTGACGATGCTGTGGAATTAGCTAACACCCTAACTGACGGGCTGATACGCACAAGAGAAGAAAACCGGAAAAAGGAAGTGGCCCAAAAGATTACCCCGGGATTCCGTGTGGGTAACCGTAGTAATTTCAAGAAAAAGGGAACTGGGAAATCTTCCACTGTTCCATTTTGCAATACCTGTAAAAGAAAGCATTTTGGTAGATGCAAGGGGTATTGCAATTTCTGCAAAATTCCAGGGCATTAAGAAGAAGATTGCAGGAGAAAGAAATCCACAATCTGCTACAACTGTGGAGAAGCTTGACATTTGAGGCCAGACTGCCCGAAATTGGTCAAACCAGCTGATAACAAAGCCAAACCTGCAGAAGGAACTACCAAGAGAAACGCAAGAGCCTTCTAGTTGACTACTCAGGAAGCAGAACTAATCCCTGACGTGATAGCTGGTACGTTCCTAGTTCACAACGTTTATGCAAAAGTATTATTTGACTCTGGTGCAAACCAAAGTTTTATAAATACTTCATTCTGCCAAGCTCTTAACTTACCCTTAACAAACCTTTGGCAGATTTTTACGGTAGAAATGGCAGACGTGAATTCTGTTAACATAAATAAGGTTTTGCGAGAAGAAAAGATAGAACTCTTAGGCCATAAATTCTCTGCAAACCTGTTACCTATGAATTTAGCCGAATTCGATGTGGTATTAGGAATGGATTGGTTAATAGCCAACCATGCTTGAATTCTTTGTGATAAGAATTCCATAGAAATTCATACACCCACAGGAGAATTAGCGGTGATTACAGGAGATAAGCCACGAAAGCCAATGAAATTCATTTCAGTAATGAAGTTGGCCAGTTATTCAAGAAAACAAGAAATGGTGTATATGATTTCAGTAATCATTAACACGAAAGGTAAGGAACTTAAAGAAATTCCTGTAGTAGCAGAATACCCAGACGTATTCCCAGAAGAACTACCGGGATTACCACCCAATAGGGAAGTCGAATTTAGAATTCATCTAATTCCTGGAACTACACCGATTGCCAAGGCACCTTATCTGTTAGCACCCACCGAAATGCTAGAATTGAAAAAGCAGTTAGATGAATTATTAAGTAAAAGATTCATACAACCTAGTTCGTCCCCGTGGGGAGCTCCAGTATTGTTTGTGAAAAAGAAAGATGGGTCAATGATAATGTGTATCGATTATAGGGAATTGAATAAGGTTACAATTAAGAATCGATACCCATTACCTAGGATTGATGATCTCTTTGATCAATTGCAAGGAGCTAGATACTTTTCTAAGATAGACTTACGCTCCGGATATCATCAATTGAAAGTACAAGAAGAAGATACACCTAAAACTGCTTTCAGAACTAGGTATGGTCATTATGAGTTTACAGTCATGCCCTTTGGACTAACTGTTAGTGCATACGTCTGTCGACTTCGTCTTATATCGAGTCTAGTATTAAAATTGTTAAATCAGGGCGCGATGTACGAGAAAATAGGAGGTTTTAGGGTTTGTTTAAGGTGATTTCGTTTGAAGGAAGTGATTTAGCTTGAAAGTGACTTGTGACACTTTCAAGCGAAATCAACATGAAGTGATTTCGCTTGAACTGTCACCTGACACCCTCAAGCGAAATCAAGACCCCTATAAATACCTTTATAGCGAATTTAGTTGTAACTTTCGTCATTCCGGTAACGAACTGCTGCCGAAGCGTCATTTGATCTGTAAACTGATTTGTATCAATATATAAGACGATTAATAGTGAAACAAGCTGTTTTTCTCATCTGTTTATTAGTTTCCGCCTCTGAAACAGATTAGAGCTCTTCTGATTGACTCGTTTGGGTCACAACACGATCCTACAAGTGGTATCAGAGCTCAGGAAGAAGAGTTCTTGCCAAAACAGTCGTTTTTCTGACTTCTACGCCTTCTTTTCGAAATTGAACTAGTTTTCACGGTCAAAAAGTTCTGAATTTCACATATTGTGATCGAAACTGTGTTTTAAGTAATCCTTGAAAGAATTGGAAATTAATTCGGTTTAAAACTGGTAAAAATACGTTATTTCGCTTGAAAACAGATCGTAAAAATGACATCAGCAGCATTTCAAGCGAAATTAGGAGGTTGATTTCGCTTGAATTCGTGGTTTCGCTTGAAATTTTATCAGATTTCGCTTCAGTGTGTTGATTTCGATTCAGGAGGGTATTTCTCTTGAGTTGTTTCAAGCAAAATCTGCTATTTCGCTTCAAGACTTTATTTCACTTGAATTTGTGGTGGTTCAAGCGAAATCAGGGATTTCGCTTCGAGGGGATTTCGCTTGAGACACTTATTTCGCTTGAGCAGGGTGTTTCCACTTGAATGTGATTTCGCTTCAACATTGATTCAGCTTGAACTTGTAGTTTGGTGAAAATATTTTTCGAGACATGGACGAGGATTTCTACAATGCGTTCGCGACACCTGTTGCACCAGTTACTGCTGCTGAAACTCTATACACTGAGAATGAAACTGGAACTCATCAGAAACCGCCAAAGCTCATGTACATTGAAGATTTTCAAGGATGGAAAAATCGATTCGAGAGCTGGGTTCAAGCTTACAAGTTTGATTCATGGTGTTCATTGTTGAAAGATTATGAAAAACCAAAGAATGAACATGGGATTGAAAAAGCTATTTGTGACTATTCAGAGGGTGACAAATTGAAATTTACAAGTGAGAAAATGATGATCAGTATTCTTCAACAAGCGATTAAAGAAGATATATTTGTTTTGCTTCAACATGATAATACAGCTAAGTCAATTTGGGAAGCATTGATTCAGAAATTCAAAGGAAGTGCAGATATGATTAAAAACAAAAAGGCGTTATTGAAGAAATCGTTTGATATGTTTTCAGCTTTCGACCATGAAACAACAAAGCAGACAATTGATAGATATTGTCATCTAGTTTTGGAAATGAAAAGATTTAACATTGAGAAAGAAGATGATGAGTGGGTCGATAAACTAGCTGAAGCATTACCACAACATAAATGGGGAACTTATTTGATGATTTTAAAACACACAAGAAAGTCTCAGAGTATGAATTTGGCACAGTTTATTCAAAAGATTGAAGAACAGGAGCTGGATATTCAGAAAACTGCTATAATGACGAATCCAAATGCCAAACAAGATGTCAGTTTGTATTATCGAGGGAACAAGTTTGAGGCTAACCCCAGTCCTAGCCAAAAGATCCAAACTGGTTTTAGTGCTGATGGTTCTTCCAGCCCAAATGTAAGCACAACAACTCAAAGTGGTGGTTATTCTTCATCATATTCAAGCTTTGATCCAAATCATACCACACCAAGTCCTCAAAAGCAAAATTCTACAAATCTGCAATGCAATGTGACTTTGAACATTCAGAATGGTCAAAATTTGTCTCTAGAAATAGCCAAGCAATACATGGCATCACTTGTTGCTATGTTGGAATCATATGAAGGTTTGATTGCAGGCAAGATTGGAAATCCAATGCTTACAAAAGAAGATTATGACCAAATTGATGCAGAGGAACTTGAGTTGATGGATGTGAAGTGGTGTTTATCCAGTGCTTGTAGGAGAGTAGAAAAGTTTCAACAAATTACCGGTAGAGATGAGTTTCGAGGCTTGGCTACTTCTCCATTAGGTTTTGACAAGTCAAAAGTTACTTGTTTCCGTTGTAAAGGAAAGGGTCACTTTAAACGAGAGTGTAAAAACCAAGAAACAACCGGGAATCAAGATAAGAACAATTATTATCAGAAATCAATTTTTCATCAGATTGAGCAACAACCATCCTCGTCTCATGCCATTGACAATGGAAAGAAGAAAGCTTTAATCATTCATCAAGATGATGAAAAAGTTGCAGAGGGTTTTAGTTGGGACAAATACATACCTGGTTCAGCTCTTGTTGCCCGAGTTCTGGAAGATGAAGCTAGTCAGAAAAGAATCCCGATTTTTCCAGATCTTGGAAGTGATGTGGATACCGATGATGAGGAAGAACATCTCAACAAAGCTAGAAAAGGCTTAGATCCTGACAGTTTTAATTTCTTCTTTGCAGATAAAATGGAAATGCTAAATCAGAAGAAGATTGCCAGATTGAGGAGAGAGAGCTGGAAGTAGCAAGAAGGATAGCTGATGAAAAGACAAAGACAGAAGCTGGAGAAGCAAATGTTGAACCAACAACTGAGAAAGTAGTAGAGAAAATTGTTGAAGTGGAGAAAGTGGTGGAGAAGATTGTTGAGGTTGAAAAAATAGTTGAAGTTGAAAAACTGGTTGAAGTTGAGAAAATTGTTGAAATAGAAAAAAATGTTGAAGTTGAGAAACTCGTTGAAGTTGAAAAGACTGTCGAGGTTATAGTTGAAATATTGGTTGAAGTTGAAAAACCATGCTTGAAGTGTTCAGAATCTTGCAAAGTTTGTGATGAAAAAGATAAGAAGAGTGCTGATTTGGAGAAGATAAAAGAAGATTTACTGTCTGATGTGAAATATGTGAAGGAGTCGTATGATGTGGTCAACAAAACAGTTGATAGTCTGAAAAGAACGAATACAGAGATTGAAAATGCAATGACAAAAATGAGCGCAACATTAATGACAAAGCAGAGCGTCATCAATGAGTATATTGAAGATTGTGCTAAGCTGAAACAGGAAGTGGAACTTGAGAAAATTGAGAGTGAAAGGATTAAACGATTACTGTTGAGTTACACTACTTGTGATTATTTGATTGATCGTGTTTATCCTACTGTTGCAGGTCTTGAAGCATTCATGGAGAAAAAGACTGAAGATACTGATACTGGTAAGAAACAAAGTGTCAAGTATAACAGATGTCCGTCCCCGATCCATGAAAGTTATTCTCCCAGGAATCCTAACGAGGAGCGTCTAAAAAAGGCAGCCAACATCAAGTTAAAGTCTGAAATCATTAATGAATTACCAGACAATATTGATGTTACATTCACAGCGTCTGGCACTGATCATGAGTCTGAGTTATTAAAAAGGGTGGTCGATCAGGTGTTGGATACGGATGAAGAGTCAAAACCGGAGTCTAAGTCTGAAAGTTCGAGTTCGCCAGAAAAGAGTCCGAGTTCACCGGTTAAGAGGGTTTACAATAAAGAATTCTTGTTATCAAAGAATAATTTGAATGATGAAATGTTTAAGGTTGCATATACCTTGAATAATTCGGACAAATTATATTCTGATGAAGAATTTCCAATAAGAAGTGTCAAAACTGAAATGATCAAATAGGTTTTCAAATTAACAGAAATTAATATTTCTGAAATAAAAGATTTAAATCTTGCTGAAAAACCTAAAAAGTACACTTCAAGAGTTCAACAGAGATTGAACAAGAAAAAGGGTTACAGTTATGGTTCTGGTTATCGAAAGAAACCAAACCACAACGGTAATTTCAAAAAGAAAGGTCTTAGTTTTAGTTCTTCAGAAAATTATAAAAATGAGAAAAATTATAAACTAAAACCAAATTTGTTTCAAGAGGAAGTTCTGAAGAAGAGAGCAGGAGAAACCATTCTAGAAACAATCCAATCAAGAGTTTCTTGCTGAAGTAAAGAAAAATGTAAAGAAGTTTGCTCAAAGAGTTGACAGAAGAACCTGTTTCAAGTGTCAAAAAGCTGGACATATTGCTTGGAACTGCCAAGAGTCCACTTATTCAAAACAGGGAGTTTCTTCTAACTCTGAAATGAGAAGAAAAAGTGTTGATAAATCGACTGTGGAAGTTGGTGAAACATCAAAAAGATTTTACAAAAGACATGTCGATTTGAACAAACAAAGATGGGTTGTTAAGAATTCAGAAAGTATTTCTGACAATGAATCTGATTCCATAAAATCAGAGGAGTCATCTGTTGAGAAAAAGATTGAGAATTTCGTTCCTGAGGTGAACGATGAAAATTTTCCAAAGTTGTCGAAAGAAAATTTGAAGTTGAAGGCTGGTAAAACTGAGATTTCAGGTCAATTCTTTGCTGGTAACAAAGAATTTGATGCTGAAAAGGTTTTTAATGGAAAAGTTAAACATATTTTCGGGAAGATGGTTGATGGGAAGGTTAAAAGTGCAAAAGATTTTTATAAATCAAAATGTTGGTGGGATAGATGTGTACCAAAATCACCCAAGGCTGGTCAGGCTTGGGTGACACCGTTTTCAAACTAAAAACCTGACTTGCCGGAGCTCCCAGGTTGGTAAGAGTGGAGCAGGAATCGGCATCATTCTTGAAAGGTTTGGTTGGTATATCTACATGTGATATCTTTTTATTGTTATATTTTGATGAATCTGCATGTGGTTGAAGAAGGTTTTCATCTTCAAATGGTTAATCAAGGTCATTAAGTTGAACTTGTTTGGACCATACTTACAAGTGGTATTTTGGAGAACAAAATGATGAGTTTATCCCCTAACCTACAAGTGGTTTGAAAATCAACAAAACTAATTTTCCGGAAAAATCATTTGATTAAAACAAACTTAAGTGTTTTGAAATCACAATGGGAAAATAGTTTGTTGTAAGGGGGAGTTCTGATTGTTTATGCCAAGTGGATGGCGAATTGAAGCGATTTGATATCGGTTGTCACTTTACCTTGTATAGTTTGTTTTCAAATTCCTTAAATGTGTTTGCATTTTAGGGGGAGTAAAAATAAAAATTTCAGAAAATCCAAAAACATTAGAAAATTTGAAAAAGACAAAAACATGATAAAAGTCAAAAATGAGTTTTGTTGTATAAAAGAGGAAATGATAGTACATCAGTGGACGATCACAGCATGCAAAAGAAATGGAAAGTTAAAAAGTGATAAACGATCTCACTGATGATGTGCCAGTAGGTTTTTGCACATTTAGTAGATTGTGACGAGATATAAACCTAAATTCAAACTTGCTTATATCGTGGGTAACATCTCTCGGATATATGGGTAACCCCCGAAATCTTGTTTGAAGGACCCCTCTTTCTGAGATAGTAGGTCTTTATGCTTAGTGATATCTGGGGTATTATCCCGGGACTTCTGATAATGCGGAAGCAATGGCCTAGTCCCCGGAGAATACTTTACTGCTTGCTTGAAAAATAGCGCCGCCCTCAGCATAAATGATGAGACAATAAAATTGCTAATCAATGTTGTTGTAAAAAAAAGATCCTCTAAAGGGGAACCACCAAAAGTCGAGCCGTCATCTCTCTGCTGAACGGAAGTTCTGACCTAAGCTCTCACGGTTTCGCAATTAACCCCTTACAGATATCATCTAGGTATACTCACCTGTAAGACTGAATATTGGGATCTGGATACGGGAGTATATTCTTAGGTGGGACACGGGAGTAAGTTTAAGTATCTAAAACATTAATCTCATATCTCGAAACAGTTGAACTTTGTGTGAAAATTTAAATGGATCAGTATACTGACAATCTAAGTGAATTGTTAAGAACTTAAAATGTTTAAAGCTTAACGGTGTTGGTGATTTGTCTCAAAAACTGATATGATCCTCTTACGCAAACTCACAAAAATAGTGTCTGTAAATATTTCCTTACTGTATTTCATTTCATTCAAAAATCCAAAAAGATTTTAGACAACTGATGTTGAAAAGCTGATTTTCAAAATTCCGAGTGCTAAACATGACGAACAGGTTTGGGAAAGTTTGTTTGAAGATGTTTGAAATGAAAAATGATATTCATTCAAGTGGTTAATCAGTGAATTACATGATAAATCTTTTTGTTTGATACTTGAAAATGATGTATTCAGGATTGTGTTTACAAGTGGTTAGCAGGGTTTCTAAATTTGTTATATTTTATATTTTATGAAACTTATGTTTTGGGTAGAGGATGTACAGGATAGCCTGGATTCTAAGAAGATAGAGAGCCAGGTTGCGATCCTGATCCTGTAAAAGCCAGACTACGATCCCAGCACAAGTTGAGGGGGAGACTGAATGACAACGAGCCAGGTTCTGATCCTGAGATTGCTGATGCTGAGGAAATTAAGGAATCAAGAGATCTGATCAAGAGAAATTGGAGAAAGGCAAGAGCCAAATCAAGATTCTTGAAGCCCAAAGACTGATAAAGACTAAAAATGTTGAAGACTCGACACTTAAGACTCGTTAACATCCGAGGGGGAGTCTGTTAGTGCATACGTCTGTCGACTTCGTCTTATATCGAGTCTAGTACTAAAATTGTTAGATCAGGGCGCGATGTATGAGAAAATAGGAGGTTTTAGGGTTTGTTTAAGGTGATTTCGCTTGAAAGAAGTGATTTAGCTTGAAAGTGACTTGTGACACTTTCAAGCGAAATCAACATGAAGTGATTTCGCTTGAACTGTCACCTGACACCCTCAAGCGAAATCAAGACCCCTATAAATACCTTTAGTGCATACGTCTGTCGACTTCGTCTTATATCGAGTCTAGTATTAGAATTGTTATATCAGGGCGCGATGTACGAGAAAATAGGTGGTTTTAGGTTGTTTTAAAGGTGATTTCGCTTGAAGGAAGTGATTTAGCTTGAAAGTGACTTGTGACACTTTCAAGCGAAATCAAGACTCCTATAAATAACTTTCAAGAGAATTCATTTGTAACTTTCATCATTCCGGTAACGAACTGCTTCCGAAGCGTCATTTGATCTGTAAACTGATTTCTATCAATATACAAGACGGTTAATAGTGAAACAAGCTGTTTTTCTCATCTGTTTCTTAGTTTCCGCCTCTGAAATAGATTAGAGCTCTTCCGATTGACTCGTTTGGGTCACAACAAGATCCTACAAGTGGTATCAGAGCTCAGGAAGAAGAGTTTTTGCCAAAACAGCCATTTTTCTGACTTCTACACCTTCTTTTCGAAATTGAACTAGTTTTCATGGTCAAAAAGTTCTGAATTTCACATATTGTGATCGAAATTGTGTTTTAAGTAATCCTTGAAAGAATTGGACATTCATTCGGTTTAAAACTGGTAAAAATACGTTATTTCGCTTGAAATTTTATCAGTTTTCGCTTCAGTGTGTTGATTTCGATTCAGGAGGGTTTTTCGCTTGAGTTGTTTCAAGCAAAATCTGCTATTTCGCTTCAAGACTTTATTTCACATGAATTTGTGGTGGTTCAAGCGAAATCAGGGATTTCGCTTCAAGGGGATTTCGCTTGAGCAAGGTGTTTCCACTTGAAAGTGATTTCGCTTAAACAGTGATTCAGCTTGAACTTGTAGTTTGGTGAAAATATTTTTCGAGACATGGACGAGGATTTTTACAATGCGTTCGCGACACCTGTTGCACTAGTTACTACTGCTGAAACTCTATACAGTGAGAATGAAACTGGAACTCATCAGAAACCGCCAAAGCTTATTTACATTGAAGATTTTCAAGGATGGAAAAATCGATTCGAGAACTGGGTTTAAGCTTACAAATTTGATGCATGGTGTTCATTGTTGAAAGATTATGAAAAACCAAAGAATGAACGTGGGATTGAAAAAGCTATTTGTGACTATTCAGAGGGTGACAAATTGAAATTTACAAGTGAGAAAATGATGATCAGTATTCTTCAACAAGCGATTAAAGAAGATATATTTGTTTTGCTTCAACATGATAATACAGCTAAGTCAATTTGGGAAGCATTGATTCAGAAATTCAAAGGAAGTGCAGATATGATTAAAAACAAAAAGGCGTTATTGAAGAAATCGTTTGATATGTTTTCAGCTTTCGACCATGAAACAACAAAGCAGACAATTGATAGATATTGTCATCTAGTTTTGGAAATGAAAAGATTTAACATTGAGAAAGAGGATGATGAGTGGGTCGATAAACTAGCTGAAGCATTACCACAACATAAATGGGGAACTTATTTGATGATTTTAAAACACACAAGAAATTCTCAGAGTATGAATTTGGCACAGTTTATTCAAAAGATTGAAGAACAGGAGTTTGGATATTCAGAAAACTGCTATAATGACGAATCCAAATGCCAAACAAGAAGTCAGTTTGTATTATCGAGGGAACAAGTTTGAGGCTAACCCCAGTCCTAGCCTAAAGATCCAAACTGGTTTTAGTGCTGATGGTTCTTCCAGCCCAAATGTTAGCACAACAACTCAAAGTGGTGGTTTTTCTTCATCATATTCAAGCGTTGATCCAAATCATACCACACCAAGTCCTCAAAAGCAAAATTCTACAAATCTGCAATGCAATGTGACTTTGAACATTCAGAATGGTCAAAATTTGTCTCCAGAAATAGCCAAGCAACACATGGCATCACTTGTTGCTATGTTGGAATCATATGAAGGTTTGATTGCAGGCAAGATTGGAAATCCAATGCTTACAAAAGAAGATTATGACCAAATTGATGCAGAGGAACTTGAGTTGATGGGTGTGAAGTGGTGTTTGGCCAGTGCTTGTAGGAGAGCAGAAAAGTTTCAAAAAATTACCGGTAGAGATGAGTTTCGA